>BLSH010261222.1:100612-113419 GCA_018402905.1 Glandirana rugosa
TCGGCGGGTGACCTGGGGTCCCTGTGTTTATGTCTCACTGAGAGGGGTCTAAATTTGTCGTCCTAGTAGTACTAGTGTTACGTGAATGTAGGATAAGGAACACTCATCGACTAAACATAGGAATGGTAGTAATTTACAAAAAAATTACGACATGAATCTACACGACACGAAAGAAAGGGAACAGACGACGTCTCAAACGAAGACCGAGGGAGTGTGACCAACGGATATCTGTAAGTGCATTGTGATCATGATGATCCTGCTGTTTAAATCTGGGGAGAGTCACTCTGTATTTGTGTCCCTGGGGTCCAGTGGGCGGCTTGTACGGTGCTTTCCAGCACTCGCAGCTCAGTTAGGTTCCTCAGGCATGCTCCGAACGCAAAGCCATTCCCCTGCCCTGTGGACCGGACACAATGTCACTCCCAAGTCTCCAGCATCCCTCGCTACACAGATTGAGCTGCGAGTGCCGGTGTATCAACACAATCAGCGACCCGACAAATCTTGTAATGGAAGTGACGTTCCGTCACCGCCATCTTACTACACCCAGCACTCGTCCACAGCAAGGACAGAGTGAGAAGGCGGGAAGCAGACATCTTTTTACACCCACCAGAGCTTATGATTTCACACTTATTTGTAACAGTAAACTGAACTTATATAGCGAAATATAGTAGTTTGAAATCTGTCTCACTATTTTGATGTTCAATTGTAAAAGCAGCGATGTTTTGTTACATTACCAAAGGTGTCAGATCGCCAGGCTTGCAGCTGCTTTTAAAATTTAACATCAAAACAGTGTCACACCTTTAAAAATACTGTATTTCAGTATGTAAGCTCCGTTTACTGTTAAAAATAAGTGTGAAATTAAAAATTCTGGTGGGTGGGTGTCTGCTTGCTGTCTTCTCCCTCTACCCTTACTGCGGATGAGTGTGGGGTGTAGGAAGATGGTGGCGACGGAAGGTAGGGGGTTGGTTTTGGGGAGGGGGGGGGGTTGTTAGGGAGCTGTGCGAGGGCAGGGTTGAAGGGGGGCAGAGTAGAGGGGTAAGTGAGGGCAGGGTAGGGTGAAATAGGGATTGTGGGGTAGGAGAGTTGGGGTGGAAAAAGTTGTGATTTCTTGGGGGGGGGGGGTTGGGGGAGAGGATAGGGATAGGAGGGTTATTGGGAGACATGGGGCAGAGGTGACAGCTGCTGGAGGGAAGGAGGTGGCAAGAGGCAGAAGTGACAGCCAGGCACTGCAGGCCCGGCGCAGGAGACAGCCAGGGACTGCAGGCCCGGCGCAGGAGACAGCCAGGGACTGCAGGCCCGGCGCAGGAGACAGCCAGGGACTGCAGGCCCGGCGCAGGAGACAGCCAGGGACTGCACGGTGCAGGAGACAGCCAGAGACTGCACGGTGCAGGAGACAGCCAGAGACTGCACGGTGCAGGAGACAGCCAGAGACTGCACGGTGCAGGAGACAGCCAGAGACTGCAGGGTGCAGGAGACAGCCAGACTGCACGATGCAGGAGACAGCCAGAGACTGCATGATGCAGGAGACATCCTGTCAAAAGGCAGCGATGCCACTACGCGGAGGTGGGGAAGGCACCAGTGGCGTCTCCAGCTTTCATATTTAGGGGGGGGCACAGCTATAAAATACAATTATATATATACACACACATATATATATATACATACATACACAGTGCCTGGAGCAAAGGACAAGGGGAGCAGCCAGGTGGATGGGAGGACAGAGGGAGCAGTTAAGGGGATGAGAGGACAGGGAGGGGGTAGCCAGGTGGATGGGAGGACAGGGAGGGGTAGCCAGGTGGATAGGAGGACAGGGAGAGGGTTACCTCTATGGAAGCCTTCATCCCGGTCCCCCCACCTGGAGGTAAGTGAGAGAGAGGGGGGGTGTCTGTAGTCCCTCTCTCCTGTGCCCCCCTGTCCCAGTCCATGTGTAATGCCCAGTTGCCTTCCTGCCAGCAATAGGAGGAAGGTCCATTCTCATTTTGGTGACAATGGGGGTGCTGTGCTGCGTTCCAGCGGATCCTGCGATAGCCAAACTGTCCCAGCGCCTCCCGCACATTCTCGTCTTCCAGGCCCCCTGTGAGCCTATCCTCTGGGCCACCATTGCTGCACACCTTCCCCTCAGCGTCCATCTGTGAGGCCGGCCACTTGCCATGTGGAGATGGTACTTGGAGCTGCTGGGTGCATGAAAGCTGCATGGCTCGGGAGGAGAAGGGGAGGGGTGGAAATCCCCCAAAGCTGCGTCTCTGCCTTTGTCCCTTCAGCCTGGTTATGGAGAGTGAGAGTGTGTGTGTGTGTGTGCTACAAGCTGCCAGCTGGACCCCAGGGACACAGATACAGAGTGACTCTCCCTGGATTTACACAGCAGGATCATCATGATCACAATGCGCTTAGCCGATTTGTATCCTTACCATCATTAAATGTTTTTTTAATGCTGCACTTAGAGGCGCTGTGCTTTCTTTCCCTTAATAATACACACTTACCTGCCTGCTCAAAGCTTTCTCCCAAATACACAGTGTGCATTCCTAGCACATTCCGGCTGTGTCGGAATGACTGACTTCAGTACACATGTGTAGAGTGACATCATCTCCCACAGGACGAAAACCCAGCACCTGGGAGAAGACAACAGCAGCCAATGAGGGTTTTAACTGCTGTGTCCCTGGAAGGTGGAGGTGAGTTTTTGGGGAATTTAGTTCAACTTTAAGTTCGCTGTCCTTTACTAGTGACATACTGTATGTAGAATAAAGAGTAGAACAGCACTACGGCTAATCACAGGATACAAGCCTTTACACAAGTAAAATCAATATAGCAAATATTATGCATTTCAGATACAATCATAGTCATCCAATGATTATATCTATTGTGCAATAAAGGCTGATTTTATCCTGTGACCAGCTGGAGTGCAGTTCTTTTCTTTCTCCAAATATAACAAGCATGTCTTGAAATCTCAGGTCCGTGCAGAGTAACAGATCACCCAATGCACACACACACACAGAACAGACAAGCCAGGACCTTTAAGAAGGGGCTGGAAGGTGGGGATCTCCTGCAGCTTGATGACCTCGGGGTCTTTTGTGATATTCCGGTGAGACTGTGTCCCAGGAGCCACCACGACAATGTCGTCCATCTTCGCTCTCTGTCTGGCTGGGGAGGGATTCGCTGGGAACAGAAAAATGAAGAAGTGTAACCATGAAGCCTTTGGATGTGACTTGTGGTGCCCCTACTGAAATCCATCACACAACAACTGCTTGCTGGCTCTGCTGTTCCTGACTGCTACTTTCACTTCCTCAATTCAGATCCTCCAACACAAACAGGCTTTTCAGTGAAGGGGAAACTGACAAGAAAATTACAGTTATGTGTATGTAACCCACATCAATTGCATGCCCACAAGCATATTTTATTATTACCTAACTTCAAATAGTCACATGATTGAAAGAAGAGTGTGGTGGGTCCTTTCAATCTTTCACAGTTTTACAGGGTCCCTTCCTGTACTAAAATGACTTACTCTGATTTCAATGCACAATGTGAGCGTCCCACAATGTGCATTAAATGTCCCAGCAAGTAAGATAAAGCCTACCTCATTTCCTGGCTGGAGGACAGCCAGCATCATCTAAACGATTCCCCCCCAGGCTGACTATCCCTGGCCCATCCCTTTCATTCATTCAATTTCAGTTCTTTCAATCATGGATGCTCAGAATCAACTGTCAACATTACCAATGGTGGTCTGCATGCAAATGCAAATACAGCCTGCCTAAGAATGCCCACTGCTTCAGACAAACAATCACCCATCAAGGCATTTTTGTACTTGCTTAAATACTGTCAAGAGCCAGCCAACTGCTTTAATCGGGACTAAGGGCTATTGAGAGGAGTCTACATAAAAGAGAAACAAATGCTCCTCATGTACACTGCTGCTGGTAAAGGGACGTTTTGAGGCATTTGGCCATTCTTTTTTTCAGCTGCCCCTGAACTCTCTTCTAGGTTATCTTATCAGTACATTTACACAGGGTCGTTTAAGGTAGTTTCCAGGCAGTTGAGTTTAAAGGCTTTTTTTTGGAACGCAAAAAAATGGGTTCAGACGCCAGTTCAGAGGCATTTGAAATGCCAAACAGCTTGTAAACGCACCTAAATGTGTCAAAATCGCATCTAGAACCGGTTTGTTTACAGGCATTTCCATTCTTAAAAAAAAATATTTATTTTAAAACGCTCCTAGACACAAACGCAGCATGCAAAACGCAGCAAAACGGCCGGATTCTAGCTGTCAAAAAAAAAAACGTTCAGGGGAGGTTGATATAGTGTCCCGTGTAAATGGAGCCTAAGAGGCCTTATTCTTCCTCTAGTCTGTGACTGGTTAGTGAAGAGAGGGGCAGCAGACTGATGAGCCTCTCTCCCTGGCACTCTCCTCCAATTAGCATATCCTTTGTTAGCACATAAGCACTGCAGTACAAATGATTGGCTCCTTGTGCTGCTTCTCCTTTTCCCAGTCTGAGCTCTAATCTAAAAGGGTTGCAAGAGGGTGGCAAGTCAAATTCATTAATGCCTGCATTAAAAAAAAATTAATGCTATATTAATGCATTCATAGTATGCATTTATTTGTCTTATATATGTGCCCAATATATAAAAAGTGCTACAGGGGAAATAGCAACCAATTGCCATCCTAATTCATTTCTGCAAACAGAAATTCTGAATGATTGCTAGGGGTATCCAGACATAATGACCGCCCCCCACCCTGAGGTTATTCTGTAGCCCTTGCTGTACATGGGCTCAAATCATAACTTATACTCACCAGAGTTAGAATCTCCATGCCGAACATCATGTTCATTGCTCTGCTCGGCCCCCATGATAGAGAGCGTTGGTGGCGACTCACCTACAACAAGTTCTAGAGCAAGGAAACAGACAGCAGTAAAGATCTAGTATAACTACCACCCCATACATCACAACCTGGGTCACATTTCTCCAATGCTCTGAAATCATTTGCAGGGACACTAGAGGTTCAATTCACAAAATTAACACATCAGGATGAGGCTCTTTATTTTTTAAATATAATTATTTTCAGCTAAGTGCAAAGTGTCTTTTGGATTAGGAGAGTGGGAAAACTACCCTGCCGTCTGTATACACTGGTTAGCTCTGCAGTCTATAGCCTGCAGCACTGATTGGGTGGCCAAAATTGGACAGGGCAGTTGAACAGAAGTTGACGGGTAGGTTGACTTCTGTTCAGCCACAGTGGCCATACACTGAGCGAAATTTGTCCGTTCCCTGCTGAACCGGCCAGATTTCGATCCATATATGACCAGCTTAAGAGGGGCTTAGATTTGGGAATCTTCTGCCAGGAATCTAGATTGTTCCTGCCAATCTGGGCATTAGGGAGCTACAGGAGGGCCCCCACCCTGGAACAATACAGAAAACTTAAAGATTGGAATACCAGTATACAGCAATGCTTTTGAGGCTGTACCTTCCTAGACTCATCCAGCAGCTTTGGGGAAGATTTACTAAAAGTGGTGCACACAGAATCTGGCGCAGCTGTCCATAGTACCCAATCAGTTTCTAGGTTTTAGTGTACGTTCACATTGGAGGCGGGTTTGCAATCAAACTCGCACGATTTCAAACCCGTATCTCATTGCGAGTTTGGGGGCGATTTGAAAGTCATCTTTGCAGGTTCAGGCACAGAGGTCTATTGAAATCTCCCCCAAAGTCGCCAAAAGTAGTGCAGGAACTACTTTGGAAATTGGTGAGGAGCCACAAAGTCGGCGTCCCATTGATTTGGACGGTGCCATTGCCAGCAATAGGCTGCAATTTGGCATGTCAAATCGCCCTGATGTGAACGGGGGCTTATTGTAACAAGCTGAAGTTAGAAGCTGATCCTTAGCCCGCATTCAAACAGGGGCGATCCGACATGGCGCGACTTGCTAGGCGACTTACAACGCGACTTCAGCATGACTTTGGGCGACTTACAGCGCGACTTCATACCAGGCGACTTTGGCTGTGGCCAATCAGAGAAGAGAAGAAGAAGGGGGTTGCCTGGGTAATTCGGGGGGGTAACTATGTAAATTATTTTCTTTTTCCTGTAAGTCACTTCTTTCTAGATGGGGGATCCAACTTGGAGGCGACTTCCATTGAATTCTATGGGCACATGTCAGACAGAAGTCGCCTTGAAGTAGTACAGGAACCTTTTCTGAAGTCGGAGCGACTTCAGTAGTGTACATTAAGACAGCTCCCATTCACTTCAATGGGATTTCAAATGTCAAGCGACTTGGGCGACACAAGTCATGGAACGCAGAGGGAGGAGGGCCAGGGCTGGGAGCAGAGCAGAGAATCCGACACTTTCAAAAAAATACATTTTAAAAATGTTTTGTTGCAAACTGGAAAAAAAAAAAAAAAATCAAATGTGAGGTGTGGGGACAGGGTCTCTAAGTGGGAGGCTGTTGACCACCCAGCCAATTGTCTTAATTTTAGTTGAGATTTAAACTTTATTACATCATAAGTGAGGTTCAGATGTATTTCATTCTATTTAAGGTACAGACCAATATTATAACAGGTATTTATATGACAATTTATGGACAATTTATGGAGTTCCTTACATATACTGTACAATCATATCAGTCCCTGCTCTCAATGAGCTTACAATCTAAAGTCCCTATCTGACATGCACAAATGCTAGGGACAATTTTTTTCTAGAGCCAATCAATCTACCAGCATGTCTTTGGGGTGTGGAAGGAAACCCACACAAGCACAGGGAGAACATGCAAACTGTGCTGCCTATCTGTAACTACAGATCATGGAAACCCAAAGCAAGCATTTACAGAGGATAGGACAGCAAAAGCTGGTCAATAGGAGCATCAAGTATACCATATGAAAGAGTTCCCAAATTCATTAACTAAGGTAAAGAGTCCTATATCATTAGGAGCAAATAAGGGATTACTCGTTCCATAGATAATCCAACATCCATTTTATCAAAGTGCTTTAAACAAGAAGTATCACTTTAAATTTCTTTACACCTGTTACTTCCTCATTGGACAAAGTAGAAGTACTTTGCCCCATCTTTCTAGGTGTGCTGTAAGGCTAGCTCTGATGTTGAACAGAGCCCCTTTTCCCTCTGCATTCCTCTTGCCTGTGTTTGCCTCGGACAAGGGCTGGAAGTCAGAGACAAATGTGACTGTCAAAGCAGCCTGTCTCCACTCACTAGCTGCATTGTCAGTCGGCTGTGCACCAAGCAGGTTGGGGCTCCATGTCTGGCATCTCAGCTAGCCTTACGGCACACCTATGATGGGACAAAGTACATGTAGAACTTTGTCCGATGGGTAAGTGATGGCTGTGAAGAAATTTAACCACTTGACCTGCGGAAGATATACCCACTTTCAAGACCATGCCATTTTTTGGGATACGGCACTGCGTTACTTTAACCACTTCAGCCCCAGAAGGATTTCCCCCTTAAAGGATCAGAGCACTTTTTGCGATTTGGCACTGCGTCGCTTTAACTGACAATCGCGCAGTCATGCGACGTTGTACCCAAACGAAATTTGCGTCCTTTTTTCCCCCACAAATAGAGCTTTCTTTTTGGTGGTATTTGATCACCTCTGCGTCATTTCTGATGACCACTATAAACAAAAAAAGAGCGACAATTTTGAAAAAGAAACAATATTTCTTGCTTTTTGCTGTAATACAAATGAAAAAAAATATATATATATATAAAAAACAATTTATTCATCAGTTTTGGCCGATATATATACTTCCTCATATTTTTATAAAAAAAAAAAAAAACGCAATTGGCGTATATTGATTGGTTTGCGCAAAAGTTGCCAGGTTTACGAATGATGAGAATTCATTTATGGGTTTTTTTTGTTTGTTTTTTTTACTAGTAATGGAGGCGATCTGCGATTTTTAGCGGTAGTGCAACATTGCAGCGGATATGTCAGACACTCCTGACATTTTTTTGGGACCATTGACATTTATACATCGATCAGTGCTATAAAAATACACTGATTACTGTATAAATGTCATTGGCAGGGAAGGGGTTAACACTAGGGGGAGATCAAAGGGTTAAGTGTGTTCCCTGGGATGTGTTTCTAACTGTATGGGGGTTGGGTTGAGGGAGGAAGGAGAGTGATCTCTGCTCCCATATACAGGGAACAGAGGATCACACTCCTCTCCCCTGTCAGAACGGTGATCCGTGTGTTTAAATACACAGACCCCCATTCTGTCACTGCGGGAGAGTGATCGCAAGTCCTCCCTCACAGCATCGAATCCGCCCCCACCGATGATTGGCTCCCCTGCTACACAGTAAGCGCGCGCGCCCACAACACTCGCACCCGCGCCAATCAGGTGATATCAAGCCACTTTGTCGCCGTCATTTGAGGGCGGGCAGTCAGAAAGTGGTTAACTGACAATTGTGCAGTCGTGCGACACTGTACCCAAATAAAATCGATGTCCCTTTTTTCCCACAAATAGAGCTTTCTTTTGGTGGTCTTTTGGTGGTATATGATCACCTCTGCATTTTTTATTTTTTGCTCTATAAACAAGAAAGGCCGACAATTTTGAAAAAAAAAAATAACAAAACATAATTTTTTTACTTTCTGCTATAAAACATATCCAATAAAAAAAAAAAAAAAATCAAATGTCTTCATAAATTTAGACCAATATGTATTTTGGTAAAAAAAAAAAAAAATTTCGATAAGTGTATATTGATTGGTTTGTGCAAAAGTTATAGCGTCTACAAACTATGGTAAAGATTTATTTAATTTTTTTTTACTAGTAATGGCAGCCATCAGCGACAAAAGTGATATTGCTGGGGACAGTCTGACACTATTTGAGGACCAGTGACACTAATACAGTAATTGGTGCTAAAAAAATATGCACTGTCACTGTACTACTGGCACTGGTTGGGAAGGGGTTAACATCAGGGGCGATCAAAGGGTTAACTTTGTGGCTAGCCATTGTTGTACTACACTGTGTAACGTGGTTTTACCAGGGGAAAAGATGAAAGGAATTCCCTTGGGATACAAAATCCATCCCTTTCCTCCTATCAGAACAGCAATCTGCCTTGTTTACATAGATTGCCATTCTGCGTCTCTGCCTAACGATTGGTGGGTGCCGGAGTACATCAGGTACCGGGTTTCCGCTGTGCATAATCACAGAGGAAGTGAGCTGGCGGTATCCCATATATATGCATGATCTGGTGCACAGGTGCCACCCTGTAGCAGTAAAACTACTATAGGGTGGATATGAACTGGTTAAAGTGACACTTTTTTTTAACCTCCAGCAATTCATCAACGCTCCTCTTTCATATTACATTCCATGTACAATTTACCCTATGCAGAAGTGCGTGGAGGGTACTTCTTCTTTGGCGCAAAGGGTTCCCAATTTCATCAATTGCACACGAGAGTCCTGAATTGTTAGAGAACAGAGCAGATGTTGAAACAATCACTCTTTTAAAATCAAACCCAAACTATATGTGATTAATCAGCATTAAGGGTGGGCTTGGGCGTGTTTGCAAGTGCACGTGCCCCAGCCCGCCAGGAAGCGAACCCGGCGCTGCGCTAATCACAGGCAGGGAGACAGTCCCCGATCGCTGCAGCCGCACATGGGGGAAATGTCTCCCTGCCTGTGATTAGCGCAGCGCCGGGTTCACTTCTTGGTGGGCTCGGGCACGTGTGAACACACCCAAGCCCATCCTTAATCAGCATTCTTCATTCACATTGATAAAAACTGATGAAAAGTAATTATTTTCTTGCCCCATATTTGCATATAGATAGTGTAAATATGTAATTGTGTGTATGTAAGAGTAATGGTCTGTCCGTGTGTCCCTGTGTTTACAGTATTTATATGCAGTGTATATTGTATGTATGTCTATGGTGTATTGTAGTACACTGCTGAAAATACAGCATGCATCATTTTTGGACTATTCTTGTGCATTGGAAAAACCTTTAAAATGAATAGGCTGTTCCATTGCATCCATTCCATCTCCTGAAAGCTTCCTTGTCCGATCTCCAGGAGAAATTTAGGAGCTGTGATTACGGTAGAGTGGCATGGGTCACAAAGAGAGCCATGAACAGTGAACATCGCTTCCCAAACAGTTCACCTTCAGTCAATGAAAAGTCTGCTAGGCAGAAATGTAATGCAAAGTAGATTTCTAAAACTACAGGAGAAGAAAAGGCAGAGAATAAGCGATTAGTGAGTTGGAAACACTAAACATTGGTGCACAACCCACCCCAGTAAGGAACCTGCTTTGTGTAATCAAACAACAAACCCTATTTAGAGGTCAGATTATACAAAGGAAGCTTAGCTCACCAACTGCACGCTTTCTCTGCTCTAGGTATCATCTCTGCTCTCTTTTTCTTCCTAGTTCTAGAGGAAGATAGAATGAGGATATGCTTCTCAAGCCTCCTTCTCAGATATCCAAGCCTCGTTCTCAGATATCCAAGCCTCATTCTCAGATATCCAAGCCTCATTCTCAGATATCCAAGCCTCATTCTCAGATATCCAAATCTTGTTCTCAGACATCCAAGCCTCATTCCCAGATGTCCAAACCTCATTCTCAGATACCTAAGTCTTGTACCCAGATCTCCAAGTCTCGTTCTCAGATATCCAAGCCTCATTTTCAGATATCCAAGCCTCATTCTCAGATATCAAAATTTCGTTCTCAGACATCCAAGCTTCATTCCCAGATGTCTAAACCTCATTCTCAGATATCAAAACCTCATTCTCAGATACCTAAGTCTTGTTCCCAGATTTCCAAGTCTCGTTCTCAGATATCCAAACCGCATTCTCCGATATTCAAGCCTCATTTTCAGATATCCAAGCCTCATTCTCAGATTTCCACACTTCATTCTAGGCCACTTAAAGAGGAAGTAAACTCTAATTTTTTATTTGTACCTACAGGTAAGTAAGGTTTACCTGTAGGTACTGTGAATATCTCCTAAACTCTGAATATCTTGTTTAGGAGATATTCAGAGTGCATACAGCCAAAGATGTCATCGGCGCATGTGTTCTGAAGGTCTGGCTTACCGTGCCGGACCTGCAGAGCCCGTGACATCATGGCGGCTCCTGCCACTCACAGCGCCGGAGCCCGCAAACCTAGAAGAAACACCGGGGAAGATGTGAGTCGCCTCAGCGGTGTGCAGGCACAGCTGAAGGGCTTTGTTCTAAGGTAAGTATTTCGTAATGAGCTAGTATGCGATGCATACTAGTTCATTATGCCTTTCTTTTTGAGAATGCATTCATTTGAATGACAGCTCTGAAGGCGGTGCAGGTCTGCCTCGATTGTCGGGCGATAAATCGTGCTGCAATCATGGCAACATGCATCGCGGGATGCATGTCGCCCAAAAATAGTTCAGGAGCTACTTTGGGGCAACATGCATCCCGTGATGCAGCACGCTTTATCGCCTGACAATCGCTGCAGACCCGCACCGCCTTTTGAGCTGTCATTCAAATGAATGGCATCTGAATTATGCATACCGCTTTTTGCCATTCACATATCAGCGATGTCAAATCGCGGACAGATTCGCGGCAAATCTGCCCGCGATTCAATACGCTGAGATGTGAATGCAGCCTTAAAGGGGTTGTAAACCCTCCCGGTTTTTCACCTTAATGCATTCTATACATTAGGTGAAAAACCTTTTTTGTTGCAGCTGCTCCCCAGACCCCCCGTTTACTTACCGGAGCCTGATCGTTCCCGCACCGGGGACGAGCCTAGCAGCTCCAGCCGGTATCTCAGGTCATCATTGGATAGATTGATAGCAGGGGAGCCATTAGTGGAAGTGACGTGGGAGCTGGGGGGTGGGTCACAGTCCTGTTGTCTGTGTCAATGGAGACACGGGAGCGTGCCCGCACGAGTGACCCCAGGGAGAGTGCGTCCCTGACGGGTCACTCGAGAAGAGGAGGAGCCAGGAGAGCTGCCAAGGGACCCCAGAAAAGGAAGATCGGGGCGACTCTGTGCTAAACCCTTGCACAGAGGAGGTAAATATAACATGTTTGTTATTTTAACCACTTCACTACCAGGCACTTACCACCCTTCCTGCCCAGACCAATTTTCAGCTTTCAGTGCTGTTGCATTTTGAATGACAATTGCGCGGTCATGCAACACTGTACCCAAACAAAATGTTTATAATTTTGTTCCCACAAATAGAGCTTTCTTTTGGTGGTATTTCATCACCTCTGCATTTTTTATTTTTTGCGCTACAAAGAACTGAAAATTTTGGGGAAAAAAAGTCTCTTTGTTTCTGTCATAAAATTTTGTAAATAAGTACATTTTCTCCTTCACTGACGGGCACTGAGGTGGCACTGATAAGGTGGCACTGATGATGAGGCACATATATGCAGCACTGATGGGCACTGATAGGCGGCACTGATAAGCAGCACTGATGGACATTGATAGGTGGCACTGAAATGCGGCACTTATGGGCACTCATAGGCGGCACTGATGGGCACTGATAGGTGGCACTGATGGGCACTCATAGGTGGCACTGGTACATGGCACTGATAGCACTGTCAGGGATGGCACTGGCAGGCATCACATATGGGCACAGTGCCATCCCTACAGTGCACTGTACACTCCTTACCTGGTGGTCTAGGGTGGGCTCCCTAGTGGTCCCTGGATGGCCTCCAGATCGTCTCCCTGGTGGTCCCTGGGTGGCCTCCTGATGGTGTCCCTAGGTGGTCTCCCTGGGGGTCCTGGGCGTCTCCCTGGTGGTCCAGTGTGGCGATCTTAGTGGGGGCTGCACTGATAAATGTTCAGTGCAGACCCCCCCCCCCCGTCAGGAGAGCAGCGAGTAGAGGAAAAGCCGATAAACGTCTCTTCCTGTTTACACTGTGACCAGCTGTGAT
>BLSH010261222.1:132669-145863 GCA_018402905.1 Glandirana rugosa
CCCCCATGCGGCGTGTCTCGACTCAGCAGCAGAAGCGAGAGTGAAGTCTCACTCAGCTCTGTGCGGCGTACCCCCTGCCCGTGGTACACGTACCCCAAGGGGTACGCGTACCACGGGTTGAGAAACCCTGCTCTACCCCACCTGATCCCAAGCTGACTCCGCAAGACGGGCTGTGGTGGTACGGTACGAAGATTTTCGTCCCTGAGGAACAACGCCTAGCAGTCCTGGTACTGTGCCATGACCACAAATTGGCAGGACATTTTGGCGGTCGCAAGACTACAGACTTGCTCACGCGCTCCTTTTGGTGGCCACTGGCTGACAAGGATTGCAAAGAGTATGTGAAAGCCTGTCCCACCTGTGCTCGCAACAAGATCGACAGAACCAAGGCATGAGGGCTACTGAATCCGCTTCCTATTCCCGAACGCCCGTGGTCAGAAATCTCCATGGATTTTATAGTGGAACTACCCCCTTCCACAGGATTCACGACCATCCTTGTAGTTGTCAACCACCTTACAAAGATGGCACATTTCATTCCCATGAAGGGTACGCCTTCGGCAATCCAAACGGCAGAGACTTTTATTAAAGAAATTGTCCGCCTCCACGGCCTTCCCACCAACATTGTGCCTGATCGAGGGGTGCAGTTCACTTCCTGGGACTGGAAGGCCCTATGCTCAGCTTTAGGAATCAAATTGGCCTTCTCCACTGCCTACCATCCACAGACCAATGGTCAGACGGAGAGGACGAATCAGACCCTGGAGCAGTATCTGCACTGCTATTCTTCCTTTGCCCAGGACGATTAGGTCTCCCTGCTACCGGTAGCCGAGTTCGTCTATAACAACTCTGTTCACTCTGCCACCAACCAATCACCATTTTGGGTGAACCTTGGCTACCATCCCTCCTTCCTACCCAACTTGATGCCTGAAAGCACGGTACCTGCCGTACAGGACATTACCAGCTTCCTTGAAGAGAATAATAAGCTTCTCCAGGAGACTCTGTCCCAGACGCAAGAGTGTAACAAACGGGCCTTTGATAGAAGGAGGCGAGAGGAGTTGGACCTGCAGCCGGGCGATCAAGTCTGGTTGTCCACCAAAAACCTGAGGCTTTCTTGCCCCTCAAGAAAACTGGGACCAAAGTTCATGGGACCCTTCCCAGTAAAGAGGAAAATTAATAGAGTGGCGTACAAGCTGAATCTTTTCTCTGCACACCCGGTATTCCACGTCACTCTGCTTAAACCTGTGACAAAGGACCAATTTCCAGGGAGGAAGACGACTCCACCTGAACCGATTCTTGTGGATGGAGACGAGGAGTACAAGGTCGAGGCCATCCTCAGCTGCAGAGTGAGAGGGGGCTCGACTCAGTTTTTAGTCAAGTGGAAGGGGTACAGACCAGAAGAAAGCTCCTGGGAACCAGAAAGGCACATCCATGCCAAGGAACTTATCCGGTCATTTTGGAGGAGTCATCCAGATCTGAAGGCCCGGCTGGGCATCCAGAGGCTGTCCCTTGGGGGGGCAATGTCAGGAGACCACCGCCAGCTCTGGATCTCAGGCTGGGAGACCTGTGCACGGGCGCACGTAGCGTTTGTGCGCGTGCGCCTGTGTGCACGCGTATGCGCCGGCATGGGCTCACAGACGGCCATTTAAGCTGATAGCACCCTGCAATCGGTGCTGTCAAATCTACAGCGTTTGTGTATGTTCCTGAGCGACCTGTAACCTGTTCATCTGTTCCTGTGACCCGGCTTGTCCTGACCTTGTTTGATCTCAGCCTGCGCCGACCCCCGGCTTGCCTACGACCACTCTTCTGCCTGATCCTTGTGTACCTTTGCTGCCAGCCTGTTGACGACCCTGTCTGTACCCGACAATCCACCTGCCTGCTCCTTCTGTACCACCCCGCCAGCCTGTTCACGACCCGGCCTGTACCACTACGCTACTACACCACACCGGTGACCCAGTCATCCTGCACTCCCGAGCCACCTGTCTGCACTACCGGGGGGCTCCGGAATCAGGATAGTAAGAGAGGTTGCCCGCTGCATAAGTCAGACTCTACCATCAGGTGCGTGACACAGACAGAGCCCGCCTTATTTGCTAGCTGAAGGATGTCCAGTAACAACTAGTCTTTTCTTTCCCAGCCTTTATGTACCTAGCCCATTTCTTTCATTCATTGGATTTCAGTTCTTTTAATCACAAAGGCTCAGTATCACATGCAGCGCACCCCCTAAGGAGCCGCAAGTAGAATGGGATCCCCCACCCTGCACAGCCGGGCACACCAAATTTTCACAGTCACTCCAAAGAACAGTCCAGTACTTTGTTTTTTTTTTTTTTGTTTTATTGAGGGATTAGAACTTGGATAGGGATTGGAAAATTATGGGATGTCCACTTGATTCCAAACAAACTTCAGGGACAACTTCTCCTATATACCGTCTATATACACTCCACTTCTTCTCTGTGGTCACTGATCCCAGCACCACCTCTTCAGGTACTGCCAACCTGCCTGGCTGCAGCTGCCCCTTTCACAAGCCCTCCTGGCTAACTTCTCCACAGTCCTCCCATACTGAACACTCACAAGCCTGCCCCCGCTGACTTCTCAGGAGATCTCCCAGATATGCTGACCTGCTCCTGCTGTCCTTTCATTTGCTCCCATGCCTCCAGGAAGCGTTTCCTCAGTGTGTTGTAGGGGATCTTTCCAGCACCAGAGCCCCCAGACCCAAGGTCACCCCCCCCCCAGACTATGGGTGTCCTCTGAGGGCCTCCGACAGCCTCCTCAGTGCTCCATCTTCCACCCGACCACCCCTGCTGGCATGACTCAAGTCTACTTATAAGGTGAGTCTGCCCCCTGCCTGCCCATTTGCTGGGTATTGGCTGATGCCCTCATAAATATGCATGACAGCCCCTCCTAGCTTCCACCCACTACGTCTGGAAGCTTCTCCAAGGTTCCAGAAACAGGGAAGGCACCAGAAATGCTGTCATTTGAGTCCCCCAGCCTCCCTGAGTCACTCAACCCTGACCCAGATTCAGCCCAGGCCTGGCTCTCAGCCAAGCCAATTTACCTACACTAACAACTAAACTATACACCTACAACACTAGCTAGAGGGTGCTACATACATGTGGGCATTACCTAGGGCAGTCTGCACGCAAATGCAGTCCACTTAGGAACGCCCACTCCTCCAGACTGACATCCACCCATTTTGATATTTGCATTACTACTCCCAAGAGTCAGGCTACTATTTACAACATGGCTGAGGACAGATTGAGATGAGTACTGAAGCAGGGTGCTGTGATGTTTTCAAGAAGCTATGTACAACACCCTACTGGCCCCTCACATAAGCCATGATATGCCTGCATTACATATAGAAGCATAGAGACCCAGTGATTATGTCACTTCTCACCAAGCTGAGGTAATTCCCCTCTTATACAGTTGTCACTGAAACAAGTGTCCCCATTGGAAGATTTTCACTTTATTCCAGTTCTGCTGATAATTCAAAATTTGTGATTTTTCCTCACTTTCAGTCCCTGTGAAAATGATCATCAGGACAAATACAAAGGGTGAATCTCCCCAATATGGACCCAGACAGCAATGAAAACCCAATATGGGTTCTAATCCCTTAACACGCCATCCAAAAGATAAAAAAATATATTGGGTACACATTAAGTATTTTTATTGCTTCTTGGCAGGGCTTTTTTTCTCAGAGAATAGGTGCTGGAATTCCCCCCTTCTGAGCAATTTCTTCCCTTCACCCCCTACCCACCTCCGAGCACCATCCCTTGGTTCCACACCCTACCCACCTCCCAGCACTGCCTGATTTAGAAAATACAGAGCCAAGTATCATTATTTTGTGCTAAGTAATTTGTATGGAATTTGGTAATGATAACAAGAAAAGCAGAAAAATAGATCCCCTGCAGCCAACAGCAATATACCCCCCCTTTCCCCCAGCAACATAGGACCCCTGCAACAAAATATCACCCCAGCAACAATAGACCCCCGGCAGCAAGAACAGACCTCCCAGCAGCCAGCATCAATAGATTCTTCAGCATCTAGGAGCAATAGACCCCCTCCCTCAACAGTAGATCCCTTCCAGCAACAATTGCCCCCCAGCAACATAAGCTCCCCCCAGCAACAATAGACCTCCCCAGCAACAATAGGCCACCACATAAAAATAGCTCCCCTCTAGCAACAATATATCCCCCAACAGCCAGCATTAGTAGACCCTCCAGCACATTCCAGCACCCCTTGCCATTACATACATCCAGTGCGGGAACTGCGTTCCCCCGCATTCCCTTTGAAAGAAATCCCTGATCCTTGGCCTTTTGGTTAAGCTCAAGTGTAGTATCCGTTCATATCAGTTATTAGGTGGAAGAAAGCTGGTGCCTTTGGACCGGGGGGGGGGGGGGGGGGCAATCAGTATTTTTCCTGATGTAATAAGGTGGGAATGGTGGGAGGGACCCTTTTCCTCCAGGGTTGAATCTGGCCTGGTTCATCAGGGTTGTCCCCGGTTGATGGGCAGGACTCTCCCTAAGTTCTAATGCTTTTTTTTATTTAAATGGGGCTGTATTTGTTTGAGCTCCCGGTAACGTGCCCATGGGGGTGGCGTCCCAGGGATGCGGGAAAAACGCTTTTCGGTTGCACAACAAGGCACTAGGTCACTTCACCTTATGTTTTTCTTGCCTTGTGCCTTTGGGTGGGCTTTTTGGCCAGCCAGGGCAATTTCTATACTGATTGAAAGGCCCGCTGTGTATTGCATATAGCACTTCTTTTTGTTGTTGCTAGTCACTTATTTATTCACAAGCATTTACACTGCACAGAGATGGAGGGTGCAGGCCAATGGGGGGGGGGGGCTGCCTTGACATCATGGAGAGGGTCTGTGTGGTCTTCAGGTCTTTTGACTCTCTCCCCATGCGGAGGGGTAACTCTGTAGGATAGCCTTTCTCCAAGTACTTGGAGGACCAGCTGTAGCTGGTCTCTAATGAGTGGGGTCCACCTGGCTTTAGCCTAGGTGGACCAGAGCCAGGGACGTGCAGTGAGGTCAGTGGCTGGTGAGGCACTGGCTAGTATGAGAGCCAGATACACACAGGTTACATACGCCACGAAGGTTAGAGCGGGAGCAATAATTCTAGCACTAGGCCTCCTCTGTATCTCTAAACATATAACCTCTAAAATGTTTTAAACATTTTCACATTATACAAAATACAAATCGGGCTAACTTTTCTGTGTTTTTTTTTTTTAATCATGAAACAGTTTCTTTAAAAAAAAAACACGTTTGAAAAATTGCTGTGCAAAATACTGTGTAGCATAAAAAGTTGCAACTACTGCTATTTTATTCCATGGGGTGTCTGCTAATACAATGTATATAATGTTTGGGGGTTCTGAGTAATTTTCTAGCAAAAAATTATGATTTTTACATGTAGGAGAGAAGTGTCAGAATTGGCCTGGGTGGCAAGGGCTTAATTACCATAAGTAAGTAATATACAAATAATTAATATATATTATTTTTAAGGTCATTTACTTTATTTTCAAAAACTGTACTCAAGCAGGTGGCTTAATGGACAAATTACTGACGTTTGAAGTTATAACTTCCAACCACTAATTTCACAGTAAATAGATAAATAATACATTATTATCTTATAACATATAGCATAATAATATATGATTTAGCTTGTACCTTTGCAGCAGCAGCAGATTCTCATTCTCCCTCTTAACTGTGTGAGAAAAACATGGGATTGTGGGTAAATCTTACACATCTTATACACATAAACCCATGTTTTTCCTTGTAGTTAAGAGGGCTGGGCTGGAAGGGAGCATGTGTCTTTTAGACACATGCCCCCTTCTATGACACTGTAGTGAGGCGTGCCTCCACTGCAGCATTTTTATTGGACAGCTTGGGCCAATGGTGCCTTACCATTGGTCCAAATCTCCAAGCTGTCCATTGAACTCAGTGCCTCTGACAAGAAGTGAGAAGAGGCACTGTGAGCTCATCCTCTTAGTCTGCTGCAAGCACAGTTGGCCGCTCTGTATGTAGCATCTGACAGGCTGCGCAAGGAGCCCCTTATCTCCGGAACCATAGATGATAGGAGCCCCAAATTTTTACCAGTGGCGGGGTAGGACTTCATCTACCTGCCCACCCCAGGTTGCCAAACTATTTTTTTTTATGTTCATGGCAGGTGAGGCTCTCTTTCTCAAGAACCAAATGTCATAAATACCTATTATCATTATGTTTTGGTGTGGTTGCGTAGCCAAAACAGCAGCTGCCAACTCCAATTAACACCTGGCTTTGGAGTAGGGCACTTGTGGCACCTACACATCATTATCTTCCTGCCCAGAACCCCATCCAAGCTACATTTTCTGTGACCGATCATACAGGAGGAAGGTGTCATGTTCCTCCATGTGCTGTGTCCCATTATCCCACTTTCTAAATGACAATGCTGGCATGACCTTATGGAATGTTTGTAGAGATCTTTATCTTATCTTATAGTAGAGAAATGATTTTTCTTAATGGGTGAGTGAAAACATTGGGGAAATGTTTAGCTGCAATGTGTGTTGCCACATATGTACAGTATGCATTCCATGGTTGAAGCAACAAGAAATTAACTGAATGTTTGGAATGTTGTTTCACAAAGCGTATATTACTACTTCTGAAATCTTTTCACCACTTCAATACTAGCCCCTATGACACCTTTTTACCGGGCCATTTTTTCTTTACCCCTTCATTACTAGGCCATGCAAATTAATTTAATATCATTTTTTTTCAGACAGCTAGAGCTTTCTTTTGGTGGCATTTAAAAACTAAATTTTTTAAAATATTTTTAATATATATAAAAAAAAATAATGAAACACTGCGTACCTTACTTTTTTTCAAAACATCAAATAAAAAATACCAGGACAATACAAACACTCCTGAAAAGTCCCATTTTTGGAAAGTCGACAATTTCTCACAATTGTTTGGAAATGAGGAAAGCTGCTAGTATCAAGGGGGTATAAAGATGGTAATGGTGCATTAGAGTAACTGACTTGGTGGTGATATACTGTCTCATTGCACTTTCAAGGCACAATGACTCTGGTAGTGATTGTTGGATTACTTTTGGGTATTCCGAATTCTGAGTTCTAAATTCCAAGTTCTGAGTTAAAATTTCGAATTCCAAGTTCCGAGTTCCAAATTCCCAATTCCAAATTCTGAGTTCTGAGTGTCACGCTTACCCCTAACACAGGTAGTCAGACACTATAGCTAGCTTCTGTGTTCTTCACCTTTAGCAGCCCCATTTCCCATAAGGCAAGCAGGCCTACACGATGCAGGACTTATACACAATGCTATAGTGCTTGGCTACCACCGACGCCGGGTCAGGAGCGAACTGAGCAAAGCACATAGGTAGTTGCATTTGGCAGACAGGTTCAATGAGAGTCCAGTTACAAGGCAGGCAGAGTTTAGAGATTAGTCGATATCCGATCCAAGGTCATTAACAGGGGAATCCAAACAGCAGAGCAGGACAGACAAACAGGGAGCATGTCACACGTCTTACAAACACAGTATCACAGGCATGAGACTGCAGGCTTGGCTGGCTTAAATCAGGTTTGGTCTCCACCCAGAGACTGACCACATCAATCACCTTGCATGTGGACAGACAGACAAGGAGAATGCCAAAACTTAACCACTTACCAACCGGAAGGTTTTGCAGCTTTAGGACCAGAGCACTTTTTGCGATTCGGCGCTGCGTTGCTTTAACTGACAATTGCGCGGTCGTGCGACGTTGCACTCAAACGAAATTTGCGTCCTTTTTTTCCCTTTCTTTTGGTGGTATTTGATCGCCTCTGCGTCATTTCTTATCGCCGCTATAAACAAAAGAAGAGCGACCATTTTGCAAAAAAACCCAAATCTCTTACTTTTTGCTAAAATTCAAATCCAAAAAAAAAATATAAAAAAACATTTTTTTCACCGTTTTTGGCCGATTTATATAATTCCTCATATTTGCGATAAAAAAATTTCAATTGGCGTTTATTGATTGGTTTGCGCAAAAGTGGCCGCGTTTACGGATGGTGAGAATTAATTTCTGGGGTTTTTATTTTTTTTTTATTTTTTACTAGTAATGGTGGCGATCTGAGATTTTTAGCGGTAATGCGATATTGGGGCGGACATGTCGTACATTTTTGACACTTTTTTGGGACCAATGACATTTATTCAGCGATCAGAAATTTAAATGTCCACTGATTACTGTATAAATGTCATTGGCAGTGAAGGGATTAACCTGGGGGGGAGAGCTAGGGGTTAACTGTGTTCCCTGGGTGTGTTCTTACTGTGGGGGGGTTGGGCTAACATGGGCATGAGAGATCTAACTGATCCCAGTGACAGGGATCAGTAGATCTCTCATACCCCTACTAACAGAGCGGGGAACCGCAGTGTTTACATCGGCGGTTCCCCGTTCTTTACCTGTAGCCGCTCATCGCGGCTCGCCGGCGGACATCGGGTCCGCCCGAGCCGCGGGCACACTCCCCAGGAGTGCGGCGGGTGCGCGCGCCCCCTGGTGGCTGATTGCGGATCGCCGCTTATTTACGGCGATTCGCGCAGGGCTCCCCGACTGCCGCCGTTAAAAGACGGCGCGCGGTGGGGAACCGGTTAAACAAGGATGCTGGAATCAGCAACTATGATGGAGCAGGAGAGCACAAGTTCTGATTTTAAATTCTAATTTTCAAGTTCCATGTTCCAGATTCTGAATTCCAAATTCGGCGTTCAAAATTCCAAGTTTTAAATTCAAAGTGAATTCCACGTTATAAATTCAGAGTTCCAAATTCTGATTTTTGGAGCAATTGGATGCGTTGGCAGAAAGGAGAAAGCATGTTATTAACCACTTCCTGTTGTCGCTGGACTTTCGGTAGTTATACCGAGAGCTGCAAGCATCACCCCAGTACTGTTTTTTTTAGAGCCGGCGGACGGCTCTCTTGTTATAGCAACCAGAGCGACTCACCGGCTGCTCGGCTACTATTACAAGCAGCAGGAGGGGTCGTCTGGAGCCTTCCTCAGCTCTCTCGGGATCTCCTGTCCCACCCGAGCGATGGCCGGACAGCCAAACAAAGCCTGGATCAGATCGTTATAGTAAAGTGGAAGCGATGGCATGACATCACTTCTGGTTTGCTCGGAAACTTTCGGTGGCAGTTTTTGAAAATAAAAAACATTCAAAAACACAGATCTTGGTGTTTTAAATGCTTTTAAGAGCAGAGGAGGGATTTGGGGTCTTATAGACCCCAGATCTCTCCATAAAGAGTACCTGTCACATGCTTATTGCTGTCACAAGGATGTTCATATTCCTTCTGACAGCAAAAAAAATTAAAGCAACAGTGTAAAAAATGGTAAATAAATTATTATTATTAATAATAATAATAATAATAATAAATAAATAAATAAAATAATAAAAATGTATGTGCTCCCGTTCTTCCGTGCTTGCACGCAAAAGCAAAAGACCTCCTCTGTAAATCTAAATTGATAACCTGTAAAGGCTTTTAAAGCATCAGCTATGGATAGAAAAATTTACATTGTTTGTCATTATTGCACGGGCGCAATTTTGAAGCATGGCATGTTTGGTATCTATTTACTTAGCGTAGCTTCATCTTTTATAATTTACAAAAAATGGGTTATGTTTTGTGTTTTTGTGCTTACAAAATTGCAAAACCCACCAATTTATTCTCTAGGGCAGGGATATGCAATTAGCGGACCTCCAGATGTTGCAGAACTACAAATCCCTTGAGGCATAGCAAGACTCTGACAGCCACAAGCATGACACTCAGAGGCAGAGGCATGATGGGACTTGTAGTTTTGCAACAGCTGGAGGTCCACTAATTGCATATCCCTGCTCTAGGGCATCTGCTGTAAAAAAAATATACAATATAATGTTTGAGGGTTTTAAGTAATTTTATAGGAAAAAATGCTGACTGTTATATCTGAACAAAAAATGCCAGAAAAGGCCCTGAGTGGAAGTAGTTAAAGCATCTGATCAGCATAGGGAGGAATTTATTTATTATAGCCCAAGTTCAGATTGTAGCGATGCGGGATCCAGCGTAATTCCAGCACCGGTTCCCACATCGCATCTCTCCCACAGGCAGTTCACACTGCGCCCTGTGAACTGCTGCGTGTGTCAATACAATGTTAATGACACCCCCAGATCAGTTCACAGATCGCAAAGCGAACTGTGGATTTGGACAGGAATCGGATCACATGGGTGAGATCACCCATGAAGTCTGATTCCAGTGTGGGCGGAAAACAGTCCCTGCACCTTTTCCTGTGCAAATCCAATGTGAGTCCAGCCATCGCATGTGATCGGCACCACAGTGCGGGTGCGAATCACATGCGATGTCAGATCATCGTACAAGTGTGAACCCGGGCTTGTTTACACCAGATGCAGTAAGGGGAGATTATGAAGGCAGCAAAATGCATGTACTGTACAAGAAAAATGAATGTGCTGTGTTCCAACAAGGCTAGTTTACACCATTGAAATGCTTTCTTGTGCGTTTAAAAAAAAGTGCAGCATGCTGCATTTTTCCGCATTGCAAACATGCGCAAATGCACATGATTCCATACAAACACATGTAAACGCAACTTAAGGCCCATACACATGGTATAACGGTTGTACAATGACGGTGGTACAACAGCTTGTTGTGTACGATCATCCGACCGTTAGTACGCGCGATTACAACAGCTGACGTGCGGCAGTCTTACAACAGGAGTTGGATGAGCAAACTAGGAAAATTTGGTTGTACAACAAGCGGTCGTACGACCGTTGTATCGTGTGTACAGAGAAGTTGGGTCAACAAAGCTGTACGTGCAAAACACGCATGCTCAGAAGTCAGGAACGCACGGAAGTGTCTGTTCATGTAAACCTAATCCTAATTCACAAATCACATTCACCTGAACTTCCTCTTTATACGCTCGTAGCACGTCACTACGTTAGGCTTGGCCAACATAGGATTTTGGACGTCCGGTCGTATGACCGTCACACCGTGTGTACGAGGCATTAGTAAAGAAGATGAATTAAAATAATTGATTGTGCCATCATTTGTTTCGTTTTTCTAAAATAAAAATCCAGCATGTTGGATCAAGCACTTTCGATTGCGGCACGAAAATCGCATATCACAGCTGCCACATAAATAATGTGAACAGTGAATGATTCGACGGTCTACAAGAATTTTTATTGAGTTTTTAACTCATCTATGGCTGGCTTAACACAGGTAGGTGTCTGATTGCTGCAGGTAGGTATCCTCAGGGCTGGTTTTATACAAAATGAGGCCCTGGTCATATATAAAAATGGGGGGGCCATAAACTGAAATTCTGTATTGTGTGACAGGGGAGTCTCAATAGAACAAAGGCACTACAGCAGGGACAAAATGTAGGTGTGTTTTTAAGAGGTGCAGTAAGTAGTGATAAACCTTTAGACCCCTTTCACACTAGGACGTTTTTCAGGCACTTTAGCTCTAACAATAGCGCCTGTAAAACGCCCCCAATCCACCCCAGTGTGAAAGCCCGAGTGCTTTCACAGTGGGGAGGTACGCTTGAAGGACAGGAAAAAAAGTCCTGCAAGCAGCATCTTTGGGGAGGTGCGCAACCGCTGTATATACTGCCCCTGCCCATTGAAATGAATGGGCAGCACTTCTGAAGCGGCTGAATACTGCTTCGGAAGCGCCGCACTCTGGTGCTTTTAACCCCTTTTCAATCCCTTCATGGAGGTTAAAAGCATTCTGCTGCTGCCCAAATAGAGGTGCCAAAGCGCTGCGATAACAGCGGTAAAGCGCCAGTAAAGTGCCGCTAAAGCTAGCAGTGCTTTACCGCTACCGCCCCGCTGCCCTAGTGTGAAAGTAGCCTTAGATTGCATTTCCACCTTTGAGTTTCGGGAAGGTGCGCTGAAACACACGTCTGCACGCATTCCTGAAAAAAAATGCACCAAAACGCGCATCTCGCTTATGGCACCGTTAATTCTTAATGGCACCACAAACACAGCCAGCAGTCATATGACAAAACACGTGAAAACCACAGATTACAAAAACGCTGTATATACTGCCCCTGCCCATTGAAATGAATGGGCAGCACTTCTGAAGCGGCTGAATACTGCTTCGGAAGCGCCGCACTCTGGTGCTTTTAACCCCTTTTCAATCCCTTCATGGAGGTTAAAAGCATTCTGCTGCTGCCCAAATAGAGGTGCCAAAGCGCTGCGATAACAGTGGTAAAGCGCCAGTAAAGTGCCGCTAAAGCTAGCAGTGCTTTACCGCTACCGCCCCGCTGCCCTAGTGTGAAAGTAGCCTTAGATTGCATTTCCACCTTTGAGTTTCGGGAAGGTGCGCTGAAACACACGTCTGCACGCATTCCTGAAAAAAAATGCACCAAAACGCGCATCTCGCTTATGGCACCGTTAATTCTTAATGGCACCACAAACACAGCCAGCAGTCATATGACAAAACACGTGAAAACCACAGATTACAAAAACGTGTGAGGCTCACTGCAAAAAAAGGTGTGGGAGTAGAGGCGTAACTAAAGCCTTCAGGGCCCCGGTGCAAGAAATTATGAAGGGCCCCCCTGACCCTGGCCAGGGCCTTTCCCTCTTCCCACTGATCCTGGGGCCCTTTACTCCTCTCGCGGGCCCCTTTAGTACAGTACCGCAGCAGGGCCCTTTCACAAGTTCTGCAGCAGGCCCCCCTTTCTGCCATCTTCGGGCTTCCCCATGGTGGTGAAATGCAAGGGCTCCGTCACAATTGCAACCTTTGCAATCCTGTTAGTTCCCTCACTGGTGTCAGTAGTTATTATTTTATTATTTTTTTTACCATTTCATTTTATTTATTTTACAATTTTATTTTTACAGTTTTTTTAGGAGCTCTGTTGGGGGGCTTTGATGAGATATCAGGGGTCTTAACAAACCTCAGCTCTCAATCTCCATCTGTGTAGTCTCAGCTGCACAGAATGAATGGACAGGAATAGCTGTGCACCAAGCCTCCCATTCATTCAGAAATGGTAAAAAAAAAAGTATAGTAAAAATTATTTACTCTGCTTCAGTTATGAATGAACCAATTGGTACCAATCACTGGCTCTGTCCTTTCAGAAAAAGGAAGGAGCCGGTAAATGACAAATTTACCGACCCGTTCCCATCTCTCCATCATGACACATCTTCTACAGCAGCTGACAGGAGAGAGAAGGGGGAAGATAGCAGCTCTGTGGGGGGGGGGGGGGGGGGGACC
>BLSH010261222.1:145873-175524 GCA_018402905.1 Glandirana rugosa
GGGACCAGCGAAGCACACAGGGTCCCTAAGAACCAGTGGCGGCTGGTGAAGTTTTATGATGGGGGGGCGCCAGGCCCCACCCTTCCTTTTTGATCCCTCCTACTTCTAATAAGCCCCACCCCTTATAGGATCCACCCACTCCCTCCCCTATATTCCACATATTGTGTCAGCTCAGCATCACAGGACACAGTGTACAGCTCAGCATCACAGGACACAGTATACAGCTCAGCATCACAGGACACAGTATACAACTCAGCATCACAGGACACAATATACAGCTCAGCATCACAGGACACAGTATACAGCTCAGCATCACAGGTGGGATATATAGTAGCCAGTATCACAGGACACAGTATAGAGCCCCAGCATCACAGGTAGGGTATATAGCAGCCAGTATCCAGGGCCGGATTAACATAGGGGCTATTGGAACTGCAGCTCCAGGCCCCTACCTCAAGATAGGCCGATGCCAGTGAGTCATTAATGTTGTTTAGCTCTGTGTGCGTACACCATTGTTATGTAAATTACAGGTGGCGGGCGCTAGTGTTATGTAAATGAAGGGCGATCGGCAGGCATGGGCGTCCGCAAGTGGGGGCAAGGGGGGGCGGGCGCCCCCCCTAGAATCTGGGGTCCGCTGGGAAATTGGCCATGAGATAAGAAGATTGGTAGTGAAGAACTAGAGCTATCATCTTTCCTCCTGTTACTGTACAGTTATATATACACCCACCTTCTGTTCCTTCCTGTATTCCTCCATCAACACTGACTGCAGGCAGTGATGATGGAGGAATACTGGAAGGAACAGAGAGTGGGTGTATATATAGCTGTATAAATACAGGACAGATGATGTATATCTGCAGTCAGTGATGATGGAGGAAGGTTTCTATATACAGGAAGGAAGGTGGGTGTATATATAGCTGTATACAGGACAGATTATGCATATCTGCAGTCAGTGATGATGGAGGAAGGTCTCTATATACAGGAAGGAAGGTGGGTGTATATATAGCTGTATACACCCATCTTCCTTCCTGTATATAGAGAATTTCCTCCATCCTCACTGACTGCATATATACATCATCTGTCCTGTATTTATACAGCTATATATACACCCACCTTCCCTCCTGTTCCTGTATATATTAATACCATCCACTTCCTTTATATACCCTTGCTACTGTACAGGCCATATTTGTTGGGCACAGTGAGGCTGCAACTGATGGGCACAGTGAGGCTGCATTTGATGGGCACAGTGAGGCCACATTTGATGGGCACAGTGAGGCCACATTTGATGGGCACAGTGAGGTTGAAATTGATGGGCACAGTGAGGTTGAAATTGATGGGCACAGTGAGGTTGAAATTGATGGGCACAGTGAGGCTTCATATGATGGGCACAGTGAGGCTGCAACTGATGGGCACAGTGAGGCTGCATTTGATGGGCACAGTTAGGCCTCATTTCTGAAACCTTTGTAACCATGCGCTTTAAGTGATAATGGAGATGTGCACATGGAAATAACCTTTAGAGCATGATATAATTACCTAAATTGTACTAAAATTTGCTGGATATTGTTTAAAGATAATCTGCTTTTAAATAGTGTGAAAAAGTGATTTCTACACTGAAATATCTCAAAAAGTCTGAGAAGAGATAAATTCCCAGTCTCTTTACTCCTAGGTGCAGAGCACAGCTGAGCATGCTCAGACCTGAAACTGCTCTAAATTTTGCTTCCATGCAGTAATTACAGGGCGCTATAGTAAATACCAAAATGAGAGCTGTGAGAGTTTTTTGGGAGTAAAAGTTGGAGCAATGCAGCCCAATGCATTTTTCAGTCATTCATTCTAATACAATTGTAACTTCCCCAAAGAAATCCTTTTCATGTTAAAATGTATCTTTCTCTCAAAGAAATTGTCCTTGCAACAATGTTGCAATTTTAATAATCTGTTTTGTTTTTAAGAATGGTAGAATGCGTAATCTTTTCATGTTTTGGTAAAATATTTTTTTCTCTGTCACTTTCACTTGTTGATATCTATCTCACAAAAATATTTCTCCAAACTCACACAGGTGTCTTTACAAACCAAAAACAATACCATTGCTTTATTCTTTCCAAATGATCTTAAAGAGGAAGTAAACCCTGATGGGTTTTACTTCCTCTTTGTTACCCTGCAATTTAAAAGCATAATAGGTTAGTATGCATCACATACTAGTCTATTATGTGTCACTTACCTGCATTGGAAGCTCACAATGTCCCCACTCCAGGAAGCATCCATCTTCACCCCTCTTCCTTCCGGGGCCACGATCTCCGGCTCTGTGACAGGCCTTAGTCGCCTGATGTTATTCCCACGTATGCGCACAGGAGCCGCCAATCGCGGCACAATCTCAGTCAAGAAACGGCACGGAGGCCGTTTCTTCACTGTGCATGTGCCAATGATGTAAAAAATGGGTTCAGATGCCAGTTCAGAAGCATTTGAAATGCCAAACAGCTTGTAAACGCCGCTAAATGCGCCTAAGCGCGGTAATTCCTGTCTAGGACCGCTTTGTTTACAGGCGTTTCTATTTAAAATAAAAAAACCCAAAAATTCAAAAACGCTCCTAGATACGAACGCGGCAAAACGCAGCTAAACGCGGCATCTAAAACGCGGCAAAATTGACGTTTTAGACGCCGGCTTCTAGCTGTCAAAAGAATCGTTCAGGGGAGGTTGAAAAAGCGTCCCGTGTGCATGAAGCCTAAACCGTGCAGGTTTAGGAGATATGCAGGGAACCTACAGGTAAGCCTTATTATAGGCTTACCTGTAAGTTAAGGTGGTTGTCAAGAGTTGACAACCACTTTAATTTGAGCCCAGAAAATGTGATATGTGTACCAACATCAGAAATAAAAATGTCATTCCCAAAAATCTAAGGATAACATTACTATTCTACACTCACACAGCATGAAGCACCAAATATCACAGAATAAATCAAGAAGAGAAACTCCTGACTAATGCAATTCCTATATATTCCAAGAAATGCAGTATCTGTGTATTTATGTGTAGGAGGACTATACATGCAGCAGCCCTGTGGCTCACAAGGTAGAAATTCTTCCTACCATTGCTCAAGTCCTGAGTTGTAATCCCAAACATGTCACTTCATGTAGAGATGTTGTTTGTTCTCTCTATGTTGTTAAACATAACTCCTGACTCAGGGCCTTACCTAAATTATGTCTAAATGTAGTATTTATGTGCAGGAGGGTTCCACCACCATTGTGATTCTTGGCCGATACACTAGCTAGGCAAAAGTATTGGGACACCTGCACATGAACTTTAATGGCATTCCAGTGTTAGTCCGTAGGGTTCAATATTGAGTTGCCCAACCTTTGCAGCTATAACAGCTTCAACTCTTCTGTAAAGGCTGTCCATAAGGTTTATGAGTGTGTCTATGGGAATAATGACCATTCTTTCAGAAGCACATTTGTGAGGTCAGGCACTGATGTGGATGAGAATGCCTGGCTTACAGTCTCCACTCTAATTCAGCCAAAAGGTGTTCTATTGGGTTGAGGTCAGGACGCAGTGCAGGCCAGTTAAGTCCCTCCACCCCAAACTCATTCATCCATGTCTTTATGGACCTTGCTTTGTGCACTGGTGCGCAGTCATGTTAGAACAGGAAGGGGCCATCCCCAAACTGTTCCCACAATGTTGGGAGCATGAAAGGCCCACCAAAATCCTCAGCACCAGGCCCATGATGCTCTTAATCTGGCCCTGCCAGTATCCCAGGACAGAGTATAGAGGCCCAGCATCACAGATGGGGTATGTATCAGCCATTTTTGACACTTTTTTGGGACCAATGACATTTATACAGCGATCAGAAATTGAACTGTTCACTGATTACTGTATAAATGTCACTGGCAGGGAAGGGGTTAACCTGCGGGAGGCAGTGAAGGGGTTAACTGTGTTCCCTAGGCATGTTCTAAATGTGTAGGGGCGGGGCTGACAAGGACATAACAGATCTAACTGATCCCAGTGACAGGGATCAGTAGATCTGTTATGTCCCCCTTCTCAGAACGTAGAACCGCCGTGTATACATTGGCGGTTCCCCATTCTGCAGCTCTGCCGAGTGATCGCGGATCACGAGCGTACATCGAGTCCGCCCGACCCGCGGGCACGCCTACGCAGCGTGCGGCGGCCGCCGCCTGTGAGTGCGCACAACGGCGGACTTCCACCCGGCAATTGAGATCAGTGCTGTAGCCGTCTTTCGGCTGTAGTGCGGCTCTGAAGGTGTTAATTACTGAACAATAGACTCACTACTACTTGGCTGTCAGGTGACAGCCAAGGAGATAAAAAAAAAAAAAAAAAGAAAGTCAATGTACCGGCGCCTCCTGTAGGGGCCGGGCTGACTTTTTTTTTTCTTCTTAGCCAGCAGGGAGGCGGCGCCCAAGTGCCCCTTATAGACCGGCTGCCCCTGCTGGGAACAGCATAAGACAAGTAAACTGGATAGAGGAAAATGGAGGAGATTGGGTCCTCTACATGCCGCCCCTGCCATACCTCCTATTCAGGTGTACAAAGGAGGCACAGGCCCCCCTGGACCAAGGGGCCCGGTTAAAATTGCAACCCTTGCAAACCCTATCGTTACGCCCCTGTGTGGGAGCTACCTTGGTGCTATTATCATGTGTAGGGCAGTGAATGGGCTGTCCTATGCCAAACGTGCAAAAAAAAAAAAGCACATGAGGTCCTTCCTGTAACCATCATCAGCATTGGTGATCAGCGGGAGGATCAGCGACCAGCGGCAGCGATCACAGCTGGTGATCAACGTCCTCTGCTACTATATATCAGCGCAGACGGAGAGGGGCGCGGCCTTGTGCAGAGAGCCCAACCAGGAGGCGTGGTTGGGAGGGATCAACGAATGTTTGGGTGTGGTTAGGAGGAAATGTAGTGGGCGGTGCTGGGAGCTGCGACTGGAAGTCAGGGGACGCTGAGCGATCGGGGGAGCAGACGGAGGAGGTGAGAAGGACAATTCCTGCAATTATCTCCGTGTGTGATGTGCTGTGTCCTGGGGTGTGCGGAGATGGGCGCCCACTATGGACAGAGCAATGACTCTATATGGATGAAATCTGCTAGGTTAGGGGAAGGGAGCCTGCATATGGGGGGTGCCTATGCATTATGTCTTGTGATCTATAGAGGAATTTTACTGGTCCACTACAGAGGCTGGGGAGATTTCTGTACACATCTTTGTTATATAACACCGATTTATATATACAGTATATATGTATGTGCGTGTGATATAGATATATATCTCCTTTTACCACCTTACATCCAGATTGTATGGGTAAGTGCTGACTCTGATCATAATAAAAGACTATATATGTCTGGTGCATAGTCCTGCTGTAATGCAGTATATACTGTATATGGTATGCTGTAATGGAGTATACACTGTATGTTGTAATGGAGTATACACTGTATGTTGTAATGGAGTATACACTGTATATGGTATACTGTAATGGAGTATATGGTATACTGTAATGGAGTATACTCTGTATATGGTATACTGTAATGGAGTATATACTGTATATGGTATACTGTAATGGAGTATATACTGTATATGGTATACTGTAATGGAGTATATACTGTATATGGTATACTGTAATGGAGTATACACTGTATATGGTATACTGTAATGGAGTATATACTGTATATGGTATACTGTAATGGAGTATACACTGTATATGGTATACTGTAATGGAGTATACACTGTATATGGTATGCTGTAATGGAGTATACACTGTATATGGTATACTGTAATGGAGTATACACTGTATATGGTATACTGTAATGGAGTATATACTGTATATGGTATACTGTAATGGAGTATACACTGTATATGGTATGCTGTAATGGAGTATACACTGTATATGGTATACTGTAATGGAGTATACACTGTATATGGTATGCTGTAATGGAGTATATACTGTATATGGTATGCTGTAATGGAGTATATACTGTATATGGTATGCTGTAATGGAGTATACACTGTATATGGTATGCTGTAATGGAGTATATACTGTATATGGTATGCTGTAATGGAGTATATACTGTATATGGTATACTGTAATGGAGTATACACTGTATATGGTATACTGTAATGGAGTATATGGTATACTGTAATGGAGTATACTCTGTATATGGTATACTGTAATGGAGTATATACTGTATATGGTATACTGTAATGGAGTATACACTGTATATGGTATACTGTAATGGAGTATATACTGTATATGGTATGCTGTAATGGAGTATACACTGTATGTTGTAATGGAGTATACACTGTATATGGTATGCTGTAATGGAGTATATACTGTATATGGTATACTGTAATGGAGTATATGGTATACTGTAATGGAGTATATACTGTATATGGTATACTGTAATGGAGTATACACTGTATATGGTATGCTGTAATGGAGTATACACTGTATATGGTATGCTGTAATGGAGTATATACTGTATATGGTATACTGTAATGGAGTATATGGTATACTGTAATGGAGTATATACAGTATATGGTATACTGTAATGGAGTATACACTGTATATGGTATGCTGTAATGGAGTATATACTGTATATGGTATGCTGTAATGGAGTATACACTGTATATGGTATACTGTAATGGAGTATATACTGTATATGGTATACTGTAATGGAGTATATGGTATACTGTAATGGAGTATATACTGTATATGGTATACTGTAATGGAGTATACACTGTATATGGTATGCTGTAATGGAGTATACACTGTATATGGTATGCTGTAATGGAGTATATACTGTATATGGTATACTGTAATGGAGTATATGGTATACTGTAATGGAGTATATACAGTATATGGTATACTGTAATGGAGTATACACTGTATATGGTATGCTGTAATGGAGTATATACTGTATATGGTATGCTGTAATGGAGTATACACTGTATATGGTATACTGTAATGGAGTATATACTGTATATGGTATACTGTAATGGAGTATATGGTATACTGTAATGGAGTATATACTGTATATGGTATACTGTAATGGAGTATACACTGTATATGGTATGCTGTAATGGAGTATACACTGTATATGGTATGCTGTAATGGAGTATATACTGTATATGGTATGCTGTAATGGAGTATACACTGTATATGGTATACTGTAATGGAGTATACACTGTATATGGTATGCTGTAATGGAGTATACACTGTATGTTGTAATGGAGTATATACTGTATGTTGTAATGGAGTATATACTGTATATGTGTGTTATGAAGTATATACTGTATGTTGTAATGGAGTATATACTGTATATGTGTGTTATGAAGTATATACTGTATGTTGTAATGGAGTATATACTGTATATGGTATGCTGTAAGGGAGTATACACTGTATGTTGTAATGGAGTATATACTGTATATGGTATGCTGTAAGGGAGTATATACTGTATATGTATGTTGTAATGAAGTATATGCTGTAATGGAGTATAAACTGTATGTTGTAATGGAGCATATACTGTATGTTGTAATGGAGCATATACTGTATGTTGTAATGGAGTATATACTGTATATAGATGTTGTAATGGAGTATATACTGTATATGGTATATAATGCCCCCAAGAAAAGATTGTGGAATGCCGTGTCGGATACAATGGAGCCAGATACTGCAGGTGTTTGTTGGTAGATACACATTAACGGTGTCTGGGGCAGTAAGGGTTAAACATCATGGGGGCCCTGTAGCAGGTGTTGTAAACACCCCCTCCCTCCTCCGGCATGCACACATAAGGCCATGTGTAGGACAAGGCAGTGCAGCTCTTCCATATGTTACATATCAGGGTGTGAAGGTGGTGCCCGCCCTGGGCTGTGCCAGCATTGTCTGACCTCTGTGTGATATTGGGTTTCTGCATCAGCATTTCTATTCCAGCAGTGTGCTCCGATCAGTGGCACACATACCAGACGGGTTTTGTGGGCAATCGCGACCCCCTCCACTGAAATGAAAGTCCGGGATCAATGGGCATTCTTGGTACACTCAGACTGCTAGTTACTCACCACTGCAGGATTTTATCTTACCTTAGTGTACCATAACTGGCATGCCAGGCAGAACCCATCACCATGCAGGCAGTCCCTCTTGTCCCAAAGGAGATACTTTGAACTCCAGGCAAACTTAACCCCTTGCTGCTGCTGACCCCAGCCCTTTAAGAGGATCTGAATGCTGGTAGGTGGAATTTCAGATCTTGTGACATCTGTGATTGGCAGTTAGTGGTCACTTGATGAGAAGCTCCCAGACAGTGACAGTGACCGCACTCTCAGCACAGAAAAGCCTTTCCCCATGGATTAAAGGAATTTAGCTCCATTGTAAAAAGTGAAGGCACACTATGAGTTAGAGAAGCTCCAGGCTCCTGCAGAAAAATTAAAAAGTCAGCAGCTACAAATACTATAGCTGCTAATGTTAGGGCACTTACCTGTCCTCACCCAAGCTGAATTATTCAATTATGCTATTGGGTGCTGGCGCCGCAGCTGGTTTCCTACTTTACCTGCCCCCCCTCCCCCCAAAAAAAGGTGCCAAATGTAGCAGTGTAGTGGAGGGCCGGGGGGTTGATAAGCGGAGCTTCCCCTTTTGGGTGGCGCTCCACTTTAAGTCCAAGAAGCTGCATGACGTCCCCTGGGGTTATCTCTATTATTTACATCTGATCGTTTTATTGCACTTCTAGATGACGGCTATCGCTGCATTTCCAGGAGTCCCATGCTGATGTATCTTCAACATTAGAGTCATTATTGCAGCTGCTATGCCCAATCACAGAAGCCTTTGTATTATGTGAACTCATTCCCAAAATACAAAGGCTCCTCTGAATGGGCAGCAGAGAGGAGGGGTGGGCAGAGGTACTCTGTGTGCCTCTCTCTCCTTTTTCACAGCCCGGAAGACCCATAAACCTGTCAGATATACAGTATCTCACAAAAGTGAGTACACCCCTCACATTTTTGTAAATATTATATCTTTTCATGTGACGGCACTGAAGAAATGACCTTTGCTACAATGTAAAGTAGTGACCGTACAGCTTGTATAACAGTGTGAATTTTCTGTCCCCTCAAAATAACTCCACACACAGCCATTAATGTCTAAACCACTGGCAAAAAAAGTGAGTACACCCCTAAGTGAAAATGTCCAAATTGGGCCCAATTAGCCATTTTCCCTCCCCGGTGTCATGTGACTGGTTAGTGTTACAAGGTCTCTGGTGTGAATGGGGAGCAGATGTGTTAAATTTGGTGTTATCGCTCTCACGCTCTCATACTGGCCACTGTAAGTTCAACATGGCACCTCATGGTAAAGAACTCTCTGAGGATCTGAAAAAAAGAATTTTTGCTCTATATAAAGATGGCCTAGGCCAAGAAGATTGCCAAGACCCTGAAACTGAGCTGCAGCAAGGTGGCCAAGACCATACAGCGGTTTAAGAGGACAGATTCCACTGAGAACAGGCCTCGCCATGGTCAACCAAAGAAGTTGAGGGCACATGCTCATAGTCATATCCAGAGGTTGTCTTTGGGAAATAGACGTATGAGTGCTGCCAGCATTGCTGCAGAGGTTGAAGGGGTGGGGGTTCAGCCTGTCAGTGCTCAGACCATACGCCGCACACTGCATCAAATTGGTCTGCATGACTGTCGTCCCAGAAGGAAGCCTCTTCTAAAGATGATGCACAAGAAAGCCCACAAACGGTTTGCTAAAGACAAGCAGACATGGATTACTGGAACCGTGTCCCGTGGTCTGATGAGACCAAGGTAAACTTATTTGGTTCAGATGATGTCAAGCTTGTGTGGCGGCAACCAAGTGAGGAGTACAAAGACAAATGTGTCTTTCCTACAGTCAAGCATGGTCCTGGAAGTGTCATGTTCTGGGGCTGCAGGCACTGGGGAGCTACAGTTCATTGAGGGAACCATGAATGCCAACATGTACTGTGACATACTGAAGCAGAGCATGATCCCCTCCCTTCGGAGACTGGGCTGCAGGGCAGTATTCCAACATGATAACGACCCCAAACATACCTCCAAGACGACCACTGCCTTGCTAAAGAAGCTGAGGGTAAATGTGATGGACTGGCCAAGCATGTCTCCAGACCTAAACCCTATTGAGCATCTGTGGGGCATCCTCAAACGGAAGGTGGAGGAATGCAAGGTCTCTAACATCCACCAGCTCCGTGATGTCATCATGGAGGAGTGGAAGAGGACTCCAGTGGCAATCTGTGAAGCTCTGGTGAACTCCATGCCCAAGAGGGTTAAGGCAGTGCTGGAAAATAATGGTGGCCACACAAAATATTGACACTTTGGGCCCAATTTGGACATTTTCACTCAGGGGTGTACTCACTTTTGTTGCCAGCGGTTTAGGCATTAAAGTGTTTGTTAAGCCACTTGTATAAAAAGTTCCCATTCGCTCTGTATTATAACAAGAAGTTGCCCTGTGTCTGTGTTATAACATATATATATACTTCTCTGTATAAATATCACACCTCTTACTAGGATCAGTTGTCGTTTTTTGTGCTTTTCTCTCTCAGCTCAGAGTTCCTGAGGGAAGGGCTGAGCACTGCTGCTGACTCACTTTTGTGACATACTGTAAATAATAGAGATAAGTCCAAGAGATGTCATGCACCTCCTTGGACTTAAAGAAGAAGTAAACCCAGATGGGGTTTACTTCCTCTACATTCCCCTGCAAAGTAGATGCATAATGGGCTACTATGCATCGCATTATGTGCCATTTACCTGCAAACGAAGACTGGGACGTCCAGCGATGTCCCCTGTGCTGGCAGTGTCCATCTTCTGCCCCTCTTCCTTCCAAGGCCGCGATCTCCGGCTCTGTGACTGGTCGGAGTCACGTGACGTCCCTTCCGGGAGCCACCAGTCACGGCACGATCACAGTGAAGAAATGGCACGGAGGCCGTTTCTTCACTGCGCATGCACCGAAATGACGTCGGCACATCTAGGAAACTGTATATCTCCTGAACCGTGCAGGTTTGGGAGATATGCAGGGCACCTACAGGAAAGCCTTATTATAGGCTTACCTGTAGGTTAAAGTGGTTGTCACAAGTTGACAACTACTTTACTTTAAGTCATAGTAGGCTGGCACTTTTTACATAGTGGTTGAATTATATGCGTATGACTGGTGTGAACAGGTATAAAGGCAGCTCTGTATTTGTTAATGCATTAATGTTGATTTTTAGCTTATAGTTTCAGTGTAAGTACCTGGATATTGCTGGATATCAGCTTCTTTTAGTCCAGTGGTTCTCAACTCTGGTCCTCGGGACCCACCAGCAGGCCAGATTTTAAGTATTACTTTGGGGAGATGCAGACTAGAATACTGTAATAGTAGGGAACTGGCTGTGAAGCCACGAGGCCTCACTGCTGGTTTCCCTTTTGATGAATAGCGGTGGCAGCACCCGGCATTGCAGGCTCACTGGACAGGTAAGTGTCCGTATATTAAAAGTCAGCAGCTACAGTATTTGTAGCTGCTGACTTTTTATTTATTTATTTTTTTTCCCCAGGCGGAACACCACTTTAAAGAGGGACTCTCTCACCTAAAGTTGATAAGGCTTGTTAAATCCTCCAGGGGACTTACTGCACATAGCACTTGTCCCAGTGGTTTGGAAATAAACTACTATTTTATTGACGTCAATGCTGGCTGTTGCTCCATCCCAGGCCGGAGCCCAATTTATGGGCATTTCTAAGGGGGAGATACAGGCAGGACTGCAGCCACAGCCCCCTCTGAATACTGCAGCCCTCCATGCCATGCATCTTTGAGTCTACTTTGCTCTTTGTAAAGTTAAAAGGCTGAGCCTGCAATCTTCTGCAACCCCCAGCTAGTTATGAAGGGGTTCCTATGGTAATAACTGGTGGCTTGTGTTGTAAATGACTGTGGCTGGGGAGCAGTGCCGGTCATTCATACAAAACACAAGCTGACAACAGCACACGCTGGCAGCTACATTTGTCTGAGCTGAGATAGATTAGTGTAGTAGCTGCCAGTGTGTGCTGTTGTCAGCTTGTGTTTTTGATAATGACCGGCACTGCTCCCCAGTGTCATTCAAACAACTCCTCAGCTCACAAGCTAGAAAAGCTTGACAGAAAAACTGAAGTCAGTCTTTGATGTGTAGTTAACCGCTTACCGACGGCAAAGCGGCTCTTCTCTGTGCAGAATCATGTACCTGTACATGATCCTGTAGTTTCAGGTCTGGGGCACTCACACTTGCCGTCTCTACTGTGATTGGACACAGAGGTAGTGGGTCCGATGGATGCAATGTCTGCCAGGACCCGCCGATCATTCAGGAGATGGGCAGAATGGCAATCTGCCTATGTAAACAAGACTGATTGCTGTTCTGTGACAAGGGAAGGCTGTGATCCCATGTTTCTGCTAAGCAGGAACACGGATCTCAGCCTTCCCACAGTAAAAGCATTCCCCACACAGTTTAGTAAAACACTGGCTAGGAACACATTTAACCCTTTGATCGCCCCTGATGTGAACCTCTTCCCAGCCAGTGTCATTAGTACAGTGACAGTGCATATGTTTAGCACTGATCACTGTATTAGTGTCACTGGTCCCCAAAAAGTCTCACTTAGGGCCCTTTCAGACGAGCGGAGCCCGTTTTGACGGGCTCCGCTGCTCAGCAGGGATCCGTCCGTTTATCCCCGCTGAGCTGGCGGATGACAGGACAGACTCTGCACTCCGTGCAGATACTGTCCTGTTACAGCTCCATTCTCCTCTATGGAGAATCGGGTGAACACGTACCGTCTGTCCGTGTTCATCCGATCCGCCAGGCGGATGGAAAATAGGGTTTCCATCTGTCTGTTTTTGGCGGATCGGGTGTCAGCGGACATGTCAACGCTGACATCCATCGCTCCATAGAGAGCAATGGAGCGTCCGTTCGGGTCCGCCTGAAAAACTGACAGGCGGACCCGAATGATCCGCCCGTGTGAAAGGGGCCTTAGTGTCAGATTTGTCCGCAGCAATATCTCAGTCCTGCTATAAGTCGCTGATCGCTGACATTACTAGAAAAAAAAAAATTAAAAATCCATAAATCCTATCCCATAGTTTGTAGACGCTATGACTTTTGTGCAAACCAATCAATATACGCTTATTGGGATTTTTTTTTACCAAAAACGTGTAGCAGGACACATATTGGCCTAAATTGATGGAGAAATTTGATTTTTTTTGCATTTTTATTTTATTGGATGTTTTACAGCAGAAAGTAATAAATATTTGTTTTTTTAAATTGTCAGTCTTTTTTTTGTTTATAGTGCAAAAAATAAAAACAGAGGTGATCAAAAACCACCAAAAGAAAGCTCTATTTGTGGGGAAAAAAGGACATAAATGTTATTTGGGTACAGTTAGTTTAAAGTAACGCAGTGCCGTTTCGCAAAAAATGCTCTGGTCAGGAAGGGGGGTAAATCTTCTGGAGGGCAAGTGGTTAAAGCCCAAAGTTTTTTTTTTTTTTTTTTTCTCCAATTTGGATGGAGTAGGGGAGTGGTTTAGGTCCCCTATCAGGATTTTTCTCCAGTTGGATTTTTCCTCTTAGATGTCACCAGAACAGCTATCCCCATTGGAAATCTCTCCTTCTATTCCAGTGACAACTGTGACATTTTCGATTTTCTTTCACTTCCTGTTGTGTCTCCTGGACAGAAAGTGAAGGGAAATGTTCTCAATGTGACACAGCAAAAGGAAAAAAAAAGGGCAGACTGGTGTTCAACTTCAAACCATTCCCTACTGTGTTTTTATGCCAGGAAAGAAGCTAAAATGCGATTCCCCAGATGACGATTTTTCTTTAATGCATAGTTTGTTCAATTTTGTTTCTTTGATGGTCACTTGGTTGCATCACAGCTGAAGTTTAAGGGTTCTGTTTATAGGAAATGTATTTGATCTTAACGCTAGTAAAAAAAAAAAAAAAAAAACTATTACTGCCAGATGTCCTATGTTGTTTCCTTTTAAGCTATAAAAGTGATCACCCATGGCCTGCAGTGAGCACTGGTGGCATCCATTTTGTAGGCGTGGCCAATGTTCAGTGTGATTCATAGACCAAATTCTTGGCAAGGATAAATAATAAGGTCACTTTGTAATCCGTGTCATATGGCCCTTGTGACAAGGTGTCGTACGCCAGCGTTGTGCCCATACAGAATGGAGAACGTCTTCTGCCAAATCTTTTGTCTCTGGCGACATGAAAAATAATAACCTCCCTCTCCAAATATTTGCATCTTCTTTGTGACGCGCTTGTCATTTGTTACTAAGACTCTATCTTAGTTTGTACACAAAGGTGATTCTGGCCTTTCCACAAGAGGTAAAATATACCTAAAGCCAAAAACAAAAATGTAACATGCAGCTTATTGGTCCTTGGATGTGGTGGCTGCATTCGTTTTCACTTTTAAGGCCTTTTTCTTTCCTTGATTTTCACCTGGTGATTCTGTCAGTAACACTTCCTGTCTTAGGGTGACAATGGTCACTCATCATACTTTATCTATGGAGGAGAGGCGTTGTCACCCTAGGATAGGACAACATTCAACTTCCCCCTCTCCTCTTCATCTGTCATAACCTAGGGAGAGGTGTTTTGTAGTCTATGGGTAGGACTGAGAACAATGTACAGGAAGTTATCAGCATGTAACAGGATCAACAGGTATTTTTTTACACTGATTGAACAGATATAACAATGCACATTCAATGGTATGTAATAGACCAAAAAGGAGCAAAAAAAAAAAAAAAGAAAAGTTAATTGTTGGGATATATATACACAGATTAAAGCAGAGCTCCAACCAAAAATAATAGGCCGACAAAATGTAAAATAACAAAACCAGCTTTTGTTGCAAAATTCACCATCTATCCAGAAGTTTCCCTGGCAACTTTTTTTTCACTAGATGTCCTCCATTCTGATGGCCAGCATCATTCAACCCACTTCCTCTGAGACCAGGTTGTTCTGGGCCACTTCTCGCCTGTGACTAGATAGTTAAAGCAGGGATGAGTTCACGTGCTCTCTCCTCCTATTAGTGTGTTTCTTGTCAGTACAGTCATGAACTGATTGGCCCCTTGTACTGATTTTTTCTCATACTCCAGCCCTGCTATACAGCAATAAGCTGATGTCAGATCTGATTCAGGTACTTACAGCGTGGATTTGATTTAAATCACTAGTAAAAAGGCTTGATTTAAATCATAATTTTTAAAGGGCAACTGTCATTTCTGCCCCGCGGAGGCTCCTCCTCTGACCCGCTGTTGATTCACCGACAGTCCCATTCACTTTAATGGGACGGCTGGTGCTGCAGCAGTGACACAACAAGGTGAGGGACGTGGTGGCAGCAGGTGAGTGGATGCCCCCTAACAGGCGCTGCCATGATGGATCTGCAATGACAGGTGCTCTTTAAATGTAAGGACTTATTCTTGCTGGTGGGTAGAATCTTTAATATTTGCAAACAAAATGAAGGTTTCCTATATAGAATAATAAGCTGTCAGGTTAGTAAAACAGCGATATCAGAACCGATTCAATCATACAGTTTGTAGTGTACATAGATTTGCAAAACACTGGGATAAAGGAATATTCCTGAACTTTGTTTTATCTCATGGTTACTGTGAAATTGTGTGAATGCATCAATGCAGTGCATGTTATCTCCCTTGCAGAGCTTGGATTCATTGAATGAGTTTACCAAAAATGCAACTATTGCAGAATATGCAGACTCAAGCTACATAACGAAGCTCCATTTCATGCTGAGTAAACTCAATTATTAATGTATCTTGAATAGAAAACTATCCTTAAATAGATTTTTTTTTTTTTTTTTTTTTTACTCCAAAGCATTTTATTAAACTAAATTTGATAAAAATCAAAAAAATTCATTTGAATAAAAATTAAAACCCTTTTTTTTTTTTTTTTTTTTTTTTTTTTTTTTAAGTCATCGATTTTTATCCACCCTGTGTACTTACAATGCTTGTATTTGGAAAATGCATGTAATGTGTATTAATAATCACCGACCTGTCTGTCTGTGTCTGTATCTGCCTATAGTTCAGTGTTAAATTATTATTGTCAGAGTTTTTTTTAGAACAGTTAAAATTCATTTCTGGTGGAAGATTTTGCTTCTTTCCAGGTGTCTGCTGTCATAGGTAGTCTGTGATTCAATGAATAAATAGTTTTCTAGGGGCTGTGGAAAATGGTATCCGTTCAAAGGCTCTTCCAGTATGTTGGCAAGTATCTTTAACCACTTCAAGACCAAGCCTGTTTTTTGGGTTCGGTGTTTACGAGTTAAAACTATTTTTTTTTGCTATAAAATTACTTAGAACCCCCCAAACATTATATATTTTTTTTTCGTTCACCCTAGAGAATAAAATGGCGGTCATTGCAAAACTTTGTCACACCGTATTTGGGCAGCGGTCTTCCAATCGTGCTTTCTTTTAAATAAATTCAGTTTTTTTAGTTAAAAAATAAGACAACAGTAAAGTTAGGTCAATTTTTTTCCATATTGTGAAAGATAACGTTACGCCGAGTAAAATGATACCCAACATGTCATGCTTCAAAATTGCGTCCGCTTGCAGAATGGCGACAAACTTTGCAACCTAAAAATCTCCATTGGCGACGTTTAAAAAATTCTACAGGTTAGGAGTTTTGCGTTACAGAGGAGGTCTAGTGCTAGAATCGTTGCTCTCGCTCTAACGATTGAGGCAATACCTCACATGTGTGATTTGAACACCGTTTTCATATGTGGGCGGGACTTGCGTGTGCATTCGCTTCTGCACGCGAGCTTGCGGGGGACGGAGTGCTTTAAATTTATTTTTTTTTAATTATTTATTTTGCTTTTTACTTTTTTTTTTACTATTTTTACACTGTTCTTTTTTTTAAAAACAAAAAATACATTCCTTGTAATAGAATAAAGCATGACGGGTCCTCGTAAATATGAGATATGGGGTCAAAAAGACCTCAGATCTCATATTTACAGTAGAATGCAAAAAAAAAAAAAATGGGCCCTTTAAGACCGTTGGGCGGAAGCGATGTGTGACGTCATTTCCACCCTGCCGTGTTATGGAGCCGCTCACTCGGCTCACGGACAGTGGGAGGGGGGATCGGTTCATCTCCGCCGGTGGGTCCGGTAGGCGGCGGAGATGACGGGAAAGGGGCGGGAGGGGGCACCTCTCCCGCCACTGATAAAAGTGATCATGCGGCGAATCCGCTGCTAAGACCACTTTTATCATGTTCAGAATCGCCTGAAGAAAAAACGGTATCTGAGTGACAGCTATCACCACTCAAACCTAAGGACGTCATGTGCATGCTGCATGTGGGTGTGACCAGGTTAGTGGATCTGTTGCTGCAGTTGAGACTACAGGATACTAGTGGATGCATCTGAGTGCTTCTGAGTGAATTTACTCTGTGCTCCAAGATGGCGGCGTTGCCAGACGAGGCGAATACCTCGGTGAAGACGGCACCCGAGCTCCTGGAGTAGGTGAAGAGCGAGAGCCTGTCGGTGCCAGTTACCGAGAAGCCAGCTTTGGGAAACAGCCATGGCGCCTCCCCGAAGGCTGCCAGCTCACCGCTGGCCCCTCCGCTCACCACCTCGGAGCCCTCAGACCGGCGGATGCTGCTCCTCAAGAAGAGTAACCTGCGGGAGTCCGCCGACATCCTCCACCGGGAGTGCGGCCTGCTGGAGCCCGAGGGGAGTCCAGCTCTCAGCCCCAGTGGACGGCCAACCTCTGGGGAAATCAAGAGCACCGAGCATAGTCTGCTGAGCAGAGTCACCGCGGGGAGCGCCGCCATCTCCTCCACCGCCACCGGGAGAGCCCCGACCGCCGTACACTCCGCCGGGAAAGGTGAGGGGGACCAGGGGGGGGGGGGGCTGTGTGATGTCTGTCCACAAACCGCATCGGGGAATGGAGACAGACCGGCAAACCACATGAACCCTGTATGTCCAATGGCGGCGCGTCCACACGCAGCGGCTTCTCTCGCTCCCGAGAAAATGGTGTTACTTGTCTCCACTACCTGTAAGCACCATGGATCCGAGAGAAATGTAATTTCAGTTCCCTGTATGTAAGTACCGTACATGTGGAAGATCTGACCATAAAGCTTGACTTGACTTGATGATGTCCGGCGGTACGGAAGTGGTTAAAGTGGATGTAAATCCTCCTCCTCCATATACCCACTAAAGTGAACAGCCTCAGATGATACACAGAGATAACACAAACCTTCCTATATAAGTTTTACATCTATATCTTGTGTCTTCCCTTTGATATACTGTTTAGAAAGTGCACATTCTGTTAGATTTTCCACTTCCTCCTTCCTATGTAGGAGGAGATGATTCCTGGACACTGTGAGAAAGCTGATTGGAGGAAAGGCGCACACACCCCCTTCCCACACATGCAGAGGTTGCCTGTGTATTGTTTAGCAGCCTGCTAATCTATTTTTAGCAACCCCCTTCAACTCTAAGGCTGGATTCACACCAGTCCGCTGCAAATTCCTGCCTGTCTGCTGCTGAGAAGGGGTTTGGCGGCTCCTGTCTGTTCTCACAGCGCAGCAGCTGCGGGAGGGGCCACGAGCAGGGGAAATATCCCCGTTCAGTGCGGAGTGCAGCTCCGTGTTAGATGCGCTCCCATTGAACACAACGGACTGGGAATTCGCACCGCACTGCACAGAAAATGCACACGTTTTCTGTGCAATGCGGAGTGCGAATGCACAGCACCTATGTGAACTGGACACCTTGAAAACAATGTGTTTTCAAGTGTCCTGCGAATTGGATGCGGTTTAAGAAAAACGCGGTACCGCCGATGTAAACGCCGCGGTTCCCCGTTCTGTCAGGCGGCATGACAGGGATCTACTGATCCCTGTCATCGGGATCATTTAGATCTGTCATGCCCTTGCCAGCCCAGCCCCCATACAGTTAGAACACGCTGAGGGAACCCCTTCCCTGCCAGTGACATTTATATAGTAATCAGTGGCTATTTTTAGCTCTGATCGCTGTATAAATGTCAATGGTCCCAAAAAAATGTCACAAATGTCCGATCTGTCCGCTGCAATATCGCAGTCCCGATAAAAATCGCACATCGCCGCCATCACCAGTAAAAAAATAAAATAAAAACGCCATAAATGAATTCTCATAGTTTGTAAACGCAGCAACTTTTGCGTAAACCAGTCAATATACGCCTAGTGTGTGTGTGTATGTGTGTGTGTGTATATATATATATATATATATATATATATATATATATATATATATATATATATAATATTTTTTTTTTTTTTTTCTCTCTCTCTCTCTCTCTTTATATCTATATCTATCTCATTTAATATTATTATTTAATTTATTTTTTTTGGCATACTATAGCAAAAAGTTTTTTTTTGCTTATAACGCAAAAAAGAAAAAAAAAACGCAAAGGTGATCAAATACCACCAAAAGAAAGCTCTATTCGTGGGGAAAAAAAATTGTGTTTGGGCACATGTTGCATGACAGCACAATTGTCAGTTAAAGTGACACAGTGCTGAATCGCAAAAAGTGTTCTGGCCAGGATGGGGGTAAATCCTTCCCGGGCTGAAGTGGTTAAGCGGAGGAAAATGTCCCCCCCCCCTCCCCCATACTAATATACTGTGGCTTGATGATGGCTTTATATCTGAGGAAAGGAACTTGTTTTGGATAGAGTGGGGGGAAAAAAAAATAAACCTAGTGGTAAATGAATGCCACCAAAAGAAATTTTGTGTGAGAAAAAATTTGTTTGGTTGCAGTGTTGCATGACCGCGCAATTGTCATTCAAAGTGTGACAACGCTGGAAGCTGAAAATTGGCCTGGGCATTAAGAGGGTAAAAGTGCCAAGTAGTTAAGTAGGTTTTGCATTTCTATAGTCTTCTATGGTAATGCGAGACCCGTTTGAGGAAACAATACCCAGTCATCACAGGTCCGTGATTCCATTGAAGATATTTTTTTTCTTAATGTAAAGTTTCAGGAAGTATGGCGGAGGGGAAGGAGACTGCTGGGTAAACGCTCCGCCATGCATGCAGAGGGGATTAATACAAATGCCATCCTCCCAGCACCAAGTATCCGCTCTTTATTAAATCCCTTCCATGTATCACCTTTACTCTTGTGATACCTTTGACCCCCAACCTATTGTGTGTGGCATCAATAGGGGAAACTCTTAATTCTAAACTTGACAATCAAGTCTTTCCTGATTGAGGCTTCTGGTGTAATGCCGGCCCTGTAACCATGCAGAGTCACCAAGCAGACCCACCCGCCCCGAGGGGAATGAGCACCCTGTTCCACCCTCATTTATTCTTCTTACAACAAGAATCTGCTCTGAGGCTTGAAGTCTAGGCAATGCCACAGTCGTTGCTGCCCGGGAAAGCTTTGCCTTACTTTTTTTTTTAAGACCATTAAAGGGTACCTGATTAAATATTTGTATATAACTATATCTCCTCCATTCTTTTCTGAGGTCAGGTACTGATATTGAAAGAGAAGTTCTGGCTCGCAATGGGAGTTCCAATTCAACCCAAAGTAGGGATGCACTGATATCGATATCGGTTTTGGTGGCAAGACCAAGCATTTGCGCGAGTATCGTTACTTGCCCAAATGCTTCCGATACTAAATCCGATACTTTGCCATGCGATTTGTGTCCATACAAAATGAATGGGTGCAAAACGCACTGCAAATAATCGCAGGTATGTGGTGCGATTCCTGTCCGAGTCGCATGCAATTTCCCCCACCGCTCCTGTGTGTGTGTGTGTGTGTGTGTGTGTGTGTGTGTGTGTGTGTGTGTGTGTGTGTATAGGAAGGGATTAAAGCGTCATCTAGTGGGCAGTTTAAAAAAAAGTAAGAACTCACAGTACACGGTGGTTGGAGGAGATGTAAATGTGGTCTGCCCACAAGCTGACATCACTTCCGCCTAATACCCTCAGTGTCCTGGAACTTCTTCAGTGGCCCTGATTTGCTATCATTGGTGGACCATGACGTCTATCATTTTGCCTGTGGGCAAATTAATCTGAGACCTGTGACGTGTCCCAGAAGATTGCAGAGAAGGAGGGGCTGCCTAGGAGGAGAGGAGGAATCCCCTAGGCGGCCAATCGACCACGGGAGGAAGTGGGACAGGAAGTACCTGTCAAAACCAGGTATCCGCTCCCCCCACAAAAAAATGGCATTTAAGGGGGCGAGGAGTTCTTAAAGTGGAACTTGCGCCTTAAGAGAAGGTGACCCCCCTGACATGCCACATGTCTTTTATTGGGGGGGGGGGGGGTGACCAGGGACCCTGTTTTTACAGAGTCCCAGGTCCACTTCCTCTCCTGGAGCCGTGGCTCCAGAAAGAAAGTCCACCTCCCCCCTCTCGGCGATCTTCTGGGACACGTCGGAGGTCACAGAAGATACGCCGGCCAGTAACAAGGCGTAGCGTGACTCGCGCATGCACAGTGCGCACCCAGCTTTGAAGCCAAAGCTGGTGCCCACACTTGTGATGCCGTTGAGGGGAGGGGGCGAAGAGAGAGCCCTTGGGCGGCTGCATTGCTGGAGTGAGGGACAGGTGAGTGGCCGATTTATTAAAAGTCAGCAGCTACACTTTTTGTAGCTGCTCACTTTTATATGGGTGGAACTCCGCTTTAAAGTGGTTGTCAACTGTTGACAACCACTTTAACCTACAGGTAAGCCTATAATAATATGTTACAATGTTTTCTCTTTATCTCTGCCTAAGACAGTGGTTCTCAACTCCTGTCCTCGGGACCCACTAACAGGCCAGGTTTGCAGGATAACTGAAATACATTACAGGTGATATCATTTGCTGCTCAGTGATTGCAGTATTCTAGTCTGCATCTCTCCAAAGTAATACTTAAAATCTGGCCTGTTGGTGGGTCCTGAGGACAAGAGTTGAGAACCACTGGCCTAAGCGATGTTGTTGGCCGGGCTGCTTGTGTGTTTTTTTTTTTTTTTTGACAGCTGTCAGCAGAGAATTCTCTGCACTGAATCATGGAAATGGAAATGCTGTTTTAAGATTGTGGGGGGGGGGGGGGTGAATCGCGATCTTGATTCTTTAACGATTAATTTTGCAGCTCTAGTACTCATACTCGCACCAAATTTAACACCCCTGCTCCCTATTCACACCTAAGACCTTGTAACACGAACGAGTCACATGACACCGGGGAGGGAAAATGGCTAATTTGGACATTTTCACATAGGGGTGTACTCACTTTTGTTGCCAGTGGTTTAGACATTCATGGCTGTGTGTTATTTTGAGGGGACCGCACATTTAGGCCCCATACACATGGACGTTTTTTACCGTCACATTTTTTTGCAGCTCTCCATGTTATTCAATGGCCCCATACAAACGCTGATGTTTTTGAGCTGTAGATGGCATTAGCGTTTTTTGAGCTGAAAGTAGAACCCACGGCCAACGCGTTCTGAAGCTGCAGCGTTAGAGCGTTTTTGACGCTGAGCCGGCAAAACGCTCATTAACGCCTTAGCGGCGTTAACCTGAAGCGCCTGCGTTTTCAGGTTAAAAAATGGTAGAGGAATGTTTTTTTTTTTTTAAAAAAACCACGACGTAGCGCTTGACGCTCACTAACGCACATTAATGCCAACAAATCGTGTTTTTGACACATATTTTCTTTTTTCTGACGTCGGTCCCTTATTTTTTTAATACGCCCGTGTGTATGGGGCCTTACACTGTTATGCAAGCTGTACACTCACTACTTTACATTGTAACAAAGTGACATTTCTTCAGTGTGGTCACATGAAAAGATATAAAATATTTACAAAAATGTGAGGGGTGTACTCACTTTTGTGAGATACTAGATGTGTGTGTATATATTAGGGGTTATAGCTCCCCCCCCCCCCCATCTCTTACGTATATATGATTCTTCATTCTCTTACAAAGGGAAACCAACTTACTGGACTTTAGATAAGGTCTGCGATTGTTTCTAAGCAATATCTATTTGTTATTTTTTCTTCTAATGCAATCTCACTTTTTTGTTATCTTCATTGACCTGGCTTTCCTTCCTTCCACTTGGTTTGGGGGTCTCAGGCGCTAAGCCATTGTTATATAATGACAGGCCTGCAGCTTCCTGCCTGAGAAGAGCTGATGCATAGGATTTCAATGCTGAAGGAACAGGCTGACCTCTCCTTCTGGAATTGCTTGTTACTTGGATTCCATGTAATCATATGGCTTTGATACTTTTTGCCTCATTTCTCTGAAACCTTTCTCTTACTTTGCATGCTACATACATATATACATACATACATACATACATACATACATACATACATACATGTTCCAAGTTGAGGACTCAAAGCCGTGAAGCCAGTGAAAACCAGCAAACTAGCATTTTTAGAAAGAGGTCAGCAATGACAGCCTACGTATTTCCCTCAGTACAGGTTAGAGCTGCATGATTCTGGCCAAAATGAGAATCACGATTCTTTTTACTTAGAATAAAGATCACGATTCTCACGGCGTAACATCTTCCATATACAAAAAAATTGGGCTAACAGCACTGTTTATTTTTTTTTTTTGAAAGGGTAATTTTTAAAAAAAAAAATGCGTTTGAAAGACCGCTTCGCAAATACCATGTGACATAAAATATTGCAACAACCGCCATCTTATTCTCTAGGGTCTCTGTTAAAAAAAAAAAAAAAAAATATATATATATATATATATATATAATGTTTGGGGGTTCTAAGTCATTTTCTAGCACAAAATGCTGGATTTTTATTTGTAAGCAGCAAATCAGAAAAGATTTGGTCTTTAAATGGTTAAACCAAACATCTTCTATACACGAATTCATTCCTTTGAAGTAATTACATTGTATCTTTCTAGCTTCTTTTATCAGCAGTGACTTCAGAACTTGGCTGTCTGCCCAGAGACTGATGTGGCTCTGACTTTTATTACAGTCGAGTCGCCCGCAAGTCGGACTACATTAACTGAAAATCACGGTAATGCCTGATGGAGATCGCGGGGGGGGGGGGGGGGTGAATCGAGATTGCGATTTTATTACGATTAATTGTGCAGCTCTAGTACAGGTGTATTGTAATGAAATATAAAGATGCAAAAGACAAACATTGATTCGGCACTTTATTATTAACGCATCATTTTTTTTTTGACTAAGTTCCTGAATTTGACTTGGTATCAGCCTCTTGCAATCCCTGTAGAAGCAGAGCTCAGACTGGGGAAGTGAGAAGCAACACAAGGAGCCAATTGGTTCATATGCTGAGTGAGAGAAAGATGAGCTCATCACTGTGCTGCTTCTCCTTCACTGTCCAATTACAGGCTGGGGGCGTGGCCAGAATGGCCAACATTCAACTCGCAAGGCTGAGAGCATCTAGTGGTGGAAAAGAAGAACTGCAGTGGAAAATGTGTGTTTCTAGCAGTGCATTCTGCCCTAAACATTGGTACCATTCGGTGCATCGTCCAGCTTCAGCAACTTTCAGCTGCTCATAATTTTACATGTGGCCAGCAGTGGGGCTGGTCTGTGCCTTTCCCCTGTACAGAAACACCAGATCTCATGCACAGGGGCTTAAAACCCAGTGTAAATCAATAAAAAACCGAGGTGGGCGCTAATTTAGAACTGATAATTTTAAAAATTAAAGTGCAAAGTGCAATAAAACATTTAGTTCAATTTGTGACAAAGTGAAAAGTCCTTAGAAATAAAGTTCATAATAAATCTTCTATATCTTTAAATTCCTTTTTTCTTCAACATGAGACACTGTCGTGAACCATCACCATCAATTGCTTATTCACCCGATAGTGCCCATAAGGATGTACACTCACCCACCATACATACGTGTGCACATATATACGCACAATACACTCCTATATACACACATATGTCTAGTATTGTGCGTATATATGTGCACACTTATGTAAACACATGGACATAATTTGAGAGAGCTGGAGGTATATGGTGTACATGGGGCAGAGGTGACAGGTGGGTGGAGCATGCAGATATCCCCCGTGGAGCACACGCCCCCATTAGAGGGCGGTGACCCACGGAGTCACACCCCACTATGTCAGTATCCATGGTATAAAAGTGCAGTACAGTTCATGTTGAGTAGGCTCTGACGAAGAGGTCCAAGAACCTTGAAACGCGTAGGCCTTTATGGTGTGAGGACTTCCCTGATTTGTAGTTTGGAGGAACGAGCAGGATTTTACAAATTGTTTTAAATGTTCATCTATCAAGCTCATTTGTGAGTATATCTGTTTTTCATTTTTTAATAAAAGCTTGTGTCAAAGGTAATGCGCCGTTGTTTTTCTGCTTGCATTCCAGTACTTTGGACCAACCCCGGTCGCACAGTGGCAGCAAGGTGGCTCATTACCTAAGTGCATGCTCATAAGAACTATTTATATAGAACCATGAAACAAGGGTGCCATCTCCCTCAGTACAAGCTTTTTGGTAAAAAAAAAAAAAAAAAGCTGCCCCTTGAAAGACTCAAAAAACGTGCAAAAACGCCGGTAATATAAATTTAATTTATCCAGCATGAAATGGAGCTTAGTTATGTAGCATGAGGCTGTGTATTCTGCAATATTAACATTTTTGGTAAACTCATTCAATGAAAGCGCCGGCACATTTAACCCCTGTTTAACCCCTTGTGGGGGGGGTTAAAAGTGCAGTGCTGCCGCCCAAATAGCGGCGCCATAGCTCTGCTATTACAGCGGTAGATCGCAGCTAAATTAGCGGCGGTTTACCGCTGAAGCTCAGGCGGTCCCAGTGTGAAAGGGGCCTTAGTGAAGGAATGGTATTAGAATATACTGTACAGTATGTGAGCATTATCTGTAGATGTGAATGATGGCTCTGAGCCACCTATGATTAAAGTAGAACTTTGCTAAGCAGTGTTTTCATGTAAGCATGACATAATTTGCAAAGATACAAGAATCTTTCATCAAAGTGTATCTAAACTCAACAAAAATGTAATATAGTGCTGTTTACCATTCCTTAGCCGTGGTGGTTAATTGTTGTTTTTCAGGATTTTTTCTCCTTTATCTTTACAAGGTTATCCTGCCAATAACACACTTCCTGCCCTAGTGTGACCCCACTCATTGCCATACTGTGTATATGGAGGAGCAGCGTTGTCACTTTGACTGCAGAACACCACCTCTTCCTCTCCATAACATGGGGGAGGGTAGGGTTTCTGGAGTTCACCGAGAGAACTTAGAACAATGTAGCTGATAAGCGTGCAGCACAAGCAGAGAACACAGAAAGTTATAAGCTCACAAGATTTCTGGCAGGATCAACAGGTACTTTTTCTGTGCTCACTGCTTGTGCTGCACTCTTTATCAGCAGATATAACACAAACTAATATAAGCAGACATAGCAAAACATTTTAAATGGGATTTTTTAACTGTCCAAAAGTAAGCAAATTAAATATTCTTGGCGTTTACCTATACTTTAAGCCTAGATTCACGTTGATGCGATTTGACAGGTGAAATCGCATGCCAAATCGGCAATGGCACTGTCTGAATTGGTGAGACGCCGCATCGCTTCCCAAAAGTCTGTACTATTTTTGGTGACTTTGGGTTTTTTTTTGTTTTTTTTTTCCATTGACATCTGCAGAAACCCACACAGATGTCTCTGAAATCGCCCCCGAAGTTGGGACTGACATTCGTGAATGGAATCGTGTGAGTTTAGCTGAACTCGCACAATTTTATTCCTGCTGTCAATGTGAACCCAGGCTAAAGCTGATTTGCATGTTTACTGTTCCCTTTTAACTAGCTTGTTTGGGCCAAGCTGGCTCAAATGAACTTATTTCTACACTAACAAGTGCACCTGCTGGGCACGCTGTAAAACTATGTATAGCTTCAGCTACATACAGTATACAGCACTGTGATTCGTGACTGAGACCTTCCTGCTTCACACCTGGAACAAAAGCATTGCTCAGCCATTCATAGGCAGCTCTGTATTCTTTGAATGAATACAAAGCTTCCTCTGATTGTGACATCTGCCTGCCTCAGCCAATCTCCAAATCAGCCAATTAGAAAAAGCTTTGTATTCACTCAGAGAATACAAAGCTGCCTTTGAATGTCTGAGCACTGCTTAGCCCGATGTGGAAAAAAGGAAATCCCTCTTAAATAGTCTTAAATAGAAGAATCCCTGGAGATCCTGCCATGAAGGTCCTTGTTCAGACACGTCCTGTTATGGGGTGACAATGCTCCTATCCCTGTCCCCGAATTGTGCTCCAGTGTTGTCACCCTGTCAGATAGCTACTGATCGAGACTACAATTTTCAACACACATTACATATGTATGGCCCACTATTGTCACCGTCCGGTAACCTGCCTGAGAAATGCCATCCAGCCATTGCTGGAGTGCATGTAGACTGGAAGTAGCTGCAAGCAGGCTGCAGGAGATCAAGCCTTGCTCAGCCATTCATAGGCAGCTCTGTATTCTTTGAATGAATACAAAGCTTCCTCTGATTGGCTGAGACGGGCAGATGTCACAAACTCCAAATCGGCCAATTAGAAAAATCTTTGTATTCACTCAGAGAATACAAAGCTGCCTATGAATGTCTGAGCACTGCTTAGCCCAATGTGGAAAAAAGGAAATCCATCTTAAATAGTCTTAATTAGAAGAATCCCTGGAGATCCTGCCATGAAAGTCCTTGTTCAGACACGTCCTGTTATGGAGTGACAACGCTCCTATCCCTGTCCCTGAATTGTGCTCCAGCGGTGTCACCCTGTCAGATGGGCTACTAATCGAGACTACAATTTTCAACACACATTAGATATGTATGGCCCACTATTGTCACTGTCAGGTAACCTGCCTGAGAAATGCCATGCAGCCATTGCTGGAGCGCATGTAGACTGGAAGTGGCTGCAAGCAGGCTGCATGAGATCAGCAGTACTGAGCTGTAAAAAGATAAAACAAAAAGGCAGAAATTTGTATTTTAACCAAATGCCTGCAGCTCACCCCGGTACTGTTGTGTTTTTTGTCAGCTCTCTTGTCATGACAAGCAGTGCAGCTAAGCAGCCACACGATTGTTATTACAACCAGTGGGAGGGACGCCCCCCACTGCCTTCCACTGCTTGCCTGGTCTCTCACATCCCACCGGGAGACCCGAGCGACCAGCTGGCATGCCCGCCGGCTGGCCAAAGGACTGGCTTTGTTTGGGTCTTGGATGTAGTAACCCAGAAGCAATGTCATGTTTTAAAAAAAAAATCAAAAGTGTTCAAAAGCACAGATCTTGGAGATTGGGCCATAAGAATACCTGACACGTGCCTATTGCTGTCTCAATGGATGTTTACATTCCTTGTGACGGCAATAAAAGTGATAAAAAAAAAAGTAAAGTAACAGTGTAAAAATGTTTTTAAAAATGTATAAGTTTAATAATTAAAAAAAAAAAATTGTAAAGTGCTATTGTGCAAAGGCGAATGTGTGCGTTGTTTGTCGCCATTTGCACAGGCATGCACAATTTTAAAGCCTATTTGGTATTGATTTACTTGGCGTGACATCATCTTTTATATTTTAAAGAAAAATTGTTGTGTTTTTGCTTGTTTTTTTTTTTTTTTTGCATCAAAATTTAAAAAAGTGTATTTCTTAAATTTTTTTTTCCATAAACTGCATTTGAAAAAAACGATGTGCAAATACTGTGTGACACAAATTACAAAACCCACCATTTTATTCCCCAGGGTCTCTGCCAAAATAAAATGTATGTTTGCGGGGTTAGAAGTAATTTTTTAGCAAAAACACACAACTTTCACTTGGGATTCAGATATTTTTTGATTTGTAGGATTTGATTGTAAAAATGTATGAATCCTGAAATTTGTGTAATCAATAAAAAGACCCCTAAGCGTCATTCATTTAGGGATCTACTTTAAATTTTCTTTTCAGTTTACTGAATGCTCCAAATCACAAACAACATTAAGTTACATGGTTTTTTTGTTGTTAGCGACTGTCCACAGCAACGCAATCCCCACCCCCATCCTCCTGCCTATGCGACGATGCTTTTCATTTGCAAAAGCGTGTTTTCATCTCAAAGGGCGCAGGGCACTGTGTGAGTCACGGCGTTTTGTAGACAAATAATCCCTTCTTTTCATTCTGAGGAGTGACCTGGGCGGAGGTTTGATATCGGTACAAAGAAAATCAGCAAAACAATGAAAAAAATGTGAATGTCAATCTTCTTCTTCTCCAGTTCAATCTGGTTTTTCTCTTGGTGTCGAATCCCATTTAACTGAAGGAAAGGGGTAGAAGAGAAAATCTCCCACCTCCGGTGTCTGGGGAAAAGAAAAAAAAATTGCGTGCATTGATTCATCGATATGCGTTTACCTGTTTGCAGGGCCGGTGCAAGGATTTTTGTCCACACAGGCGAAGGTGCATTTTGGTGCCCCCCCTCATCCTACAACCACCTTCTTTCCCCTCCACAATACATCCCCCCACCCTCATATGGTAACCCATCTACGGCTAACCACACACTATACAACCACACACTATACAATCTGATTGTACAATCCTCTTTTAGATTAACTCCAGCTAACACTTTAACTGGTTACAGCAACAGTTTTTTTTTTTCCTTTTGGGATAAAGGTTTTACATAAATAAAAGCCAATCATTCTAAGCACCCTGTTGGTGGTAAAGGGTTTATCTCTTTCCTCTAACTGCTACATCTGCAGGATAGGTTGTTCTGTTAAATAAACAACAGGGCCACCAGAGAGCAGTATACAGGGCCACCAGGGAGCGGTATACAGGGCCACCAGGGAGCGGTATACAGGGCCACCAGGGAGCGGT
>BLSH010261222.1:181063-197226 GCA_018402905.1 Glandirana rugosa
AGTAATCGTACAACTACCCCCGAATCCTCTCTGGCCCCTTTGTCTTTATATTCGTCTAGTTTGAAGTAGAAATTACGTGGGGTCTAGACGATACAAAGGTTGAAAATAAGATGTAGACGAAGCACGGATACGTCTTTACGTCTGCGCATGGGGGTTCTAACACAATGATCGTCGGTGTTATAGTAAATGTGTATAGTTTTAGATGTTCAACTACCAACGACAGTTGACTGTCTACAACGTCCGTTAGAAACCCCATCACTCTACCTCGTGTAATCGAGTACGTGTCCTGTTTTCGAATACACGTGATGTACGAATAAAAGTTGGAAACATAGCAGATCTGGGGTGCATTAAAGATGAAGTTTGATCTGCTTATATTTCTGTTTCCCCGGTCTCTCCTAAGCCCCCATCAACATGCTAATGACATATTAAATGAAAGAAAATTAAATCCTACTTTATTTTAGACTCTGTGATGTAATCACTGGGTCTCTGTGCTTCTCTACACAATGCAGGCAGGTCATGGCTGGTGATAGGGTCAGGCATGGGGATGCCATACTGTAGCTTCCTGAAGACATTACAGCAGCCTGCATCAGTAATCCTCTCAAGAGCCCTCAGTCTTTATGCACGGAGTGGGCTGCCTTTTGGAAGGAGTTCTACAATTAAAGTGTGGATGTCAGACTGGAGGAGTGGGTGTTCCTAGGCAGGCTATATTTGCAGTCAGGCTGCTCTAGATCATGCCCGCTTGTAATGCTGAGTATGTGCAATTTAAAAAACTGAAATTCAATGAATGAAATGGGTGGGCCAGGGACAATCTTGCTGTGGAGGAAAGAGCTAGATCATGTTGGAGTTTAGGTTTAAAACCCACATTTTTCTGCATGTGACAAGATCTAGATTAACTGCTGGCAATATTTGAGGATTACTATGTAGGGTATTAAATTTGTGTTAAGAAATCTTTCCACTTCCCCCCCAAAACATGCAAACATTCAATTTGATGCTGACGAGTCCAGAGGCTTCTATATGCTTATCAAAATTCTTTGTCACAAACTGTATTCTGTCTTTAGACTTATATTTCTAATATATGTATTCTGTATGTAACTTCTTCTATAAGTGACAATGTTTATTCAGCAGTGCTGCTGAATTGCTCCTCCCTGCACTGCCTGACATAAAGTTGGCCAGAGGAGGGCGCACCTGCTTCTCTGAATAATGAATCATGCAAATATGACCTGGCCAGTGAGTAAAGTATATTTACAGCTAAAATGAGTACTCCGTGTTGATACAAGCTTATTAGGCTGCATTCACACAAGGGCGATCCGACTTGGCGCGACTTTGCTAGGCAATTGCAGTGCGACTTACAACACTACTTATGCCAGGCGACCTTCAGAGATGGGAGGGAGGGGCTTGCCCCACACATAAATTCTATTCTATTCACTGTAAAGTCGCTGTAAGATGGGGATCCGACTTGGAGGCGACTTCCATTGATTTCTATGGGCACAAGTCGGATAGAATTCGCCTTGAGTCGCGCAGGAACTTTTTTCTGAAGTCGGAGCGACTTAGTAGTGTACATTAAGATGGCACCCATTCATTTCAATGGGATTTCAGATGTCAAGATGACTCAAGTCGGAGCGACTGTTGCCCCTGTGTGAATGAGGCCTTAATTTGCTGATTTGAATCTTATAAGTTCCCTTTTTTTTTTCCCTGCCTCTGTAACTTTAGATTTGTGATTTCCAGATACCAGGATCATTGTGATATGCTGCTTGGTCCAATTCTCTCTTGAATCTTCCCCATGATCCGGCCGTCATGCTGGTCTTCACACCCCATCTCGTCTTCAATTTGCTGTTCTCTACTCTGCTCTTGGCTGATGCCTCTGCCTCCGGCTCTTCAGCATGTGTCCCCCAGGATATACCCAACATGACAATAGATGTCGAAAATTCCGTGACCAAAGGTGCCCGCTTTACTGATCCTATAGAAGCTGCAAGTGCAGAGGAGTGTGTATCTGCGTGCTGCTCCAAGCTAAACAGCATAGGTGAGTATGCCAAGGACATGGTGTAATATTGTGGGCATCGGTTTGGGCTGACACATTTAAAAGGAAAACTTTTTTTTAGAACATTGGAATATTTTATGGCTACACAAGTTATATTTTAAGACCCCTTTCCCACTGATGAGGTTTTGCCATGCTGAAACGCACCTTTACAGCGGGCCAAAAGCGTATCAAAATTAATTTCCCCTTAAATCCTATGAGACTTTTCACATTGCACTGTGTTTGTGCCGCTGTTTAGTCCTGCATGCTGCATCCCTTTTTTTTTTTTTTAAAGGTGCATGGTGCATGTGTCCCAGGCTCACCTGTCCCTCTTGGGTGACCATCATGTCAGGTGTCAGAATAGAGACTGGCAGGAGACCAGCGAACTTTCATTCACTGAGCTTCCATGTGAAGAACCACACTAGAAGCAATCAGCTCTGATCACTTTCAGGTTTAGCTCTGTCATTCCACAGCCTCTGTGGCCAGGTAAGAAAGTAATTAAGCATATTATTTGCTTGATTATCTTCAAAAGAAGAGGTGACATGTCCCCTTAACCACGTCAGCCCTGGAGGATTTACCCCCTTCCTGAACAGAGTACTTTTTGAGATTCGTCGCTGTGTCTCTTTAACTGACAATTGCACGGTCATGCGACGTTGTACTCAAACAAAATAGAGGTCCCACAAGTAGAGCTCTCTTTTGGTGGTATTTGATCACCTCTACATCACTTCTGATCACTGCTATAAACAAAAAAAGAGGGACAATTTTGAAAAAAAAAACAAAAACATTTTTTACTTTGCTATAATATCCGCACAAAAAAAAAGATTCATCAGTTTTGGCTGATATATATGCTTCTACATATTTGTGTTAAAAAAAAACGCAATCGATGCATATTGATTGGTTTACGCAAAAGTTGCCACGTTTACAAACCATGAGAATTAATTTATGGCATTCTTACTATTTATTTTTTTTTACTAGTTATGGCGGCGTTCTGCGGTTTTTTTTTTTTTTTTTAATGGGTACTACGATATTGTGGCGGACATATCGGACACATCGGACACTTTTTGGGACCATACAGCGATCAGATCTAAAATAGCCCCTGATTACTGTGTAAATGTCATTGGCAGGGAAGGGGTTAACCTGCAGGGGGCAGTCAAGGGGCTAACTGTGTGGGGGCTGGGCTGGCAGGGGCATGACAGATCTAACTGATCTCGATGACAGGGCCTACTGATAGAACGGGGAACCGCCGTGTTTACATCGGCAGTTCCCCGTTCTTCCTGTGTAGTAGGTGATCATGGATTGCCGGCGGACATAGTCCGCCCGACCCCTGGCCACACTGAGGGAGCACATGGCAGGCACAAGAGTGCGCCACCGGTGGTGCGTGCTTGTCCCCTAGACGCTCCTACGCGAATCGCCGTTTATAAACGGCGATTCCTGTTATGCTGCCACATTGCAGCAGTAAATATATGCGACACGGTCGGGAAGGGGTTAAAGAGAACCTTATTGTACAGGTCCCAGTATCCAGCTGGCGGTCACTACAGCACCCAGTACCTTAAGAGCTCCAGGAACATGTGCGATGGGAATATGGACTGTGGCTTATAGAGAACCTGACACCTCCACTATGCCATCATATTCGCATGGCCCATCAGCCCCCTAGTGATGGCAATAAAGTCAAGTAAAAAAAAAAAAAGTTTTAAAAATGACATTCTAATAAAACTTTAAAAAAACCCAAAACCGTTTCTAAAAGCCCTCGCGTACACACTCATACAAACTCGCATGCATTTTGCATGTGGCTACTTTTATGCAAAACACTTCACACTTTATTACCACACATGACAGAGTGCGAGCAAGAATTCTAAGGCTATAATTTTCTGTTAACTGTAAACTAATGACTTTAAAAGTGTCAGCCTATAAACAATATTGTAAAATTTCTGTTTCACAGGGCTGCACAATTTTAAGGCTTGACATCTTTGTTAATGATTTATTGAACCTAACCCCGTTGTTTATATTTTGCCTTTGGTGTAAAGTCTTGCAAATACCCAGTGAAGGGACTATCCTCAGGTAATCATACATGAATCCTCATACATAAGTTGTACCTGCCTATCTGTAGTCTTCTCTACATCTGTTGAAAGCACTGAATTTTATAAGCTTGTTTGAGAGTTCAGAAAAAAAGTGGGTGGAGAGCTGAAATTACACTTTACAGAGCTCCGTGGGTAGAGGTCTGAGAGCTGATTGGAGGGAAGAGACACACCCCCTCCACACAGCACACAGGAACAAAGCTGACGCTGTCACTCGTTGGAGCTCCCTCTCCTGTCACCATTTTTCTCTTGGTTTCAGGAAACCTTGTCAGAAGTGATTCATGCTGAACAGAGGAACAAAGCAGCAGACGGGAGTTGATTTACTAAAACTGGAGAGGGCAAAATCTGGTGTAGCTGTACATGGTAGCCAAGCCGCTTCTAACAGTTTGTTCAAGTAAGCTTTGCCAAAAAAAAAAAAATAAAACCTGGAAACTGATTGGTTTCTGTGTAGAGCTGCACCAAATTTGGCACACTCCAGTTTTCGTAAATCAACCGCTTATTGCTTTTAAATGAGACAAGCACACACGATAGATGGACATACTTTGTTCATATTTCATGTCTGAGGTTTACAACCACTGAGTATTTTCAGGCCAAAAATACGTGTTTTAACATGTGTGGGGGAAAAGTCTTTGGCAGAGAAAGGGTTAAATGAATATATAGGCTTCCATTGGGTCATCTCCTTTTGAAAACGTTAGCTGCCTAATATGCTGATCCAATGGCTTCAATCATCTACAGCTCTGCCTTTATTGGCTATATACAGTTATCGTTTGAGATCTTCATACAGGTACGAAAACTACAGTAAAGAAATCTGAACATGTGATTTATTCTTTCTAGGTGATCGAACCTGCAACCTTGCTGTGTATGACACCCGAAGCAGCAACTTGATGCAAAACTGTTACCTGTTTACGTGCCCAGACACTGAATCCTGTCCCATGTCTCCCTCCCCAGGGGTCTTCAGTTACTCCTTCTGGACAGGTTGGTAGAGGAGACACTTTGCTGTACAATCCCAATTCCTTGTTCTATTTTATGTAAAAACTCTGAGATACAGTGAATTCTGGTTTTCTTCACTCCATAGATCAGTGGTTCTCAACTCCTGTCCTAGGGACCCAGCAGGTCCCTAGGACAGGATTGCAAGATAACTGAAATACATCACAGGTGATATCATTTGCTGCTCAGTGATTGCAGTATTCTAGTCTGCATCTCCCCAAGGTAATACTTAAAATCTGGCCTGTTAGTGGGTCCCAAGGACAGGAGTTGAGAACCATTGCCATAGATTATAGAAGCTCTTCTTCCTAAGATATCTTCAGCTCTTTTGAGCTGTACCATTTTATCAAAAATGAAAACAGTCTTTGGCTAAAGTTGCGCTGTAAGCAGTCAGTTAGTAGCTTTCTGTAACATTTCAGGTTTTTCCTTGAACATTTGAATCAGATGCTACTGACATTCTTTGTTTCTTGATGGTTTTTGTGGACTCAGTTGTGAATTTATTTTGTTTCAGAGAAAGGAAAGAGTAATCCTGACTCAACAGAGAAGGATTTGCTGGACATCTCCAAGAATAGTGGCAAGGTGCAGAACTCTCCTGGTAAGAAGGTGAGCCCTGCTTTCCAAGCAAATGCCTCTGCAGAGCCAGAATCTGAGGAAGAGTTGAGTGAGCATGACTTGGTCAAGAGCCCTCCATCGAACGTTCATTCTCAGAGCAAGACAGATGAGGTCAAACACCTGACTAAGGAGGACAAAGCTGACACCCCTGACCGTATCACCTCCCAGTTGCTTCATCTGGCCAACAACATAGACAAACGGTTGGAGAAAATTGAAGCCAGCTATAAGGAAGCAAAAGACTCGAAGTCTGTTGAACCTTCTGTCTCAACTACAGATGAGAAGTCTGTGGTAGAACCAACGACAAGTTCCAGAAACAAAGACTCAAATAAATTTCCTTCTCATACTAAGGACACAAAATTTAATAAGGTTATTAAGAAAAAACCTGAGACCATCGGGGTCCATTATCTAACACCAGAGCTCAGCACCTTGGCCCCACCTGTTTGGACTTTACAACAAATTAGCACTGCTGCCCATCGTCCTGTTACAAACATAAAACCCACCTTCAATCCTTCCACCAACCCTTCAAAGGAAAGTAAAGTTGCCAAAAAAGTGCCAAGTTTGGGTACAAAGAACACCAAGGTTCTTAGTCACAATAGTGCCAGTTCTTCCAGCATAGACACAACTGTGAAGAACATGCAGGCCGGTCACTTCATGATCACGACTCAGGTTCCATCCACCAGTGCTGGCCATCAAGCCAAATCTGCCCTTGCGGTAACTCGACACAATCCTTCACGGACTTCGCTCTTGAAGGCTGCCAAATCCACCCTCAAAGATGGTGACCATCCTTTTACTAGCAAGGAAGTGCAAGAAGCTGATCGATCAGTTTCTGAGCTTAATTCACCAGAACAGCAGGATCCTTCTGCCGAGGATACGAAGGATTCCCCTCAAAATCTCGACTCTCTTGATACCGTTTCACGTGACAGTGACAAAAGTGGTCTGGTGGCTGCTCTAGTATTTGGGGTAATGTTCCTTGTGCTTGTCATTGGTCTGGTCAGTCACAAGGTATCTGAGGCACGGCGCCGCCACCAGTACACCAAACTTGACTATCTAATCAATGGAATGTATGTCGACACCTGAGGCGTGGGTAGTACTCGAAGATTTTTATGGTGCATTTGTGATAGAAAGGAGGTGCTGTTCCAATTTAAGTTTACCAGAAATCAAAATAGAAAAACATGGAATTCTTCAGGACCTCACAGTTGCTGCATGGTGCAGTTTTCATCTTGTCTTCTAGAATTGACAGTTTACACCAAAAGGGGACCTGTCATGATAACTGTTTTACAAAGGCTCTCATTGCCTGCCTCCCTGAAGTTGTACTAAAGAGCAAGCCTATGTAGAGCCATGACTAGCACTGCTACAGCAGTCAGGTGATAGGAGCCTTAGTTGGGGCAGCTGAAGAAGAATTCCAGGTATGGATATTTTTACATTGGTACATTGTATATCCTACAGGCATATACCATATGCTATATCTGTGGGATACCTCTAAAAGCTGGAAATCACTGTAGTTGGCACTGCTACTACTGTGATCTGCACTAGCTTTTGGGTCTTGTGTCGTGGACCCGGACACAGGAGGTTGCCTGCTCAGCACCAGGGTTATCCAGAGATGACTTTGAATTTTCTTAAGGATTGCAAAGCTTTCTCTGATTGGACAAGGTGGAGAGGTGCAGCAGTAATGGTATGCCCTCCACCTCAGAGAATGCTTTACATTCATTGAAAAAATGAAAAATATTCTCTGAATGTGGCCCGTTCTGCTTTGGTGGCCTCCTTTGTTCACATTGCAGCATGGCAGCCGCGTGACGTGGAACCTGGAAGCTAGTGGAGATCACTGTAGTATTGTAACCTACTATAGTGATTTCCAGCTGCAAGGGGGATTTCGCTGATCTGGTAAATGCATAGTTACATCAGTTTACGCTGGATCAAATGTAAAAATATCCATAATTAGAAACAAAAATGTAATATTTCCTCCACTCCCCTTGTAATGGCGACAACCATGGCTCCCTATATGGAGTGAGCATAGATGCCCAGGGACTGGAAGTGTCATTTGCAAGATTGCGAAGTGAAAATAAAAGAAGAAAACTCATACAGACTCATCTAAGGACTATTAAAGTGCAATATATTATTTTTTTATGGGTTTTTAAACTGAAGACTCACATATGTATTAATTCAGCTTTCAGCCAAACCGTTCAAAAATAAGTAGTGAAGTTGATGAAACCGTTTCCTAGTTCTCGTGAATGGCTGACTTCACTATGCTTGTACAACAGGCACAGAAGGAGCACTCACACCACTTCGATCATAAATAAGCAATAACAGTAGCTGCTTATCTGTGTCTGAAAACACTGGGGTTGGTTTAGTAAAACTGCAAAGTGCAAAATCTGGTGCAGCACTGCATGGTGGCCAATCAGCTTATAACCTCAGCTTGTTCAATTAACCAGTTGTTGCCCGCCGCGGATTGCCTGTGGCAACATGGCTCTCCTGCACGAATCACTGTCATCTGACAGCGGGAGCAAGAGCGTGTATTGCGGGCACGCACCGCCGGAGGCATGCTCACTGGCTAGCGGGGGAGCCAGTCAGTGGGTGGGGCGGACTCTATGTCCGTCGGCCACCTGCAATCGCCCCCCCGCAGTGACAGAATGAGGATCTATGAATGTAAACAAGCAGATCCTCACTCTGACGGGTGAGGTGAGTGATCGTATGTTCTCAGTATTTGCTCCAGCAAAGAGACCCACCCACTCATTCCAGAGTTTTGTGGGTCTGCTACTGATGAAAATGTTGACATTTGCAAGGTAGGGATACATGCAGGAGGCTTGCATGTGTATATATACATTAATACTGTACCATTAGTTTATACTGGGTGAGTGGTGGGTTTACATCCACTTTAAGCTTTGACAAAAAAGAATGGAAGCTGATTGGTTTCTATGCAGAGCTGCACCAGATTTTGCACTCTCCAGTTTTAGTAAATCAACCCCACCATTGGTAGAAAAGTAAAAAAAAAAAAAAACACATCAGATTTCAGGCTTGTTTGGGGCAGCAAAGTCTCTGACTTAACTGCGTGCACACATCAAGGATAACATGGGATGCACAGACTATAAATTAGTGCAGATGCAGGAAATTACGTTTGTACAATTAAATACCTGCACCATCAAAACATGTAAAAAAATAAAACTACACAAATATGCTACTAAAATTACCTTTCAAAAGAACAAATTCTGCACCGATAATACATTTAACTTTTGATAATAATTACAGTTGTCTCAAAGAGCGCATAGTTATATACACTTCACATATGAACATGATAAAAACATGTATCCATCGATTAAAATATAAACTGAATTAACCAGCTAAAAAAAAACACCAATGCCAATTGTCCCTGTGCTGGAGGGACCCAGGTCACACTTGTATACAATAAGTACAGATCACATAATTAAGTATATATCTATAGGGCAGGGCTTGACAAATTAGCTTTGAATCTAGGAGCCAGCTAAAAATGTCAGGAGCCAGTTTTTTTTTTTTTTAAGCGTAGTGTGGGGTTGTCAGCGCCCCTGGGTAAGACAAGTAATTTGCGCCCCCTAACTCACAGCAGAGCAGCCAGTCAATAACTCCCAATGTAACACCCTTACATCAGGGTTATAAGCTGACACTAAAAACTTGTTATAGGGGAAACTCCTTGTTATGCCTAATGCATCGTGACTGCAGCATGTAAAACTCCCTCATCTGCTGCCTAATGCAGCTTAAGGGTAGCCATTGGTGGGTGGCAAAAACAAGTCTCTACTGCACATTTTTACCACCCAACTGCACATCTAAATGAAGCCTTAGTGACAATTTAAATAAAATACAAAAAAGGTGAAAGAAGTATTCCAGTGCTGCTGATCTTCTGCTGCTTCTTTGCAGCCACTTCCTGCCTACATGTGTGTCCCCCACTGTGATTTTTTTCATTGCTCTGGTGGGTTTCCGGTCATCATGAAAATACTGGAGCCCAGCTGCACATAAAAAGTGGTAATTGTTGATGGTACACAGGGCTTTAACACAATTTTGTTGCTTACCATAAAGATCATGATTCTCGCAGCATAACATCTTTCACATTCCACAAAAAAATGGGGTAACTTTACGGTTTAGTTTTCTTTAAAATTCATTAAAGTGTATTTTTTCCAAAAAATTGCGTTTGAAAGATCGCTGCGCAAATACCATGTGACATAAAATATTGCAACAACCACCATTTTATTCTCTAGGGTCTCTGCTAAATAAAATATTTAATATTTGGGGGTTCTAAGTCATTTTATATCAGAAAATACTGGATTTTTACTTGTAAGCCACAAATGTCAGAAAAATTTAGTATTTAAGTAGTTAAATGGACCTCATTTACAGACACGAGTTCATTCCTTTGATAAAAGAAGGAAAAGATACTTTTATAGTTAAAGAAAAACAAAAATCCGGGCAGCCTGCCAAGTTTAACCAGTTCAGATCCGCACTATAGCCGAAATACGGCTACAGCGTGGATCTGAATTGCCCAGCGGACGTCCACCCTTGTGCATGCTCCCGGTGCGCACTCACAGGTGGCGGCGCGCGCTGTGCGGGCGTGCCCGCGGGTTGGGCAGACTTGATGTCCGCTCGTGACCCGCGATCGCCTGTCAGAGCTGCAGAATAGGAAACCGCCGATGTAAACACGGCGGTTCTCCCTTCTGTGAAGGGGGACATAGCAGATCTACTGATCCCTGTCACTGGGATCAGTTAGATCTGTTATGTCCCAGCCAGCCCAGCCCCCATACAGTTAGAACACATGCAGTGAACACAGTTAACCCCTTCACTGCCCCCTTAGTGTTAACCCCTTCACTGCCAATGACATTTATACAGTAATCAGTGGACATTTACATTTCTGATCGCTGTATAAGTATCATTGGTTCCAAAAAAGTGTCAAAAATGTCCGACATGTCTGCCCCAATATCAAAGTCCCGATAAAAATCGCAGATCACTGCCATTACTAGTAAAAAAAAATTAATAATAATAAAAACGGCAGAAATTCATTCTCATAGTTTGTAGACACGATAACTTTTGCGCAAACCAATCAATATACGCCCATTGCGCTATATTTTTTTTTTACAAAAAATATGTAGAAGAATATTATCGGCCAAATATGATGAATATTTTTTTTTTTTTTTTTTTGGATTTCTAATACAGCAAAAAGTAAAAAATATTGTTCTCTTTTCAAAATTGTCGCTCTTTGTTATAGCGCAAAAAATAAAAACCGCAGAGGTGATTAAATACCACCAAAAGAAAGCTATTTGTGGGGAAAAAAAAGATAACATTTTGTTTGAGTACAACGTCGCACGACCGCGCAATTCTCATTCATAATGCGACAGTGCTGAAAGCCTAAAATTGGTCTGGGCAGGAGGGGGTTTAAGTGCCCAGTAAGCAAGAGGTTAACAGCTGTCAGATTGAGCAGAGAACGGCTGGCTGAATCGGAGATGCTGTTTTAAGATAGGAGAGAGAAGGATCGGCTTGCCGCTCGCTAGGACGTCGTTTCTGGTCCCTATGGCGACCTGGCGCCTGGAGGTTGTCGAGCCCTGCTATAGGGAAAGTGCTAGATATATTGCAAAGGTATGAGCTATAACAAGACCCTAGGTAAACCGTTGCATAAAAGAAACATAGGCCTCATGCACACTGAACATTTTTACATCCCCTGCATGTTATTCATGTGCACATAGGCTTTTTGCAGCGTTTAGTGGCAGCAGAGTTTGGGCAGACAAAACACTTGATGCTGCTAAATGTGCCTAAATGCTAGGCAAGTTTTGGTGCTTGAGCATGAATTCATTTCATTGGCCAGAATAACGCTTTTAAAAGCTTTAGTCGCTTTTTTACAAGTGTCTGCATTTTTTCTGCAACATGCTGCAGGCTTCTAGGAGAGTTAAATAAACGTCCTGTGTGCATGAGGCCTAAGGCTGTGGGGTCATAGTGCTAAAATATATTACATACAGTGTGTATTAAAGTATTTGTTAAGCTAAATAAAAAATTGGATCTTGTTCCCTTAAAACATATTATACAGCACAGTGCTTGTGCTGTGTCATTTTGGCCCTCTCTATCACCTGAAATACCTGGCTGATCCTGCCTGGCTATACCCTCCCCCTGTAAGATGACCACAGTGTATCATGGCTACTGAGCCCTGACACCGTGGTCAGTTTACATGTCTCCATCAGCAGCTCTCCTGTCCTCCTCTCCCCCCTCCCTTCCTGCCTGTTAGCTCTTGTGTCAGGACCCCCCCCCCCCCTCCTGCTACTGAAATAGCATTTCATAGTTTATACAATCCTCCTTTTATCCTAAGGATATGTCCCTGTGTGTGTGTGTGTGTGTGTGTGTGTGTGTGTGTTTTATTAAAATAAGCTGTTCTTTACCTTATCTCAGAACGCCGATCGGCGCTCACGTGACCCGCTGGCTCTCTTCTCCTCCTCCGATCCAGACTGACGTCAGCAGGGGAATCTAGGCCTCATCCACTGTATCTGTCAGATGGGGAGAGGAGAGAGCCGGCGGGTGACGTGAGCGCCGATCGGCACTCTGAGATAAGGTAAAGAACGGCTTATTTTAATAAAACACACACACAGGGTGACATATCCTTAGGAGACCAGGAGGATTGTATAAACTATGAAATGTGGGTTAACAACCACATTAAGGGCCAGTTCACACCATATAAACGCAGTCTGGATGCGTTCCTGATGCTTTTCTGCATGCGCATTTTTGATGCAGTCCAGTGCAGTTTTTTCCCCCCCTTTTTTTCTTGGCTTAAAATAAGGACATGTGAGTTCCAGTGCAATTAGGTGCGTTCCAGTGCATTTTTGGTGTGTACTGGTGCATTTTTGATGCGTTTTACCGCGTCCCAGTACAGTTCAGTGCAGAAAAAATGCAGCATGTTCTACTTTTTTTTTTTTTTTTCCTGGAGCTGGAACGCACTGGAACTGACTGCACTGGTGTGAACTATGCCATTGAAAGCCATATAACCTATTTTCCATGCGTTTTTTCCATGCGTTCCCAAGTCTAGTTATAGTACCCTGTATGACCCAAAGATGGCGCTGTTTGCAAGTAATCCACAGATGAACTTTAATTCAGCAAGGCTAATAGAAATCATGGCTCCACGCGCTTCATCAGGGTAATTTTGGTAGTATGTTCAGAACTTCAATCTGTGACTCCAGTTCACTAACCTCTAGACCTCATATTTAAAGCTGAATTACAAAGACTGAAGTGTAAAGAGTAACTCCAGTTTTGCTGAGGAAAAAGCATTCCCTTCTGGGTGATCTATGTACATTGCTGGAATTTGAACAAACTTTGTTGCAGATTCTTACCTTTTTGTTATTCTGAAGAAATAGCTGTTAGTCGAAAGTGATTTTATTTTTGTCAAGCCGCTTCTGTGCTTGCTGGGTTCTAATAAGGAAAGTGGCGGGGTCTGCATTTCTTTAGACGGGATTTCCCTTTGGGAGTATCTCACTAAAATAAAATAATATTTTTTTTTTTTTTTTGGAGGGGATGCCCAAAATTTGTCTTGCATCTTAGTGGAGACTTTTGGGAAAATCCGTAAACTAATCACACAAGTAGGAAATTATACATCCGGGGGGCGTTCTGTATACCATCTGTGCAGATTGCCTACTGGTAGCAAGAATTCATTGCATTTTACAGAGAATTAGTGCTGCAGATTGAAAATTAAACTTATTTTTTAAATAACATTCAATTACAATATGACTTGATACACTATATTTTTTTTCTTTTTTGCAATTTTTTTTCCGCATGAATCTGGAGTTCCCCTTTTAATGGTGATTTTAATCATCACGGGGGCCCTTGTTTGACAATAAAAGCTGAGTTGCTAGAGGTTCGGTTTATTTCGTCATTTTACCTTTTCTTGTCTCAACATGGAGAATAGTTTTAATAAAGGAAATTTTACTCTCATTAAAAAAATGGTTTCAACTGCTGAATTATGGGTAAATGAAAATTCAAATATATCTGACTGATTGGGACTTCTTGCTTAGATAACATCAAAGGGTATTTTCATTTTGAATCAATTATGCTTAATTTTTTCCTTTTTTTTTTTTTTTTGGCATTTTTTTTTTTATGCATTTAATACAATGTTTCCATGTGTCCTTCTACCATCTGAATGTGCTGAATCACAGGATTGGCAATACAAAATTCTAACATTTTTCAACAGTAAACATATACATATTTTAGCTGTATGGTTTAGCAATTCTTCTTCGAAGTAGACCATTCAGGATATCTACAACTCTGGGATAATACAGTTGTGCTCATATGTTTACATACCCTGGCAGAATTTATGATTTCTTGGCCATTTTCAGAGAATATGAATGAGAACACAAAAACTTTTCTCTCACTCATGGTTGGTGTTTGACTGATCCATTTATTATCAATCAACTGTGTTTACTCTTTTTAAATCATAATGACAACAGAAACTACCCAAATGACCCTGATCAAAAGTTTACATACCCCAGTTCTTAATACCGTGTATTGCCCCCTTTTAACATCAATGACAGCTTGAAGTCTTTTGTGGTATTTGTGGATGAGGCTCTTTATCTTCTCAGTTGGTAAAGCTGCCCATTCCTCTTGGCAAAAAGCCTCCAGTTCCTGGAAATTCTTGGGCTGTCTTGCATGAACTGCATGTTTGAGATCTCCCCAGAGTGGCTCAATGATATTGAGGTCAGGAGACTGAGGCGGCCACTCCAGAACCTTCACTTTATTCTGCTGTAGCCAATGACAGGTCGACTTGGCCTTGTGTTTTGGATCATTGTCATGTTGGAATGTCCAAGTACGTCTCATGAGCAGCTTCCTGGCTGATGAATGCAAATGTCCCTCCAGTATTTTTTGATAACATACTGCATTCATCTTGCCATCAATTTTGACCAAATTCCCTGTGACTTTGTGAATCATATTAAATCCCCGCGCCAGGGACCCCAATAAAACGTAATAAAACGCAGTGAGACTGCAGCCTTTCAGTAACCTCCTCCTCAATGGAAGGAGTGGAATGTACTTATGAGGACAAACAGGAATGGCGCTGTCTTAGTGGTAATTAAACAAATATGCTGGGTTAGTGACTCTTCAAGCTAAAACTTGTAAAGTAATCTTCAATCTAGTTTGTAAACCATCAAGTACTTGTAAAGTAAAAAATGTGCAATATGTCAATAAGTTAAATTATTTCATAAAGTGCTCAGCATATAAAAGATATTTCTGCTCGTAACAAAAAAGTCTCTTATAAATTTATAAAACTCTATATAAAGTGCTCAACTCATTAGTGAAAAAGTCTGTAAAAGTCCGTAAAAATTGTAAAGTGGATGTAAAGACAAATGCCAAAAATTATAACCAATCGGGGTACAAAGATCATATGTAGTATATAGGCATACATATAAGAGCCTAACCTGAATCAAACGCTAAAATGTGGTATAATAAAGGTCGGTAACAAGTCCGTAAGAACATAAAGTGGATGTAAAGACCAATGCAGGAGATATAAATGGTAAGGTTCAATTATTCTATTCCTCAGTGCAGACTCTGGTATGTTTAGGAGAGGTGATTAAGGTGTTCATCCGATATCCAATGTGACTTGGGGGGTGTATTACACTCGTGCTCCCCCTGGTGTGCCCACACTTACCAGAAAATTCCCACCCCTGCAGGGGTATCTCGCATGTGGTAAATGGGGTCTTTAGTCCTTGTTGTGTAATCCAGGAACTGCGCTCTTCCTCCACTCCCGAACGACGGGATCCACTCCAAACCACCTGCTCCGGCCGTTCGTGGCAAGCCCAGGAATTTAAGCGGTATATGGAAAGGACAGAATCCTCGATAGTGTAGTATTTCCAAATAAAGGGTAAATTTATTGAAAATAAAGACGTTTAAAAAGCAGACACAGTCTTGCAGCACAAGCAGGCTACAGCTGTTTGAGGAAGGTAAGATCTCCTTCCTTCCTCTCCGTTCGTTCTGCGTTCCACAGTGGGTACAATAACCGGAAGTGACGTATTACGTTCAGCCACGCTTTATGCGTTTCGTCATTGGACGTCGTCTGAGGCAGTGGCCATATTGGTGCACCTAGTGCCTTATATACACCTAGAAATGGGCGGGGATCAGCAGCCAATCGGTCGCTCCGGGAGAGCAAGGAATTTCAATAGAAGAAAAATAATGGAGCTAAATAAGGGTTAAATGTCCAACGCAGTTTTGAACATTGGGATGGAACAAATCTAACCTTCCCCAATTACATTCGATGTTAGCAGCGATTAGTACCATATTAAAAATATATTAAAAACATGTTTTTCAGCATTAGGCTACACCATTAAAATGTCTTATGTGCAGGCTTACAACGGAACCCGAACGATCGCACGGACACCGAACCCCATTGAAATCCGAACTTTTAGGCACAAAAATGTCTGTAACAAAGTCCTGGAAAGCCCTAGAGGGCTGCAAAAGGAAGTAAAATGGGGGTAAGGGTAGGGCAAGTGCCCTACAAAAAAAAT
>BLSH010261227.1:2905-31525 GCA_018402905.1 Glandirana rugosa
AGGGCTGGTGCGCGGCAGAAAAGTGCCGCCGTCAGACCGTCGAGACGCGCTTAGCGGCATTTATCCGCCGCTAGCGCACGTGTCGGGTAAGCAACGGCCTGGCAAGTCAGTTGTACTTATCTGGTTACCTAAAACCAGATAAGTACAACTAGTAGGTCGCTTACCCTAAAGAAGGGGATGGATCTTTGTATCTTTGTATCTTTGTATCTTTTCACTGCCGTCTTTTTCTGACTCATCAGGTAGCTCAGACGGGAAAAAAAATAAATAAATAAAAAAAAAATGTAATTGGAACAACAGACTGATACCTAAATACAAATAGGGTTCGTACAAACTTGAGGTTGTGAGACAGTCAACAGTAAATGGCTTCAAACATGCTTGGGATAAACATAAATCCATAGTCAGACAACAAGGTTAATGTAAAAAAAAAATAAATAAATAAAAAAAAGGGCAGACTCGATGGACTACTCAGTCTTTTTCTGCCGTCACTTTTCTATGTTTCTATGTTTCTATGTTTCTAGGTAGGGGAAGAAATCCCATTCGCTGGATGATCAACATGAATAGACCAAAATCCATTGGTCTATTCATGTTGACTGAACGGTCCGGCAACGAATGGGCTGTGCACGCGATCGCCGCCTATTTACGGCGATTCGCGCAGAGCTGCCAGACTGCCGCCGTGAAAAGACGGCGCGTGGTCGGGAACCAGTTAAAATCATATCATACTGGTGTAGGGAGATGTTCCTGCTGCTGGTGTGAGCGTTGCATTTCTTGCACAAAAATAAAAAGTGCTTCTACGTTGCTGTTTTCCAAAAAAAAAAGAAGAATTTATTCTTCTTTTTTTTTGTATTAAAAAATAGTGCTACATATTATATTTGCGGCCAAATAATGAGGAGAGCGTCAAATAAGGGACGTGGTCGTGGTGCTGCTGGTGTTGGTGGTGTTGGTGAAGTTCCTGTTGCAAGGAGAGGACGTGGTCAATTTGTGCCAGCTACACGCACAAGTGAAACACCTTCTTCAGGTGCGAGTAGCTGACAGAACCTTCAACGTTATATGGTAGGCCCGAATGCCGCTCAACGAATGGTGAGGCCAGAACAAGTACAGGCGCTAGTAGATTGGGTGGCTGACAATGCCTCCAGTTTCTACACATTATCTCCCACCCGGTCCATTGAAGAAAGATCAGAGTTGGCACCTGTACCCTATGGCCACCTGTCTTTCACCTCAGCCCCTTGTAAATCAGCCAAGCAGTCTGAGCCCCAAGTCATGCAATAGTCTGATGATGATGAAACACAGGTGCCAAATGCTGTAGGTTTCCACAGTGTGCAGACTGACAAGGAGGGCAGTGGTGAAGGGTGGGTGGAAGATGATGTGGAGGAGGATGATGAGGTCTTAGACCCCACATGGAATGAAGGTCATGCGAGTGACGTGTGCAGTTTGGAGGAAGAGGTGGTGGTCACACAGAGGCACCAACACAGCAAAAGAGGAAGCAGGTTGCAAAAGCGGAGTGAGCGTCCCCTAGACAGTATGCTTGCTACTACCCACCCAGGGACCTAGCACACCAAAGGCAGCTCAAAGGCATTCCTCGGCGTGTCAGTTCTTCAGACAATGTGCTGATGACAAGACACGAGTGGTTTCACGCTGTGCAATGAGAGCCTGAAGTGAGGCATAAATGTTCTAAACCTGAGTACAACCTGCATGACCAGGCATCTGCATGCAGAGAACGAGCTGCAGTGGAATAAGCACCTCAAAATCCAAGAAAGGTCTCGGCCTCCTCCTGCTTCCTCTTCTGCTGCTGCCTCAGCTTATTCCTCCACCACTACAGTGCCAATGTCACCTGCCACCCAGCAAACAGATGATGTGACAGCAACGCCAACATGTCCGCCACCGTCCCCAAGCATTTCCACACGGTCCCATGGAAGCTTACAGCTGTCCATCTCCCAAACACTGGAGAGAAAGAGGAAGTACCCCCCACACACCCGCGATCCCTGGCCCTGAATGCCAGCATTTCAAAATGCCTGGCCTTTGAAATGCTGTCATTCCATCTGGTGGACACGGATAGTTTTAAAAACCTGATGGCGGTGGCTGTCCCACAGTACGTCCCAGCCACCACTACTTTTCCAGGTGAGCCATCCCTTCCCTGCATAAAAAAGTCGGGGACGAGATCAAGTGTGCACTGTGCAATGCCATCTGTGGCAAGGTCCACATAACCACTGATACGTGGACCAGTAAGCACGGGCAGGGGCGCTATATCTCGCTAACTGCACACTGGGCAAATGTAGTGGCGTGTGGGCGTGAGGTGGCTAGCCGTTTGGCGCATGTCCTTCCGCCACCAAGGATTGCAGGGCATTTCTCTTTGCCTCCTGTTGCCTCTGCCTCCTACTGCACTTTCTCCTCCTCCTCTACTACCTCCTCATCCGCTCAGCGTAACACCTTCACCACCAACTTCAGCACATCCAGGGGAAAATGACAGCAGGCTGTTTTAAAACTGATATGTTTGGGGGATAAACCCCACACTGCGCAGGAGCTGTGGACAGGCATTGAACAACAGACCGATGAGTGGTTGTTGCCACTGAGCCTCAAGCCCGACCTGGTGGTGTGCGATAATTGGCGAAATCTTGTAGCAGCTCTGGGCCTAGCCGGTTTGATGCACATCCCTTGCCTGGCGCATGTGCTGAATTTGGCTGTGCAAAAATTTCTAAAAAACTACCCGGATATGTCAGAGCTGCTGCAGAAAGTGCGGGCCGTCTGCACACTTTTGGTGTCCTCACCCTGCTGCTACTCGCCTTTCTGCGCTGCAGTGGAACTTCGGCCTTCCTGCTCACCGCCTCCCATGCGATGTGCCCACAAGGTGGAACACCACCTTGCACATGCTGGAGAGACTGTGCGAGCAGCAGCAGGCAATAGTGGAGTTTCAGCTGCAGCACGCACGGGTCAGTCGCTCTGCGGAACAGCGCCCCTTCACCACCAACGAGTGGGCCTCCACGCGAGACCTGTGTACCATATTGCGGTGTTTCGAGTACTCCACCAACATGGCCAGTGCCGATGATGCTGTTCTCAGCGTTACTATCCCACTTCTATGTCTCCTTGAAAAAACACTTCGGCCGATGATGGAAGAGGATGTGGCACAGGAGGAAGAGGAGGAGGAGGAAGAGGGGTAATTTCCACGGTTATCAGGCCAGTCAATCACAAGTGGCTTGGAGGGTGGGTTCCTTCACTAGCATAGGCCAGGTAAAGAAATTTCAAGCCAGGGCACAGTTCTGGAGGATGAGGAGGATGAGGAAGATGATGATGAGGAGGAGGAGGAACCATGTTCACAGCAGGGTGGCAACCAACGCAGCTCGTGGGCATCACTGGAGCGTGGCTGGGGGGATACCGAGGACACAGATGATACACCTCCCACAGAGGACAGCTTGTCCTTGCCTCTGGGCAGCCTGGCACACATGGGCAACTACATGCTGCAGTGCCTGCTCAACGACAGCCGAGTTGCCCACATTGTAACTTGTGCTGATTACTGGGTGTCCACTCTGCTGGATCCCCATTACAAGGACAACGTGCCGTCCTTAATTCCCTCACTGGAGCGTGATCGGAAGATGCGTGACTACAAGTGCACACTGGTATACCCACTGCTGAGGGCATTCCCAAATGACACAGGGGGCTCAGTGGAAGCACAAGGCGAAGGCGGAGGAGGAGGAAGAGGTCACTAACGCAGCTGTGGCACCACCAGCACCTCAGAAGGCAGAGTTAGCATGGCCAAAATGTGGAAAATCTTTGTCAGCAGCCCGCCACAACAAACAGTACCATCAGCTGATAGACAACGTCTTAGCAGGAGGCAGCATTTTAGCAACATGGTGGAACAGTATGTGTGCACACGCCTACACGTACTGACTGAGGGGTCTGCCCCATTCAACTTCTGGGTCTCCAAATTGGGCACATGGCCTGAGCTTGCCCTTTATGCCTTGGAGGTGCTGGCCTGCCCTGCAGCCAGTGTATTGTCTGAACGTGTGTTTATTTCAAATAATTTTTAGTGAGATTAAAGGTTTACAATCTTGAAATATAGACACTTAGTAAAGAGTGGCTTTATGCCAACTTGTGTATTCGGCATATACAGAAACATATCAAGTTCGTAGCAGGGTAAATATAGGCGTAGAAATAGGTATAGTTGCCTTTCCAGTTCAAAAGCGTAGTTCAGTATTTTAGATGCTGTTTACCGGTACCACTCCACCCATGGTTTCCAGTTTTTATCAGTGAGTGTGCTAGAGGATGTTCTGAAGGCTAATAGTTTTTCATACTGGAGATTGAGATTTACTTGTGTTAGTACCTCTGACGGATTTGGGGTGGTGTTGGTTCTCCAGTGTCTTGCAATGACTAATTTGGTCTCTATCAGGATGTGCGTGACTATCATCCTGTATGGTGGAGGGTACTCTTCTATTCCTACATGCAGAATGGCCAGAGCTGGGGTTGGCATTTTAATTACGCCTGTGATGCTCGCAAGTATACTAAATATTTTCTTCCAGTAACTCATGAGGTTTTTACAAGCCCAAAAGATGTGGAGGATTGTTCCCGGTTGGTTGCAATCTCTCCAACAAAGGGGTGATTGAGAGGGGTAATATCTTGCCAATTGTTGGGGCATTCTATACCAGCACGCTACTATTTTCTGGGTCAGTTCCCAGTGGTTGATGCAATGGGATGCTGTGTAGTTGTGTTTGAATGCTGTGATCCATTGTTTTGGAGTGAAGGTTGTTTTCAGGTTGGTTTCCCATAGTAGCATCGGGGGGGATTTCTCAAACTATTGTTTTTGTTGTAGTATGTTGTATATTAAGGAGATGCCTTTTTGGGCATTGTAGTAGTTCCATATTTGTGAATTAACCCGGATTGAGGGAGGTTGGTTCTTGGCCAGAAAGCTAGCAATTCTTGTGTGTGTGAAGAGAGTGGATTTCGGAAGGTTATAGTGTTGTGCCAGGCTGTTGAATGGTTTCAATTTACCGTCCATTGTCAGGTCATCAACCCATTGGAGTCCTAGTTCTTTCCATTTACCCACTGCAGCGTAGGGGATTAGGTGCTCCAGAGTTTCAATGGGTATTCTAATATTTCTGTACTCCAAGTTTCATGTGAGTTTGGTTTGTTGGAGAAATGTCCTCCAAGCCTGTATTGCGGCTTGGACTGTTATAGCGAAATTCGGTAGGGCAAGTGGCTTCCATAAGTCTGCCAGTAGTAATGTTGGTAGGTAGGCGGTTTTGGAGCCTGCGGTTTCTATGTCCACCCATAAAGCTTCGGGTGGGGTTCTGAACCAATGCCTAGCTTGGGATAAAAGTGTGGCTGTGTGGTAATCCTTTATATCTGGAAGTCCTATTCCTCCCACTTTCCTGTGTTTAATAAGGTGTTTGTGGGCGCACCTGGCTTTTTTCCCTTGCTATATGAAGTATGTAAGGGTTTTGTTGATCTCCGTTAGGTGGGATGGTTTTAGTATAAGATTTTTGGTAGAACCATCATTTTGAAGGAAGCAATTCTTCCCGCAAGGGAGAGCTCAACTTTAGCCATGCGTGTGAGGTCTTGACAAATAATGTTGAGTAATGGTTTTACATTGGCTTCCGCTAATATGGATGTTTTGGGGGCCAGGTTTAGCCCTAAATAAGGAATAGAACGGTTCGTCCATGTATATAGAAGAGTTGATTCAAGGTGTTTGCGAGCGTGGGTGCCAATTCCCAGGTCCAGGATGAGGGATTTGGTGAAATTTACCTTATAATATGACAGGTTACTGAAGTGGGTGAGAACTTTATGAGCAAATGGGAGTGACAAGGTTGGATTCGTTATGAGGAGTATTACATCAACGGCAAACAGATTGACCCTGATATATGAGGGTGGGTGCGGATAGTTTCTGCCAGGGGTTCTATTACCAGGTTGAAGATTGTCGTAGATAGGGGACAACCCTGCCTGGTGCCATTTGTGATGTCAAAAGTTTTGGACAGTAGGCATTCTGTATAGACTTGGGCAGATGGGAGAGAATATAGGGCCAGGATGGCAGATAATATATTTCCTTTAAAGCCAAACTTTTGGAGGACAGCATGCATGTATCCCCAGTGGACCCTGTCAAACGCCTTCTCTGCATCAATCGAGAGAAGCAGAGAAGGCGCTCGACGCATCTCTGCCTGGTGGATTATGTTTATAATGCGCCTGGTAGCATCCGATGCCTGTCGGCTTTTGGTGAAGCCTAGTTGGTCTGGTTTTATCAGGGAAGGGATTATATTAAATAGTTTGGCTAGCAGTTTCGCGTATATTTTGATGTCTGTATTGAGAAGCGTAATTGGGCGAAAGTTAGATGGCGTGGTTGGGGATTTGCCCGGTTTGGGAAGTGTAACGATGTGCGCTTTTAACATTTCTTTTGGGAAGAGTCCCGAGGTAGCGCTAGCAGATTCCTGAAGGGCAGGTAGCAGGTGGGGGGTCAGAGTGTGTTTAAATATTTTATAGTACTCATTAATGAGACCATCCGGGCCTGGGGATTTGCCGTTGGGGAGAGATGTGATGAAATTATCTATTTCCTCTTCCGTGATTGGTGCATTAAGGTCATCTAGGTGGTTTGGCGTTAGAGAAGGTAGGTTCAATGAGTTTAGGAATTCCGCGATGGCATGATCTGGAGAGTTGTGTGGTAGAGGGGTCTTCCCTTAAGTTATAAAGGGAACTGTAATAATCGGCGAAGGTGTTTGCAATTGATTGTGGGTTAATGTGCTTTTCCTGGGTTACTAGGTGTATGATATGAGGGATTTTAGTTTTGGTTCTCTGGGTTTCGAGCCTATTCGCTAGGAATTTGCTTGCTTTATTATTGTTTGCGTAGTAATTTAATTTGAGTCTACGTCAGTATATATCATTTTGAGTGCACAACAGTTCCCTCAGGGTGTTGCGTAGCTTGGACAGTTTCTCCGCCGAGAGAATTGTGGGGTTTGATTGGTTTTGTGAATTTCTGATAGGAAGGCGTCTAATTTCGCCGTATAGTTCTTTTTTAGCCTGGAGCTGCATTTGAGTAATACTCCCCTTATGAATGCCTTGTGGGCATTCCAGTTAGTAAAGGCATTGGTGTCGTACAGGTTGTTAAAATGGAAAAATTAATCTAGGTGTTTGTTGATTGTCATTCCGGATTTTGCAAAACAGATGTGTTGCATCTCCATAGTCGTGCCGCTGCAGCAGAGCCTCCCTCCTCCACCTGTAGTATAACGGGAGCATGGTCGGACCATGTGACATCTTGGATGGAAGAGTTGGAGATTCCCTGCAGGAGCATTTTGTCAACCAAAAAGAAGTCTAGGCGTGAGTACGAATTGTGGCTGGCTGAATACGTGAAGGATTTTTCCTCAGCATGCTGACACCTCCAAGGGTGGTATAGGTCTTTGCCAGCTAGGAGGCCGCCTAGGGAAGGGGCTGTCTCCCAGGGGGCGAAGAGTTGTCAAGGGCTGGGTTAACAGTAACATTAAAATCTCCACATAGCAAGACATTACCAAGTCGCATCTGTGAGATCTTCTTAAATATTTTTCTGAGAAATCTCAGCTGATGCGAGTTGGGAACATAAACTGTAACCAAAGTTAAAGGAAGGTTGTTGATAACACACAATAAAATAATATACCGGCCTTCTGAATCGATAAGAGAGTTTTTCAGCTCAAAGGAAACTGAGTCCCGGATAGCGAGGAGCACTCCTCTTTTTTCCCTGGCATGGATGCTGTAAAAATGTGAGGGTATCTTGGGTGCGAGCATTTCGGGCTGGAGTCTTTGTGGAAATGAGTCTCTTGCACCGCTAGCACATTGGCATTTTGTTGCAGCGCTGTTTGCCAGAGGGATCTGCGCTTAGCTGGGTGATTGAGGCCTCTGGCATTGATATATAGGAATTTAAGTCCCATGTCGATGTTTCCAGCCAATATAGGAGTCCTCATGCATGGTTGGGTATGTGTGGTATGACCTCTGGTAGGGATATCTGGGGTACCTGTGTAGGTAGGGTGGGTTCGGAACTGTGTTGTTCAAAAGACCAGGAATCTTGGTCCTGGTCATGTGTTGTGTTTGAGGTTCAGCTGAGCGTGTTTGCACCTGTTATTCCGAAAGGATTGAGAGGGAATTCTAGATGAAGCCAGGACAGCAACTCTTTCAAACTGAGAAATGTATAAACATTGGTTACACTCAGTGTTCGAGCTGTAACCCTAAAAACTAAGTCCAACGTCGACTAAAGCAGGCTAGACTGCCTACGCTGTGGAGGGACTGGGTATGGTGTCAGGTACCTTCTGACATCCAGGTGTTGTCTTACAAAGGGAGGGAAGTGAGCCCTCATAAGGCGCTTCAGGTTTTCTTTTTAACGGATTTTCGTTGACGGGAAACTTGCCAGTCGCTTTGGAGGTAAGTTGGGGTTGCGGGTCGTGCATGGTGAGGTGAGCTTTGGACAGGTAGGAGTACTTTCCAGGATCTCAGGAGCTTCATGCCCTCTTCCAGGGTCATGATGAGGTGGCTTGAGCCGTTGTGGGATATTTCAAGATTTGCCCGGTATTTCCAGCGATAAATTATTTTGTTGTTTCTGAGAGCTTTAGTGATGGTTGCTAAGTTCCTGCATTTATGTAAGGTGTATTGGGAGAAGTCTGGTAGTACTTGAAGATTCGCAGCTTGTTCTGGCAGGTTGTCGCTGCGTCTAAACGCCTCTAGGATCTTTTCTTTTACTTGGAAAAAATGTATGCGCATGAGCATATCGCACAGAATTTCTGCTGGAAGGTAAGACAGTTTGAGAACCCTGTGTACTCTGTCAATTGTGAGGTCCACCGAGGTGAGTGAGGGTATCACCACTTTAAATAGATTGCATACAAAATGTGGGAGCTGGTTAGCTTGGACGGATTCAGGTATGCCACGTATTTTCAGGTTGTTTCTCCTCGAGCGATCCTCGGGGTCTGCCAATTTTGATTGTAGTCCCTCAATGACTTCTTGATGGGAGTTGTGGGAGTCCACCAGTACATTAAAGGAGGTTGTGAATTCGCTCATTTTACTTTCAACTTGATCCACCCTGGTTCCCAGTTCCTGGACTTCTGCTCTACATTGTTGGATGCAGGTCATCATGTCGGACTGTAGGGCTATTCTTAATGATGTGAGCATGTCTTTTAGGGTGACGTCGGAAACTGGTTGGCCAGTAGTGGGGAATTGCGCAAAGGGATCAGGTGGTCCCGCAGGTAGTGAAGTGCATTGTGCGTAGCTTGTACCTCCATCGGGAGTGCCAAGGGATCTGCATCTGTGGAATCTCTGTGGGGTTTGGACTTGGCAGGACTTCTGAAAGTGGGTGAGGCAGGAGCTGTATGGTCTGCTCACTTTCTTTGTCCAAAGTGAGGGCTGCTGTGAAGTTTGCAGTAGCTTCGGTCATGGGAACGCCCGTTTGAGGCTCACGATTGTTCGTGTGGACGGCCGCTAGAGGTCCGACTATTGGCGGTGCGGACTGACTCCGGTCGCCATCTTGGTGTAGTCCGCGGCTCGTCATCGGAAAATAATCCAACATTTTCTGCACCTTCGGTGGGCCCTGGCACTGTCTCCGCATATCCTCCGATGCAGCAGAAGTTACGATGCTTGGGTGTTGAGTTGTGAAGGGTTAGGAGCGTCCTGTGCTCCAATATTTTAGTCGATCCCCTGTAGGAGAGCAGAGCTCTGGGTCTATGCGGCCATGCTCTCTGGCGGTCGCCACACCCCCTCCTGAACATGTGTTTAGCACGGCAGGGGGCGTTATCACAGACAAGAGCAGCCGCCTGTGCACATCCAACGTGGACAAGCTAACATTTATTAAAAAGAACCAGGCATGGATCCCACAAGACTTGTCTGTACCTTGTGCAGAATAGCCATTTAGACCGACCTTACACAGCCATTGGTATACTTGTTTTTTTTTTATATGTCTCAATATTTTGGGGGCTACCCCAATTAGAAAAAAAAACAAAAAAAAAACAGTGTTGGCTACCTCCTCCTCCTCCTCCACCGCCACTTCCACCTACACTGCCACAGTCAAGGCCTAGTCAACCTCTAGGCTCCTACTCCACATCCACCTCCTCCTCCCATTTTTATTTTTTTATGTGATCTTAAGTTATTTCCCTATCCACATATGTTTGCAGGGCACTTGTCCTACTCTTACCCCCATTTTGCTTCCTTTTGCAGCCCTCTAGCCCTTTCCAGGACTTTTTTGGACCATGCATGTCCCCAAGAGACCATTTTGATGTCCCAATAGTCTGAGGCCCAAACTTAGTAGCTTCTTGATACCCGAGTTCAATCTTCTAGCATGCTTCTGAGGGAAAATCTGGTCTCCACACCAGCTCATCCTAAAATCCAGACCTGGTCTGTAAAAACGTGCGACCCTCGTACGCTCCAAACTTTGTTCTCTAGACTTCGGGCCTATCAGGCGCTGGTCCTGAGGCAGGACCCTAACTTGCCAACTGTGGCCCGGGTTGCGGTGCTAATCAGCTTGCAAAAGATAAAGCTCCCTCAAAGGGAATGCTATATTACGCCTGATAAAGGCGGGATCAGCAGGCCCATGCATTAGCCATAGCACTCACTTGCCGTAACTGATGAGAGCATAACCTGTGCCACTATGCGGATGATGTCAATTGGAGCCTCACCATGGGAGCTGACACCAGCTTCGGGTCCTGAAGTATAGCGTTTCTGAAAATGCTCCTGAATACTAGGTCCACATTCTCCATCCACATTTTCATCTTTTTTCAACATGGCCACAAGAGCCCAGGCCAACTTTAGGGCCATTCACTGCATCTTCTAAGGAAAAGTAACATGTTTGCTCAGAAGGGAGGTATCTCTCGTGACCTTGCTCGTCCAAAATTATGTCCCCTATTTCCGTTAGGAATGGGGAGAATAGAACACTCTCTATGAGGCTACGTCTCCACCATCGCGACCCCAAGGTCGCAAGGTTCAGAGCGCGACTTTGATGCGACTAAGTGCAGCCCCCGATCCAACTTTACAGTCTCTGGATCAAAAGTTGCACTGAAGTAGTGCAGGAACCTTTCCAGAGTCGCTGCAACTTTAAGTCGCATAGATTGGAATGCATGACAAGTCGCACTGGAGGAAAACAGAGCCCAAGGTGCTTACAGAACTTCCTCTTGCTTTGCAGGAGACTACAGGTTTTATTCATGTAAATGCACCACTCATTGCCTTAAGGGGTTACCAGGGTAAAGAGACTCATCTCCCTCTGCTCCACTGTCGGAGGTCTTCATAGAAGGATGGCTTTAATGGGATAGTTCCTGTTCTTCCTGGTCATCCTAGCGGGAGAACACGCCGCAATGGCTGTTGAACTTTTAATGTGGTTTACATTCCTCTCTTTAAGAGATTCTTGCACCATGTCCCCCAACAGAGATTCTATTTGCTGGAGGTCACCATCCCCTTTTCCAACTGCCTGGGCTTAGCATAGCTCATGCAGAGACTTGTCCTCTGGGACCATAGTCCCGCATCCCCAGCAGGCTCCCTCTTTGGGGAGGCTGACATTGCGGTGGGTGCATGAAGGAGAATTCATAGCTCCTACTCCTGCTGCTTGTATTCCACTCTCTAAGCAATTCTTGCACCACGTGCCTCATCAGGGATTCCATTTGTTGGAAATCACTATCCCCTACTCCAACCACCTGGGCTTTAGCATAGCTCACAAAGAGACTTTCCCTCTGAGACCAGAGTCCCGCATCCCCGGTAGGCTCCCTTCTTGGAGCAGCTGATATAGCGGTGGGTGCATGAAGGGGGATTTATAGCTTCTACTATGAAGGCTGGGCCTTGACAGTGCCCTATGCCAAATACATTTGGAAGACGAATGTTGTGACCTAATGAGGTCTTTATCATCTTGTGCCGTGTCTTGTCACTTCGACCTAGAAGAACTCAAAATAAAGAAAACAAAATAGGATAGAAAGGAAATGTTTAAACTCAAAGAGAGTACACAGGTCAGAAAGGAAAGGGTTAAACCCCACCTCTCATACTTGCTACACAAGAGCTGGCCACAAGGGGGGGGCAGTGAAACATGCACAGTGTAAAACTGCACAGCCAGACAACCAGCCCAGCTGATCAAAACATAGCCGAATCACACAGGCAGCCTACCAGGAAGTTAATACAGTACACATAAATTACCCCCAAAACCAACTGGTATGGGGTGGACCCCCTAAAAGGGATTGCGGTTCTCATTATAACCAAAACCCCAGAGGGGATTTTCAGAATGGAGGGTTTGGAACCCCCCACCCTGGAGAGGGAGGGGGAGGGGCTATTATCTCCCCAGAGGGAGAGGCAGGGGTTATTATCCACAAGAGAGGGGGGGGATTGGACTCCATGGAGCAACATCAAGTACCCCCAAAACACCCAAGAAAATGTAGAAGAAGAGCAAGAGGGTACAGAGGGGGGAAGAGGAAAAAGGAAAAGAACCGGTTAGTGCAAGGTATTTTTAATTTGAGTAATGCAACTTTTTCCGATGATGAATGTAAAGTATTGGTTTTGGGATTGAAATACGCATTAGATAGAAATCTCAATAAATTTGACATATATATAGAGATCTTCAAAAATGTATTCGTAAAATAAATGTAAAAAATTTTTTTTTGTAAAAAGTCTATTCCGGTGGAACCTGCTATTTCAGAATTTGTACACACAAACTTGCGAAATTGTTCGATTTTTAATCCTAAAAATAATAATAACCAATTCATTGATGTATTCAAGGCAGTGGTTGAACAAGATTTAGAAGATTTACGTATTAAACCAGCCAGGAAGAAAAAAGATTTAGAGGAAGGTATTAGACTATTAGAGGAGAAAAAAGACATTGTTATCCGTGCCGCGGATAAGGGGGGTGGGCTGGTGATTCTCAACAAAGTTGATTATTTAGCAGAACTTAATAGATTGGTAGGAGATGAAGGTACTTATGAAAAATGATTGAGGAATCCCACTAAAAATTATAGGAGTAAACTTAAAAAGCTGGTCAAAGAGGCTCAGGACAGTGGAATACTAAAGAAAAAAGAAGCCAGATATCTGGTGCCCGATGCTCCGAGGGTACCAGTTATATATCAACTACCAAAGATCCATAAAAATATCAAAAATCCGCCAGGAAGACCTATTGTCAGTGGCGTAGATGGATTGTTTGCCCGAGTCTGAGAGTATTCTTTTTTACAGCCATTGGCTCAAAAGTATCCAGCATATCTCAAAGACAGTAGAGAACTAATAGGCTTATTACAGCAACTTGAAACAAGAAATGATTATATCATGGCCAGTATTGATGTTAAATCATTATATACCAACATCAAGCAACAACATGCACGGGAGGCAGTAAACTGGGCCTTAAATAGTACCACCTTAAAAATACAACAAAAAAACATTTATTCTGAAGGCTTTGGATTTGGCTATGAGCCATAATTTCTTTTGGCATGACCAAAAGTTCTATAGGCAAGTAAGGGGGGTGGCGATGGGGGCTAAACACGCCCCCTCGGTCGCCAACCTTTTTATTAAACATTGGGAGAAGGAGGCCAATTTTGGGAAAGATATCCCCAATCTTTTATTTTATAAAAGATATATTGACGACATTTTCTTGGTGTGGACGGGAACCCGGGAAACCTTTGATGCATTCCTTGGAGAGCTGTCCAATAATAGATTTAATATTACTCTTTCTGCTCAGGGTGCTACCAATTCCGTCCACTTCCTTCATTTGGTGATTTCCAAGTCTGGGGGTTAGTTTGTCACCAAGACTTTTTTCAAGGAGGTGGACAGGAATGGGTATATCCCATTAGGTAGCTGCCATCACCCTAAATGGCTGGGTGGGATTCCCAAAAGCCAGATGATTAGAGTGAGACGCAACTGTCATGTCCCCAAAGATTATAGTGAACAAGCTGATACTTTGATCAAAAGGTTCCAAGAAAGAGGATATAAAAAAGATGATTTGATTAATGTTAAACAAAGTGTAGGCCTCATGAATAGAGAAGAATTTATTAAATTGTCAAAGAAACAAAGAAACAAAAATCTGGAAAGGGAACATTTGAGACGGCTTTGTGACAAGCTTTAACTGGCAATACAAACAATTGGAAGCCATTATTAAGAAGCATTGGCCCCTGTTGTTAAAGGATCAAGAGTTGTTGAAAATATTACCCACTAAACCACAATTTATCCACACCAAACCTCCTACACTAAGATTAAAATTGGCAAAAAAATAATGTCGATGTTCCTAGGAAAATATATTTTTTTCCGGAACAAAAAAGGTTTTTATAGTTGTGGAAAATATAGGATTTGTACCACTTCTAGATTCAGGAAAAGGAAAACTACGCATTTCATCTCTTTTACCAAACAAAAGGAATTTAAAATTAAAAAATGTATCTCATGTGAGTCCACTCACGTCACTTATTTGTTGTCGTGCCCGTGTGGGCTCCAATAGGTAGGGAGGACCACCAGAAAGTTAAAAATTAGATTACGTGAGCATGTGAATAACATCAAAAAGGGGTTTAAATACCACAGCCTTTCTAACCACTTCCGGATACACCATAGGAGAGATCCTAGTTTTTGTGCTATAGATCGCATAGAACCCAATTGGAGAGGGGGTGACTCAAAAAAAGCGGTCTCCCATAATGAGACCTTTTGGATCCACTCTTTGGGTACCCTGGCCCCCCAGGAGTTAAACATCGAGCTGGACCTGAACTGTTTCCTCTCCAATTGGTAATTAATTGGAGTTTTTTTGCATTACTCAATAACTTTAAACATACATTTTTCATTTTCATTCTTAGTTTTATTTTTATTTTTTTATTTTTTTAATTATTTTTATTTATTTATATGTATTTTTACATTTATTTTTATTTTATTATGTTATTCTTATTTAAATTTTTTTAATTTTTTTCATTTTTTTCAAAAATAATTTTTTTTCAAAAAATTTTTTTTCATTTTTTTAATTCTTTTCATTTTTTTCATTAATTTTTTTTATTTATTTATTTTTTTTTTTTCATTTTTTTAATTCTTTTCATTTTTCCATTTTTTCATTAAAGATCTATATTGTTGGGTTCATACAGAATGGAACATTGGGTATCCATATATTTATAGAGGATGTAATACCTTGTATAGTTGCATCCTTGCTATATTTATATATTTTACATACATGTATTATATTTTTACTCTTGTATTGTGTTTTTTATGATATAATTGTATTTTAATATTATTTTGATGGTTATTAAATGATTTGTATTTAATTTAATTCTAGTAAGGGCTCTAATTGTAAGCAATTGGGAATGGCGTCCTTGGCGGCCGTTTTTAAACATCCTAAGTATTGTACGTCACTTTCTGCATTGAAGACGTTCTTTGCAGACACCCATATGTATTCCACGGTATTTTATCCAATCATGTGTTAGTCTGTGGGAGATTGATCCCTCCCTCAGAATATTTAATGTTTGGCTGAATCCAGAAATTATGTCTGTTGATGACGCCCTTGGGAGGGCGAAACGCGTCGACGTAATTTCCGGTTTGAGTTTGCCGTGGACGTCATTTCCTGTTGTTGGAACGCACACTGTGAGCGGCATCCATACTTTGTTTTACTTGGCGGATTTTAACGTTTTTAACTTTTTGTCTTGCGCAAATAAAAATAGCCCAATTGTACTTCACTATTGTGGTATTCTTTTTTCTCTTCCTCAACACATGGGGATTTTGCTGGTGACCTTATGAGAATTTATCCTGGACGGCTTCAGCCTATTGTCATCTGATCACTTACAAGCGTTGTCCGATCCCCAGACTGAAAAGCTGGGGGTCATGGTGTTGTGGTGAGTAGGATTCCTTGGGGGTTTCTCTCCCACATGTGTGGAGCACTTTGGCACTTTTTGAAGATATCTCATCAACACAGCGCACTTTGTCACTTTATTATGGACTTTTATTACTGTGCTCCCCACATGTGTGGAGCACTTTGGCACTTTTTGAAGATATCTCATCAACACAGCGCACTTTGTCACTTTATTATGGACTTTTATTACTGCATCAATATGAATATACAATGTATTTTCTAGCACCTTTTCAACTGTTATATGAAATTTATATTTTTTTCATGTAATAGCATTATATTTTTTTATTATCACACATTAGATCAGCATATCATATAACCTTTTGGATGTGCTAGGGCTATAATTAACATTTTCTCCATAATACAGTACATATACCTGTGATGATTGTACACAGCATTTAGAGAAAACTGCTGCAAGCTGCCCACAGAGAAATCCCTATATCAACAGTACTGACTGCTGATTGAATTTCTCCACTGAAATGATGCCACCGCCTCCCACAGTGCACATGCACTGAGTCTCTGGTCAGGAGTAACCTGGGGACACCCGGCCGGAAGAGAAAGCAGCGGCTTGGAACGCCAATGCGCTCCAGCTGCCATAGACTGGAAGACAGTAGAGTCAGGGAAGAAAAGAGACAACCACAAACTGCTGCCATGGAATATGTAATATAAGGCCTCATACACACGGGCGTTTTGTAATGCCATGTTTTTGGGTGTTTTTTGCTGCTCTCCATGTTACTTAATGGCCCTCTAAAATGTTGACTTTTTTGAGCAGTAGAGGGCGTCGGCGTTAGTGAGCTGTAGCTAGAACGCGGGACCAGTGCGTTCTGAAGCTGCAGCGTCATGACGTTTTTGACGCCGAGCCGGCAAAACGCTCAATAACGTTGCTTAACGTTGTATACACAGCGTTAAGCCTCATCAGGCGTTCTATTCAAAATCAATGGTTCCCTATGGGAGCCCATTGATTTGAATAGAAGCCGCACCAGAAGTCGGATCACGGTGATCCAACTTGCAGCGCAACTTGTGTGCTAGGTGTCTAGGTGATGTGATGCCCCACCCCAGGATGTGACATCATGAGGGTGGGGCTCATGATGACGTCATCGTGTTGCCCCGCCCCATGCCAATATAAGTCAACCGCGCATCACGGACCCGGCATTCAAGTGGAAGAGAGCGACAAGTCAACATCTCCAGAAGAAGGAGAAGGAGGAGAAGAAGAAGAAGCAGCGGTGGGAGAAGCTAGCCAGGGAGACAGCGGCAAAAGAGCAGAAGACCCCTCAGAAGACAGAAGACCCCGAAAAAGAGCCGAAGAAAGAAGACGAGGGAGAAGAGAGGGGAAAAGATGCCGGAGCGGATTTAATAAAATATTTTAAAAAGCTGTGTAGTGTTTTTTTGTACACTTTTTCCCCCAGGTAAATGGGTGGGGGTACGATGTACCCCATACTCATTTACATAGCGTGGGGGGCCCGGCATCTGGAGGCCCCCTTATTAAAGGGGGCTTCCAGTTTCCGATAAGCCCCCGCCTGCAGACCCTGACAACCAACGGCCAGGGTTGTCAGGAAGAGGCTCTTGTCCCCAGAGCCCCCCTGCCCCCCCTGCCCCAAAGCACCCATACTCCCCATGTTGAGGGCATGCAGCCTGGTACGGTCCAGGAGGGGGGGCGCTCGCTCATCCCCACCCCCTTTCCTGGCAGCCAGGCTGCGTGCTTGGATAAGGGTCTGGTATGGATTTTGGGGGGGACCCTACACCGTTTTTTCGGCGTGGGGGCTCCTCTTAAAATCCATGCCAGATCGAAGAGCCTGGTATGCTCTTGGGGGGGAACCCCATGCAAATTTTTTGTGAGGGTTCCCCTTTAAGACACCTAGCACACAAGTCGCGCCGCAAGTCGCCAAGAAAAACTGCAATTTTTTCCCTGACGTCAGGCAAGGCGTTTTGCTTATTTTTTTGCAACCGCCCGTGTGTATGAGGCCTTAAGGTATACATCACCGCACACAGCACGGACACAGATCTGCAATTCAATCCTGCTTTCACGATCAAACCGGACCAGGTAGGCTGCTCACGCCGTACTTGGGGCAGAGAGGGCCACCCGCTAATAGCTGGGCTATCTGGCCATTGTGCCGCTTGCCTGCCAATGGCTAGGCTTCTAGCTCTTCCAGTGCCTCTTCAATTTGCCCACTCCATACCTGGCTGATAGCTAAGGCTTCTCGGAGTATCGCAACCTGTCTTCCCAGTGTAAGTAGTTGCCAGAACACCAAGGATCACCATCCAAAGGTTCTTTATTTAAAGAAGGATCACATCACAGAGTGTGCAACGTTTCGGAGCCATGCAGGACCCCTTAGTCAGGCATGTGACAAGACTGTCTTCCCAGTGGTCGCCGTTGGCCGGTCTTGAGTGCGGAGAGGAAAAACTTCAGGTAATCCAACAACCAAACTGGCCCTTAGGAGGAGGACAAAAAAGGGACGTGGCAAAGATTTATGAAGTGGGGACCTATAGGGGAGGAGTGGAGGTGGGGTTAACCCATACGTATGCTGCCATGGAGTCTGTCAGGAACTGTACAATATAGAGTCTTGCTGTGATCTATGAGGACAATTGAAGATCTTTAGAAGATCTTTATTTAGACTTGCTCTTTTACTGCTGGGAAAGAATATATAAAAATGTTAATGTTTATAGTCTAGGCACGAGTGCATGTTAGGCCTTATGCACACAGGACATTAAAACAATGTCTTAAAAACATCAGTAGCTTTCAGTAAATTTTTTCAGCTTTTTTGAGCCTTTTTGCAGCAACGTTTTTGACCGTTTTTTTTTAATGGATCCAAAACGTCCAAAAACGTTGGCGAGCCACGTTTTTGTGTATTTTTGCATGTTTTTGGGTGTTACAGTGTTTTTCCAGCTGAAAAATGTCTCTCAGAACCTACTAGCTCTGGGCTTTTTTTACAGCTCAAAAACGTCACTGCTCAAAACAGCTGATAACAGCCTATGTGTGCATGAACACATAGGATAACATAATGGGGAGTTTAATGGATGTAGAAAAAAACGTCTGCAGCTGAAAACAGCAGCTGTAAAAACATCAAATATGTCATGTGTGTATGAAGGCTTAAGGTAAAACTGTGCTAATTTTAAATCGCCTAGCCAACACAGAAAGCCCCAACACATGCCTTCACAACTCTGGGTATGAATACTTTGGTGAAAATATACTCTGGATATTTCTAACTTTCAAACAGTGACTAACGTTTCCTGAAGTCACCCTTGATCCCTGTCTCTTACAGCACTTCATTGTAGTCCATACTTGTAAGGGACAGACTCACTGAGCAACAGCGAAAGGGGCTGGGGCTCCCAGGCAGTTCTGCAAGGTATGTGATAATACACATTTAGGTGTAGAGGTGAGCAAGAAAGGAAAAAAAAAGATTCAATGGCAATTCATGAGTTTTGCTACAAAATGACTTAAAGTATCACTAAATTCACATCATAAAAAACTATCAATAAATGGTGTATTACATACTGTCCAAACTCACTCAGTCACTATGAGATTTGTTTTCTGTATTCTGCAAAATATCTGCTTGATTCTGCTGCTCTCTATCTCCACCTTCTGTTTGTGTCCTCAATTCAGCTAGAGATTTTGCAGCAGTGGTGGCAACTCTGCACATGCTCAGTTTTCAGTGAGTTTCTATGCTGAGCATTTTCTTCTTATCACATCTGTGCAGCTCATGTGACTATAGAATCAAACATGTGGGTGTATACACAGTGGTAAATTACACCCCCTCCCTCTCTTTTCCTCCATGCCCACTAACCAGCTAAATACAATGGGGGCAGGATATTGCATGTAGATTAATGGAGGCTTAACTTCCCTCTTATTTTAAGACACAGGCTGTAGGGGTGTGACACAGCCTGTGACTGGCAGACATCCACCCACACCATGTTATTGCCAAAATATAATAAAGGTTGGATTTCAAATACATATAGTATTTGTACGACAATGTTTAAACATTTTATGATATTACATATTCATTTTTACTCTGTATTCCAAAGGCTGTTTTTTTGTGCAGGGAGGCATGAGGGTCGGACTGGGTCACTGGTGGTGGTGTGCTGGTCCGTGTGGAGCTCGTGCAAGCAGAAGCGTAGTAATGCAGGCCGGGTCGGTAACAGGCTGGCGGAGCAGTACAGAAGGGTCAGGCTGGAGAGTAGTCGGGTACAGGCAGAGTTCGTTAACAGGCGGGCAGGTACTAGGGAGCAGACAGGAGAGTGGTTGTGGAAGCCAGGGTCAGTGCAGGCGGAGATCAAACAGCAGGGTCAGGGCTAGCCAGGTCACAGGAACAGACAATCAGGTTAACAGGTTGCTTCGGGAACACACTAACGCTGTAGAACAGACAGCATCCGCTGCAGGGTGTTGCTCGCTTAAATTGAGTGTTTGGCACCATTGGCGTGCACATGTGCACGGGCGCGCGCACAACGCACAGGCAGCCAGAGACGGCCAGGATGGCCACTTTCCTAACAGAGGGATTTCCGATAATAGGGTATATAAACCTCTTCAATGATGCTGCTGGATTCTTGAGGATGCACAATATGTGTGAAACGCGTTGAGGCACAGCAGCATACCATACACATCACTTCCGGGTGGTGGTGAACATTTCTGGATGTACTAGGAGCCAGTCTAAGGGCATTTTTACATGTGAGTTTGCATTTATATTTTATCTTGTGAGTTTTTAACACAATAAATATGTTATGCAATGATGGATTTACTGTGATTTGCTGATATTTCTGTAAACATATTGAGAGTGGTGGAAAACTTCCTTGGTACATTCAAAGCCAGGAGAGGAGGTTTGAAGTGATACAGACTGCTATATTATCATGATGCTCTGGTGAGTGTGTTATCTATGTGGTGGAGGGAAGAGCACACTGAGTTTGTGGATTTACAGCATGAAGAGCACTACTGGAGGATATTATACTTCTTTGGACACTTTTTTTATAAAGGTTTTTTGAATTGATTTATATTTAGTTTTTGGAGTTAATTGTATGGACACTTAAGGGATTTAAGTAGAAATTACGTTTTTTGGCATATATTATTTTATTTCATATTATGTTAATGTAGTATAATAGTAGAACAGCTTTTTTTTTTTTTACTAATCTATAACATATGCACAGAGGTTTGCACTATTAAGCTGCAGCTGGAAGGAAAAAGGGTTCTTAGACTAGTCTAAAGACTAAAGTCTCTTTTTTTTTCTTTAAAAATAATAAACATGTCATACTTACCTGCTCTGTGAAATGGTTTTGCACAGAGCAGCCCAGTTCCTCATCTGCTCAGGTCCCTTGCTGGCTCTCCTGGACCCTCCCTCCTGTCGAGTGCTACCACAGCAAGCAGCTTGCTATGGGGGCACCCGAGCTGAGCTGTAGCTCAGTGTGTCCATTCAGACGCAGAGCTGGGGTTCGGCCCTGTTCCCTCTCTCTCCTGATTGGCAGCAGTGGGAGCCAATGGCGCAGCTGCTGTGTCTCAGCCAATCAGGAGAAAGAGACCAGGATGGCCGAGACACTCGAGCACATCACTGGATAGAGATGGGCTCAGGTAAGTATTAGGGGGGCTGAGGGGGGTTGCTACACACAGAAGGTTTTTTATCTGAATGCATAGAATTTAATTTATAGTATTGGACATGCACTTGTGTGTTCAAAATGGAATTGTTCTTCACCCCTTATTCAGAAACTGTATTTCTAAATCTTTACATTCAGTTTGGGAGTTTAAAAAGTGATCACGGGTTCACTATAACAAATGGCTGTCATCTTTCCATAGAATAAGGACCACATTTATATTATCTGCCTCTCAAGACCAACTGTCTTGTGCCTACCTCTCCTTCCCCAGTTGGCTGGCTAACTGTTATATCACTACAATTTTAGACAGTATTGCCACATATGGTATACTTAGGTTTAGGGCAGAGAGGCTAGAAGAGTTGGCAAATTGTTACCCTACTTTGCTCACATTTCTAGACATATGGATGACAGAGGGTGTGAACAGTAGGCATGCATAACACTATACCATAAAAATCAAAATGCACAAATTTTGCAAAGACATCAACAATACTGTATACTGAACTGCAGTATAGAAACAATTCAGCACAGAAAAAAATTCAGAACAGAAAGAATGGCAGTCTGGAATCTGTGTACATGTGTCAGTGGTAGTTGGTGGCAGAATGGGTGTTACGACTGGCAACACTGTCAACTTATGCCCCATTCTGTGTTGGCTATACTGAAATCCAGTCTTGCATAGAATAATGTGGTAGCTAACGTTCACAGTTCTGCACTCCATATGGGTAACAGAAAAGAAAGTACTGCGTCAGACAATCAGCAAAACTGTGTTTAGCCATATAAATAACTGGGATGATATATTTATTCCCTGCACATAAATATGTGTGCTGATGCACATGTTTTTTTTTTCTTTTCTAAAAACAAAAACAAAAGTTCCCCATAATTATTTTTATATATAAATAAATATATGTGTATATGGTTATACTGTATATAGATAAACACTGTATGTATATATTGTATACATCTAAATCATTTTCATTATATTTTCATTTTTTATAAGCTGTTCTTGTTCACAATAGTTATCCCATTTATTACATTTAATGTAATTACATGTTTTCCAGCAACAAAAAAATATGATTCAAAACAAAAGTGGATTAGACAAGGAACACTGGTAGGGTGTTGCCCTTAGGAAAACATTAGGGGTGAATCATGAAGTTGCCAGTTCTGTTGGTAGGAATAATGATGCATATCTGTGTTCAGTTGTGAAATATCCTGTCAGAGGAAATAAAGTCTGGATCCAAAAACCAATGAGTTACAAAAGAAACAAACCAGCTTGAACAGGTTGCAATAATATACAATATAGCAGTATTCTTTTTAGATGTTGGGTCTTGGTACTTCATTTTAAAGCAACATTATAACACTGAAACCTAACTAAAAAGAGAATTTTTAAAATAATAGGTAATTTGCTAAAAAAAATAGTAGTTGTAGTTGTTCTACAAAACTTCACTCTCTGATGGCAACCTATATTTTTTGTGCTAATGATGGTTTCCTAGTGCTGGCCCTACACCTCTCCTAGAGGTGATGCAGTACAGAAGAGTACAAGTGGCTGATAACGAATTTGTATTCTGCATTTTAAAATATAATTAGGTATTTATTAAAAAAAAAAAAAAAAAAATATATATATATATATATATATATATATATATATATATATATATATATATATACATACACACACACATATACAGGCCTCAAAATTTACAAATCTTTACTCACCTGCTTGCATTTTGCGAGTGAAAACTAGTGTAGGGTGAGCATGGAGTAGGGGTGGACTGAGCTGACAGTTTCCTGGCTGATCACTTGTGGCAGAAGGGGGACTCCCTGCCCCCCTGGGCCGCTCTGATGTCCTGTAAAAAAGGCTGCAAAGCTTCTGCCACAAGTGATCAGCCAGGAAACTGTCAGGAGGATCGGGCAACCGTATGACACAGAGCGGGGATCTCCCGCTGAGACACGGCTTGAATATGAATAGCTGGGTGCTGTCAAACGAAGTCCCGCCTGCACTTATGGGGAATGATACTCTGCACTGATGGGGAATGATACTCTGCACTAATGGGGAATGATACTCTGCACTAATGGGGAATGATATTCTGCACTAATTGTGAATGATACTCTGCACTGATGGGGAATAATACTCTGCACTGATGGGGAATGATATTCTGCACTAATGGGGAATGATACTCTGCACTAATGGGGAATGATACTCTACACTAATGGGGACTGATACTCTGCACTGATGGGGCATGATACTCTGCACTGATAGGACATGATACTCTGCACTGATAGGGAATGATACTCAGCACTGATGTGGAATGATATTCTGCACTAATGGAGAATGATACTCTGCACTGATGGGGAATGATATTCTGCACTGATGGGGAATGATATTCTGCACTGATGGGAAATGGTACTCTGCACTGATGGGGAATGATACTCTTCACTGATGGGGAATGATACTCTGCACTGATGGGGAATGATATTCTGCACTGATGGAGAATGATGCTCTGCACTGATGGATAATGATACTCTGCACTGATGAGTACTGATATGCTTTGTTAACCACTTCAATACAGGACGTTTATACCCCCTTCCTGCCCAGACCAATTTTCAGCTTTCAGTGCTCTCACATTTTGAATGACAATTACTCTCTCGTGCTACACTGTACCCAAACTAAATTTTTATCATTTTTTTCACACAAATAGAGCTTTCTTTTGCTGGTATTTAATTTACCTCTGGGGTTTTTGTTTTTTGCAACATAAGTGAAAAAAGTGCGAAAGTTTTAAAACATAAAAACACTTTTTTTTAGTTTCTATGATACAATTTTGCAAATAAGTAATTTTTGTTCATAAATTTGGGCCAAAACCTATACTGCTACCTATCTTTGGTAAAAATAACCAAAATAAGTGTATATTATTTGGTCTGTGTGAAAGTTTTAAGCCTCCTACACACGGGACGATGATCGTACGTACGATCGTCGCAAATCGTATGTTGGCTGTTGTAACTAGTGTACTTACTGCACTACACAATCGTACGACCGCAGAAGAACGTTCAGGTGCATGTAATTAGCATCCGGCTGTTCCTGACTTCTGAGCATGCGTGTTTTGCACAATCCAACCTGTTGTACCAACTGCTCTGTAGACACAATACAAGGGTCGTATGAGAGCTTGTTGGTATGACCAAGTTTTCTAGTCTGCTCATACAACTCCCCTTGTACGACCGTCGTATGTTCAGCTGTTCAAATCGCGCATACGAACAATCGATTACATATACGACGGTTGTTAGTACGACCTGTTGTATATGACCGTCGAACCGTGTGTACGAGGCTATAGAGTCTACAAGCTATGGTGCCAATCATTGAAAATTGATCACACCTGATGCACTAATGGCTTATCTCATTTCTTGAGACCCTGAAATGTCAGGAAAGTACAAATACCCCCCAAATTACCCCTTTTTGAAAAGTAGACATTCCAAGGTATTTAGTAGGAGGCATGGCGAGTTTTTTGAAGTTGCACTTTTTTCCCACAATTCTTGGGAAAAGTGAGAAATTATTTTTTTTGCACAAAATTGTCATAACAACAAGTTATTTCTCACACACAGCATATGCATACTTCATATTACACCCCAAAATACATTCTGCTACTCGCCCCGAGTATGGGGATACCACATGTGTGAGACTTTATCACAGCCTGGCCACATAGAGAGGTCCAACATGCAGGGAGCACCGCCATGCATTCTAGGAGTAGAATTTTCACATCTAATTTCCTAACGACCTATTACACTTTTGAAGTCCCTGGAGCTCCAGGACAATGGAATTACCCACAAAATGACCCAATTTTGGAAAGAAAACACCCTAACGTATAATCTATGAGGCATTATGAGCTTTTTGAATGGTTCATTTTTTTCCACAAGTCTTCGAAAAAACGTGGAAAGAAAATGAAAACACTTTTATTTTTACACAAAGTGGTCAATTTATAAGATATTTCTAACACATAGCATGTACATAGCAAAAATTACCCCCAAAATATATTCTGCTACTCATAAGGAGTATGGTGATACCACATGTGTGAGACCTTTACACAGCCTGGCCACATAGAGAGGTCCAACATGCAGGGAGCACCATCAGGCGTTCTAGAAGCATAAATTACACATATGATTTCCTAACCACCAATTACACTTTTGAAGGCCCTGCAGCACCAGGACAATAGAATCACACACAAAATGACCCCATTTTGGAAAGCAAACATCCCAACGTATATTCTTTGAGGCATTATGAGTCTTTTGTACAGTTCAATTTTTTTCACAGGTCTTAGGAAAACGTGGAAAGAAAATGAAAACATATTTTTTTTTCACAAAATGGTCAATTTATATGATATTTCTAACACATAGCATGTATATAGCAAAAATAACCCCCCACAACATATTCTGCTACTCGTTTTGAGTATGGCGATACCACATGTGTGAGACTTTTTCACACCCTGGCCACATAGAGGGGTCCAACATGCAGGGAGCACCGTCAGGCATTCTAGGAGCAGAGATTTCACATCTAATTTCCTAACGACCTATTACAATTTTGAAAGCCTTGGAGCACCAGGACAATGGAATTACATACAAAATGACCCCATTTTGGAAAGCAAACACCCCAATATATATTCTATGAGGCATTATGAGTCTTTTGAATGGTTCAGTTTTTTCCACAAGTCTTCGAAAAACGATGAAAGAAAATGAAAACGCTTTTATTTTTACACAATGTGGTCAATTTATAAGGTATTTCTAACACATAGCATGTATATAGCAAAAATTAACCCCCAAAATATATTCTGCTACCTGTCCTGAGTATGGTGATACCACATGTGTGAGACTTTTTCACATCCTGGCCACATACAGAGGCCGAACATGAAGGGAGCACTGTCAGGCGTTCTAGGAGCATAAATTACACATAAAATTTCATTGATACCTATCACACTTTTGAAGGCCCTGGAGCACCAGGATAGTGGAATTACCCACAAAATGACCCCAGTTTGGAAAGCAAACACCCGAGGTATATTCAATGAGGCATGGGCTGCAGATAGGTACTCGGGTACTCTGATGGGCTGCAGATAGGTACTCACGTATTCTGATGGGCTGTAGATAGGTACTCGGGTACTTTGATGGGCTGGAGACAGGTACTCGGGTAATCTGATGGACTGGTAAATGGTACTTGGGTACTCTGATGGGCTGCAGATAGGTAATCGGTTACTCAGATGGGTTGGTGACAGGTACTCGGGTAATCTGAAGGGCAGGTGACAGGTACTCGGGTACTCTGATGGGCTGGTGACAGGTACTCGGGTACTCTGATGGGCTGGTGACAGGTACTCGGGTACTCGTATAAGCAGGTGACAGGTACTCGGGTACACTGATGGTCTGGTGACAGGTACTCAGGTACTCTAATGGGCAGGTGACAGGTACTCAGGTACTCTGATGGGCTGGTGACAGGTACTTGGGTACTCTGATGGGCTGGTGACAGGTACTCGGGTACTCGTATAAGCAGGTGACAGGTACTCGGGTACACTGATGGTCTGGTGACAGGTACTCAGGTGCTCTAATGGGCAGGTGACAGGTACTCGGGTACTTTCGTGGGCTGGTGATAGGTACTCAGGTTCTCTGATGGGCAGGTGACAGATACTCGGGTACTTTTATGGGCTGGTGACAGGTACTCTGATACTCAGATGGGCAGGGGACATGTCCTCTGATACTCAGATGGGCAGGGAACAGGCACTCTGATACTCAGATGGGCAGGGGACAGGTACTGGGGTATGCTGATGGTCTGGTGACAGGTACTCGGGTACTCTGATGGGCAGGTGACAGGTAGTCGGGTACTCTGATGGGCTGGTGACAGATACTCGGGTACTCTGATGGGCTGGTAACAGGTACTCGGGTACTTTGATGGGCTGGTGACAGGTACTCTGATACTCAGATGGGCAGGGGACAGGTACTCTGGTAAGCTGATGGTCTGGTGACAGGTACTAGGGCACTTTGATGGGTTGGTGACAGGTACTCGGGTACTCTGATGATCTGTTGACAGGTATTTGGTTACTCTGATGGGCGGGTGACAGGTACTGGGGTACTCTGATGGGATGGTGACAGGTACTCGAGTACTCTGATGGGCTGTTGACAAGTACTTGGGTACTCTGATGGGCTGGTGACAGGTACTCGAGTACTCAGATGGGCTGGTGACAGGTACTTGGGTACTCAGATGGGTTGGTGACAGGTACTCGGATGGGCCGGTGACAGGTACTCGGGTACTCTGATGGGCTGGTGACAGGTACTCGGGTACTCAGTTGGGATGGTGACAGGTACTTGGGTACTCAGATGGGTTGGTGACAGGTAGAGTTGAGCGAACTTCTAGAAGTCCGGGTTCTGCTGGTTCGGCAGAACTTCGGGACAAAGTCCGGGTTCGGGTCCGGACAGAACCCGAACTTTGTTCCGGACCCCGAACCCCATTGAAATCAATGGAGACCCGGACTTTTAGGTACAAAAAGTGTTGTAAAATAGTCCTGGAAGGTCCTAGAGGTCTGCAAAAGGAAGGAAATGTGGGTAAGTGTGGGACAAGTGACCTACAAAGAAATGGGGACAGGGAAATAACTTTAAATATTTTTTAAAAAATAAAAACATAAAAAATGCAAAAATGGAGATCATCTTCAAAATGGGTCTGAAAAGTATTAATTAACATTAGAGGCCATAGAACTGTTCTAAAATCATCTTCAAACTGTGTCAAAAAAGTATAAATAAGCCGGGAGTACCCATATCACTGTTCTGCAAAATGTGTGTATCACTTTAAATCAAACCGGAAATCAGTGCACATCTGTTCTGCACAAGTATTTCAAGTCTGTGTGTCACTTTAAATCAAACCGTCAATCATTGCACATCTTTTATTCACACTTCTTTTTAAAATGTGTGTATCACTTTAATTGAAACCGTCAAACATTGCACATCTCTTCTGCACAATTATTTCAAGTGTATGTGTCACTTTAAATCAAACCGTCAATCATTCCACATCTTTTATTCACACTGCTTTTTAAAATGTGTGTATCACTTTAAATGAAACCGTCAAACATTGCACATCTCTTCTGCACAATTATTTCAAGTGTGTGTGTCACTTTAAATCAAACCGTCAATAATTCCACATCTTTTATTCACACTTCTTTTTAAAATGTGTGTATCACTTTAAATGAAAACGTCAGTCATTGCACATCTGCTATTCACACACATGTGTTCTGCACCAGAACAGATGTTCTTCACACATTAAATCTTTTCTTCATACATCTGGAAAT
>BLSH010261227.1:68126-83192 GCA_018402905.1 Glandirana rugosa
GATTCCTGCCCATTCGACGTTATATAGTAAAAATGGTAACAAACCAATAGGAAATTTCATCATTATTACCGATTTTATTAATCACTAAGTTTAACAACGGTATGGTAAAGTCGTAAAACAACCATTTTTTTTGAGTCACATTTATGGATTTCAATGGGGTTCGGGGTCCGGGACAAAGTTCGGGTTCTGTCCGGACCCGAACCCGGACTTTGTCCCGAAGTTCGGCCGAACCAGCAGAACCCGGACTTCTAGAAGTTTGCCCAACTCTAATTGTAAGCTCTAACGAGCAGGGCCCTCTGATTCCTCTTGTACCAAATTATGATGTAACTGTACTGTCTGCCTTCATTTTTTGTAAAGCGCTGCGCAAACTGCTGGCACTATATAAATCCTGTATAATAATAAATAATAATAATAATGACCACCCTAAAGAAAGGTAAAAGAAAAAAAAAAGGTATTTACACTGAGTTTTTTTTACCAACAAAATGCTGAAATGGTATGGCAACAATTTGAATCACTAATTATTTTAGCCATTATTACTACTTTAAAGGATAACCAAACAATGGTAAAAATGATATATTGCAGCTTACCCGTCCTTAGATGTTTTGGATGCATTAGTTAGCTTTTATTCAGGCTAAGAACATTTTCAGCAAGAACAGAAAAAATCTGTTGCTCTTGACAGAAATGCAGTGTGCTAGTCACTTCATGTGAGCTGACTTACTGTATGCACATTTTAGGCCTGAAGAGTACCTGCATGCCTTGTGTGTTGGACGGTATCATATCTGTACACACGAGACATGCAGATTTTTACCTTATAGTTACACTCATATACCCTTTATCCATGTGGCAGCCTCATCCATTGGGATGCAGTTATGTGGGTTCTGCACCTGTGGGGCCGCTGGGCCATCTATTGTCCAGGAGCTGCGATGTGGGCCTGACGTCCTCCCCCCTTCCCCCTCTCTTTGGGGGGGGGAGTGGGCAGGATCGCTCGCTGCGAATCAGCGTCACACTGGACGCTACATGCCGGGCATCCAAGTGACGTCTTGACGCGTGCGCCTTTCCACGCTAGGGCTGATACTTATAGGGGGAGTTTTCGGCACCACTCCTGGACAGCGGTCTTGCCTGGGGGTGGCTGCCTCCCCTCCTGTATCATGCCCTGTGTGACGTTGGAGGCTACCTGCAGGTGGGCTGGATGCCTATTCAGCACCTTCTTCTGCCCAATCTTTCTTGCACCTTGGCTATGCCACACCTTTGGGGAACATGCTGGTCGATCTGTTTTACACTTGAGGTAACTATCTCAGCACCTATGTATTTTTTCCTTTCATTGCATCAACCCGGCTATTTCAATACCCCCCCCCCCCCCCAGTTTCCTTCTGCTATAACAGCATTTCACAGAATATGTATCAACACTTTTTGTTTGGCTTTGATCTTTATGGTCACCTTTTGCATATCTTGGCTCTTTTTCCACCTCCCCTAATTATTGGTCCTCACTTGTCTGACACCATTGTTACCCTGTCACCAGTAAGTTTTCTTATAGTCCCTACATTTTTCCACAGACTCACATGGAGTTACGCATCATACTACCCTTTATACACTATGAAGAACTCAATTTCTTAGGGAGACTGTGCGTTTGAGCGCTCGCTACAAGTGCAAGTGTGGCTTCCTCAGCTCCGGGGATAGACGATCCCTTCCAGTGTTTCCCTCCAGTTCCAGGATCACATATCTCTGCTTCCCAGTCCTTTGTAAGCACCCAGATCTAATATTCCTTACTTTTGTTTCTACATATTGGAATTTTTTATTTGAGAATACCGGCTTATATCTCTTAACTAACTAACACGAAACGCCTTGAGTAGTGACAGGATGCAACCCTATTTCAAGTTTACCATCATTGCACACCATCTATTATCCCTGTTATTTTCAATACTTAATGTTTAATCTCTTTATTTTTATATGGCGGTATACTCCTTACATTGGCCATTGGAACGTGCTGCTATATTGTGTTTCAGGCTGTGTATACTGTGACGTTATGTGAGGCGCGATAATGGAAGGGCGATATTTGTCGCTTTGCATGCGTTCACTTGGAGTGGACTAGTGAGAGTCCGACCCGGGTTTTGCCAGCCACCGTGGCAGAGCTGGTTCTGGCCCAGAGTTTCAGGGGGAATCTGAGGGAGTTCTGTGTGCTGTATGGACTTTAAAGATAAGGTTTGCTTTTGGCTTATGTCTTGTCGGTGTCGGGGGTCAGCCCCACACCATATAGTGAGGAAACACTACTGTTTAGTTTAGCACTGGATGGCAAGGTTTTGTTTTACGTTATTGTTTGTTTTATCACCTCCGGAAAGGTGATCCCCACAAGCTAATCTCCCACATGTGGTGGAGTTCAGCGGGCATCTTTCCAACATGGAAGAAATATTAAAGGCTTTGCTGCAGGCAACTGCGGCCCAGAGGGAAACCAACATTCCAAGTCGCACAAGCCACTGCAGCACAGCGGGAGGAGAGTCGCCGACAGCATGAGGCCCAGCAGGAGATCAACCGCCAGCTGGTGGAGGTGCTGCTCGAGTTAAAAAAGGGCCAGCAGAACAGAAGCTGGTGTGCACCAGTTACCATCTAGAGAAGATGACAGCTGCAGATGATGTAGAGGCATACCTCACGACCTTCCAAAGAATCGCCGAAGGAGCAGTGGGCGGGGCTGTTGGCCCCATTCTTGACAGGTGAGCCCAAATAGGCCTACCAGACAAGGCCCAGGATTATAAGACTTTAAAAAGCAGAGGTGCTCGCATGCCTGGGGGTCACTATGGCCATCCGGGCCCAACGGGTGTAGTCATGGACCGGTATCTCCGTGCGCTCCCTGCTGCTTTGAGGAAATGGGTCAGTCATGGGGACCCCAAAACTGCAAGCCAGCTGGTGGACCTTGTGGAAAGATACTCAGCTGCTGAGGACTTGCTGAACCCCTCTGTGCCCCGCTTTGGTGTGTCCAGGGGTGAAAGGCTCTCCAGCGGATCTGTCCCAGTGCTCAAGAGCGTGGGTAAAACTGACTGCTGTGTTAACTAACGAGACTCTGGATCCTAGACCTGAAGACTGGCCAAAGAAGCCAGGAAGGTCTTTGTGGCCCGTAAGAGGACTGGGTATAGATCACATACAGTGCTACTGATGCCATGCATTGGGCCACATTGCTGCCAATTGTCCCTGAATGATGAACCCATGCAATGCAATTATACTTATGTGAACAGACACCTTTCCCTTTTTGCACAGGTTGCATGCACAGCATTATCTTCAGGTCGCATGGAAAGACAAATGTGCTTGATTCTGGTAGTGTGGTGTCACTAGTCAAAAGTTGTATAAATCCTGCAAGACTGCACCCCAGCACAGTCGGGATTGTTTGCATTCTTGGTGACACCCGGGACTACCAGACAGCAGTGGTTGAGAGTGACACCACCTGGGGCAGGGTATCACATTCAATGGGAGTAGTACCCTTGCTGCTTCATGAAGCCCTAGTGGGGAGAGACTTTCCCCATTTCTGGCAGCTATGGGAAAGCAGGGGAAATCTGGTAGATAGAGCTCCCTCTGCCGGGGAAGCACGGGAACTCTCACCAGACCCTTTTGGCCAAATGGAAGGGGAGACTGGTGGTATGACTGAGGAAGGAAGTGACCCTCTTCCTTTCCCGGTAATGGCTGGGGATCAGGAGGAGCTGGAAGCTAGCCCCCTGGTGGGGGTTAATGACCCAGAAGACATCTCTGACTCCCATAATGAGAGTGGACGGAATGTCGCACTTGACTCAGAGAGAGGATTTCTCTACAGAGCAACTACGGGATGTCACTCTTATTAGAGCCAGAGAAATGTGAAGGTGATGGATGGGGAACCTGTGGACCCTAATTGGGGGGTGTCTGCTCCATACATGGCTCTTAAAAACAATTTGTTGTTATCAGGTGGTAAAACACGGAGAGGATGAAGTAGAACAGCTAGTGGTGCCCAAACCGTTTTGCAGGATGGTGCCGAACTTGGCCCATTGTCATGTAATGGGGGGGGGGACATCTGGGTATGGAGAAGACTAGGGAGAAAATAACCCAGAGATTCTTCCAGCCATTTTTGCAGACATCAGAGAATACTGTGAAACATGCCCTTGGTGTCAAATGTCAGCCCCGTCAACCCATTTTTATAGTCCTCTTGTTCTGCTACCCACAATTGAAGTGTCATTAGAAAGAATTGTCATGGATCTCGTGAGACCAGTAGTAAAATCTGACCGGGGACACCAACACATCCTAGTAATCCTAGACTATGCGACCTGCTATCCTGAAGACATACCCTTGTGGAACACCTCTGCTAAGACTATCGCCAAAGAGTTGGTCCAGGCGTTGGTCGGGTGGGGATCCCTAAAGAGATCTTGACAGATCAGGGCACCCCGTATATGTCCAGAGTTACCAGAGCATTGTGCAATTTGTACAAAATCTCCCATCTCCGTACTTCTGTTTGCCACCCCCAAACTGACGGTCTGGTGGAAAGATTTAACAAGACCCTCAAGAGTATGTTAGAAAAGGTGGTGGATAAAGATGGGAGAAATTGGGATTTTTTGTTGCCCTACGAGAGGTTCCGTAGGCGTCTACGGGGTATTCCCCACTTTTAACTCTTGTATGGTAGACATCCCAGGGGGCTGCTAGATGTGGGAATGAGAGGCCACCCCATATAGAAGCATCATAGAGCACATCTTCTTGATGCAGGATCAAATCACAGCTGTCCTGCCCCTTGTACAAGAGCATATGGAGCAAGCCCAGGAAGCCCAGAGAAGGGTTTATAATCGGGGTGCCAAAACCCGGACTTTCAACCCCAGAGACCCCAGAGTGCTGGTGCTGGTCCCCACCATTGAAATTAAATTCCTAGCAAAGTGGCAGGGTCCCTTTGAGATTAGGGAAAGAGTAGGGGAAGTGAACTACAAAGTTTACCAGCCAGGGAAAAGGAAACCGGAGCAGATTTACCATATTAATCTCTTAAAACTGTGGAAGGACAGAGAGAGTTTATTTGCAGCGCCCACTCCTCAAAAGGACAGGCTACCCATGACCCCGGATGTCCCCATAACTGAGTCCTTGTCACCGATGCAACAATATACGTAAAGTAATCTATAAGTAAAAATAGAGACTTTTTCTCTCCCCTTCCTGGACTGACCACCTTAATACAACATCACAGTTACGGAACCAGGGGTCCGCGTAAATGTAAAACCCTACCAGATACCTGAGGCTAGATGGGAGGTGGTGATGAAGGAAATAAAACACATGTTGGAGTTGGACATGATAGAGGAGTCACAGCGCCTAGTCGAGCCCCATAGTTCTGGTCCCAAAACACGATTGCACTATCAGGTTTTGTAAAGATTTCAGGAAACTGAATAACATGTCTAAGTTTGACGCATACCAGATGCCGCGGGTTGACGAACTTGTGGACAGGTTGGGAGGTGCCCGGTACATAAGAACCCTAGACCTAACTAAGAGCTACTAGCAGATCCCCCTAACGGAGTCATTATAAGAAAAAATGGCCTTTTCTACTCCCAAGGGGTCCTTCCAGTACAAGCGAATGCCATTTGGTCTGCATGGGGCTCCTGCATCCTTCCAGAGAAAGATGGACAAAACCTTGAGGCTGCATCGCCCTTAGGCAGCCACCTATTTGGACGATGTGGTCATCCACAGCCCAGATTGGGAATCGCATCTACTAGAGTACAAGCAGTGGTAGATTCTCTTAGGGTAGCAGGTATAACAGCCAACCCAAAAAAGTGTGCCATAGGCCTGGAGGGGGCCCAATACCGTGGGTATGTTATTGGTCGGTGACTGATCAAGCCCCAGACCAACAAGGTCGAGGCAATTCAAAAATGGCCCTAAAAACAGGTTTGTGCCTTCCTGGGGATTACAGGGTATTGCAGGCGGTTCATACCCGACTTTGCCACCATTGCCATCCCTCTGACTGATCTGACGAAGGGTAGAGGGGCGGGCATGGTTAAATGGAATCCCGAAGCCTAGAAGGCATTCCAGAAGTTGAAGCAGGCCTTTTGTGTACAACCGGTGCTCATGACCCCAGACTTCACAAAGGAGTTTGTTGTACAGACAGACTCCTCTGAGGTGGGACTGGGTGCGGTTCTGTTCCAGATCAGAGACGGTGAGGAGCACCCGGTCGTCTACTTAAGCAGGAAGCTTAACAGTCATGAGAGGAATTATGCCATAGTGGAGAAGGAGTGCCTGGCTGTCAAGTGGGCCTTAGAAATCCTGAAGTACTACCTGCTAGGAATATAATTTAGGCTAGTCATGAACCTGCCCCCCTGAAGTGGATGTGTGACAACAGGGAGAAAAATAGCCGGGTGACTAGGTGGTTCCTGGCCCTACAGCCATTTAAGTTCACAGTGGAACATTGGGCAGGAAGGCTCCAAAATAATGCAGATGGCGTTTCCTGGGTCCATTGTATGGTCGGGACAGTTGCTCCGCTCCAGGGGCTTGAGCAGAGGGTGCGATATGTGATGTTATGCGAGGCACGATAATGGACAGGCGATATTTGTCACCTTGCATGCGTTCACTTGGAGTGGACAAGTGAGAGTCCGACCCGGGTTTTTTCAGCCACCGTGGCAGAGCTGGTTCCGGCCCGGAGTTTTGGGTCCATCCAAATCCCTCTTCAGCTGCATTTAATGACCAGGAAGAGATCACAGGTGGGCTCTGACCTAGAACTCAGGGGGAATCTGAGGGAGCTCTGTGCGCTGTATGGACTTTAAAGATAAGCTTTACTTTTGGCTTATGTCTTGTGGGTGTCGGGAGTCAGCCCCACACCGTATAGTGAGGAAACACTACTGTTTAGTTTAGCGCTGGATGGCAAGTTTTGTTTTCTGTTTTTGTTTGTTTTCTCACCTGCAAACCTTTGCTAAATAAACCTGGCACGCCGCCAGATTTTAAAGAAAGTTGCCTGTGCACTGACACTTTCTCTACAGAGTTTATCTGGAGGACCCTTGATACACTGGCTTAGATAGGAGATGCTGCTCTGTCCATAATCCTTTGTGTCCCCCCAGAGTGAGAGAGTTAATTTTTCTGCTTGAAATTCTGAGAATCATGGGTGGCTTGTTAGAATATTTTTTTTTCTCTTTTTCCTCCTCTGGCCCTCTTTCTTGTGATGTAAAACAATGAATGTATTGAAATGTAAAAAATGTTAATGTATGATCTTATATTCTTTATTGCAGATAATGTATCATGCTCCATATCCATGTAAGCTAAGGGCACATGGATCCTGTTGAAGCACTGGATGTATGTGAAACAAATTCATCTACTAAGCTCTACAGTCATACTATTGTGATAACATCTGGGATATGGATTACCTTTTAAAAATTCCATGTATTTTATTATATGAATAAAGCAGCTTTTACTTTTATATTGTGTTTGCAGTGACACTTAATACACCCCCTTCTTCTAATATTCCATGTAGGAGAATTGGAGGTGTGCATTATCTTTCCATTTTATACCATTGCAATTGTTTATGGTATCCTTATTTTCAGAAAAATACACTAAAGGTTATTTTAGTGCACATAAACACAATATATTACCCATTTTTGGGGTAAAATTTAAAAGATGGGGTGGCATCAAGTAAATAGATACCAAATAAGTCAAGCCTTAAAATTGTATATGCCTGTGAAACAGTGAAAAACTAAAAGACACCCAAAATTGTACATAGGTGACACTTTAAAAGCTTTTACAGCTCATTATTTTAGAGTTAGTCAAGAATGATGGCCCTAGAATTATTGCTGTTACTATAACTTGTGCAGCAATATCTAATATGTGTTGTGACATTATGAAAGGCGAGGTGATTGATGGACGTTATGTTTCACCTCGCATGCGTTCTTTTGCAGAGAACTAAGATGGAATCCGGTTCAGTTTTACCAGCCACCTTGGCAGGGTTGGTTCCGGGCCAGATTTTGTGATACACTTGTGTCCGCCAACAGGTGGTATAAATAAAGCTGGACTGGAGCAGGAGATTGCTCTTGGCCTAGGACTCAGGAAGCCAAAACCTGAGAGAGCTGCTTATGTGAAGTTTGCTTTGTGAGAGAAAGAAATGTTTTGCATTATCTTTGTTTTGTGGGTGAGTGGGAGAAGCCCTTTACCTGTGAGTTAGGAACCTGGAAATGTTTAGTTAGTGCCGGGATAGCAAGGATTTATTTTCTGTTTTTGTTGGTTTAATTTTCATGCAACCTTTTAAAATATAACTGGCTACAAGTCAGATTTTAAGAAAACCTGCTGTTTAGACTACCTTTTTCCCAGGGAAGGTGATCCCCGTTGAGTTAACCACTGACAGTGTGAAGCAACTGTTATTTTGGTGTGTAGGCGCAGCTGAAGCAGGCCTTTACGTTTGCATGTGTGTGTACCTTGTGTGTACATGGGACCAGGGGCTTTTAAAATTTTTGTTGTTTTTTTTCTTTTATTAAGTTTAGTTATCTTTAATTTTTTTAAGTGTTTTATGTCTTTTACCCTAAGTATGTTCATATCCCATAGGGCACTGACAAATGTTTGGGGTGTGGAGGTGGCGCAGCCCTATTCATCGTGAATAGGTAGAGTTCAACAACATTACATCTGTGAATGCATCGGGGGGGGGGGCTGTAATTTTTCTATATCCCATTTTTGTATACCCCTGTTTAGCTGGCCTTAAGGGGTGGGCGTATTTGGGGGGAGTGGTAGTACAAACATTGCTCAACCACATATTTTCACCCCCCAGAACCGCAAGTGTAAATAAGCCTAAGTATTTCTAAATACTCGTTTGCTCATTAGACTCTTACAGGATAATTTGTTTCACCTGAACTGTATCTGTTGTATGTTAGCATGCCAGCAAGCTGTGAATCATGGTGCAGATCTGTCTCTTCAATCAACAGAGAACAACAGAGAATCAACCGGTAATGTACAATTCAAACAATCTTTTTTTTCTTTCAGCACTAATCTACAAAAGTTAGCGTCTGTGGTTATTTTGAGTACTTTGTATAATGTTAAATTGTCTAAACAACTACACTGAGATCATAACCAGAATCAGGTCATTATTCTATGATTCAAAAATTATTATCCTTTTTATCCTATTATAACAATAAAATGCTATTTTACTGCCATCATTGTTGTTTTATTCATAATTAATTTACTGCGCAATATCTTGAAAATATCTTCTAGATTCTCAGGCCTGTTTAAGCAAGCACTTATTTTAGAACTTTAAATAACAGACTGACCTTTGGCTTGTTTCACGCTAGCACAAGCACATCACTGTTGTACTAGACAATTACAGTTTATTCATTAATCATATGATGTAAATAACTGTTTTCTATAAACTTTCCACGTCATGGATATCTTATTACTCCAAACAGGTAATTAAGAGTTCAGCTGTTTAATCCAACTTCAAAGTGTCCACTGCCTAACATCTTTCATAAAGACGTACCATCTTTCATTACACAATGGTCTATTCTATGAGGTATAGAATTTTTGTTCCCGTGCGTGCTAATCTATTATTGTGTATACAACAGCCTGTAATAAACCACAGTTTATAATATTGTCAGATCCCTCTGGAATGATAGTGCCCAATTGGTAGCCTTCTGCGTTACTTGGCCCTCTTGTATTACGTGTGCAGGTAAGTGGGGTTGTGAATGTCAGAGCTTGATGCTTTCGTACAATGTACTAATTTACTATTCAGCTTTCTTTTCATACTTGCCATTATAGCAGGTGCATAGTGGTTCAAAGATCCACAATGCTAGCTGTTCATAGATACTCTCTCATTGCAAGTTTTATATCTCACAGCAATAATCAGTGCCTCTTGTCCTCTACTTGTCCACTCTACTAATTTAATTCATTGGAGATAGGGCGAGGAAGAATTAACATATCTGGCAAGTTTTTTACTTCTGCCTTCTGTCTATAAACCCATTGGTAAGATTTTATTGCCCCTGTAAAAACCTGTAAAAATATATTTAGGGAATACTTTCAGTGGGACAGTAAGCCATGGACAGTACTCATTTTTCTATGCCTTTCTCATTCTATTACAAATCTTGTTTTGGTTTTGTTTATGTCCCCATTGAAGAAACTTGCTGTTCTAGCAGAAAGAGAAAGGAAGTCGCTTTAACAGGGACAGAGATGGCCAATAAAACCTGGCAGAGACATTAAGCACTTCAGCCCCGAAAGGTTTTACCCCCTTAATGACCAGACCATTTTATGTGATACTGCACTGGGTTATTTTAAGTGACAATTGCACAGTCGTGCGACGCTGTACCCAAATAAAACATAAGTTCTTTTTTCCCCATAATTAGAGCTTTCTTTTGGTGGTATTTGATCACCTCTGTCATTTTTATTTTTTGCACTATAGACAAAAAAAGCCAAGAATTTAAAAAAAAAAAAAAAAAAAACAATATTTTTTACTTTCTGCTATAAAACACATCCAATAAAAACATGTAATAAATCTAATTTCTTCATCAATTTAGGCCAATATGTCCTCTGCTACATATTTTTGGTAAAAAAAAATCCCAATAAGCGTGTATTGATTGGTTTGCGCAAAAGTTATAGCGTCTACAAACTATGGGATATTTTTATGGCATTATTATTTTTAGGACACCTGACACTTTTGACACTTTTTTGGAAACTAGTGACATTATTACAGTGATCAGTGCTAAAAATATGCACTGTTACTGTACTAATGACACTAGCAGGGAAGGGGTTAACATCAGGGGCGATCAAAAGTGTTAACTGTGTGCCTACTGGTGCTTGCTAACTGTGTGGAGGTTGCTCTGACTGGGTGAAGACAGAGGTCAGTGTTCCTGCTTAGCAGGAACACAAGATCTCAATCTTCTACCCCGTCAGAACAGTGATCACACCCCCCAGTGTCTATTGCACAAAATGACATACAGGTATATCATTTCGCACAATAGAGCTGACCTGCCGCAGTACAAGTAGATTAGGCGGTCGGCAAGTGGTTAATCCTTCTCTATTCTACCTAAAATGAAGCAAACGTTTTGCCTTAGGTTGGATTGCAAAATGAGTAAAAAATGCGTAGACAATAAATATGCCACCGTTGTCATCTATTTATTGTACAGTTACTACTAGGGTTGAGTTTTCATGTGTTCAGACCCTTGTTTGGGTCTGAATGCAAAAGGCAGGTGTCATTCTTGTTCCACTAAGCTTTGGGCAGGAGATTCACCGCTGATATTACCAAGGGACAGGGGTGCATGTGACACTATTGACATAACATGGCCACCAGGGAAGGATCTAGCCTGTCTGATCTGGCAGTGTAGCAAAAAGTCTGGGGGCATAATGCCAATATGCTATCATTTTATCCTCTCCTTTCTTCTTAGTTTCCTACATCTGTGGCTGCAATGAAAAGCCCACATATAAGGCCAGCGTATATCAAACTTTTTTTTTTTCGTCATGACACCCTTCAAATCCATGCACAATCCCATTACACCCCAGTCCTGAACTGTATTTATTGGGCCAAAGGACACTGACATCTGCACTGAATGATGATGCCACTCTCTCCTTGGTGCCACATGGGGGCATTCCCCCTTCACATCAGATCCTACCCATCACTTCAGAATCAGCCCCTGTTACATCACAGTTCCCTATATACATTGCCTACTTCAAATCAGATATGTCTCCATCCCTTTCGAATCCCCCTTCCTATTAGAGTCCCCCATCCCCCCAACTTAACAGAGTCCCCCTATCACAAAAGAGTTTCCCCCATTACAACAGAGTCCTGTCATCACAACAGAGCCCCCCATCACCAAAGAGTCCCCCCATTCCAGATCACAACAGAGTCTCCCCCTTCGCAACATTGCCCCCCCACCCCACAAATAGCAGTGAATGTTACCATGCATCTTGGTCTGCCCCCCTACACCATGGAAACAAATGATGTGGTGCAGGGGATAGGGGCAGCCAACTTTGCACTACTGAGTCTGTGTGTTGTTCACCAACCCCTCTACTTCCTGATACCAATGTCACTGGTCTTGGATTATGGGGAGGCAAAACCAAACCCAGTACCCCCCTAGGTCCAGCCCTAATGGCTACATAGACATATTAGGTCAATATCACTAATATCAAAAGAGCTGGCTGCATTCATAAAAGCATAAAATACTGTATATCTGAATATTAACATTTATAGGTATAAATACCAGAAATTGTTGATCCAAGTAATATCCAATTGCCTCCTGGGGGATCAAGAACATTTTTCCCCCACTGCAGCAAATTAGACCATGCTTTATAGACTTTTTTGCCTTCCTTTGGATCAATTGTGGGGATAGGATTTTGTATATGGAGGTTTTCTATTTGTTTCTTTTTGCTATTGGTTGAACTAAATACAGTTGTGTCTTTTTGCAACCTGACTAACTATGAAATTATGTACTTTCACTGACACCAATGCTGGGAGTTCTTATTGTAGCCACGGACACCAATGCTTATTGTGATAATTCATACAAGCTGAAAGTTATTGTTAAGGGCACTGAGACATGCTAGGGGTTATCATTTGTGTCACTGACATCAATGCTGGGGGTTATTACTGCCACTACTGATACCTATGTTGGGGGTTATTATTGCATCCACTAACACCTTTGCTGGTGGTTATTATGGCACCCACTGACACCCATGCTGGGGGTTATTGTGAACACCAATGCTGGGAGTTACTATAACTATCATTGACACCACTTATGGGGCTTATTTTACTTTCATTTTTAGTTCAATATGCCTTGTGATATGCTGCAAGAAGTGCAGCAGGACCAAAATGATCATGCATTGAGGCACATTAACCGCTCGTCGACCGTATAACCTAGATATACAGTGTAAGGTGGCTTGGCTGCACAAGATCATGTACCTAGTGCGTGCTCTGACAATTTCGGGTAGTGGGCACAGGCGCACGCTGACGGTGACCCAGTTGTGCTGTGATGACACACAGCAGATGTCGATCACTGGGTGCTGACCAAAAGATTACTGCCGACACCCCGCAACATGACAAAGCAGAGCCCTGTCATGGCAGTGGGTAAGTAATAGATTTTCTTTCCCACATAAAGCAGGAAATAAAATAAATTACTTCCCCTAGTGAAAGCACCACAAAAAGTACACATAAACGCTGGCTAGGCAGACATTCAACCCTTTGATTTCCTTAGATGTTTAACCCCTTCCCAGCCAGTGTCATTAGTACAGTGACAGTGCAAATTTTTAGCACTGATCACTGTATTAGTGTCACTGGTTCCCAAAAAGTGTCAAAAGTGTCAGTTAGGGGTTGATTTACTATAGCGCCTATGCGGCAAATGCACAAATGCATGGTCACAATTGGCTAAAGCCGGGTAATTTTGTCAGAAAAGGCATTACTATGGTGAGCAGGAAAAAGTAGTCGCGAAAGCGAATTTACAAATGGTGATAGAAATCAGTAACGTCTAAATCAGTTCCTGTGGTAAGAACATGGGAATTGCACAAGGAAACAATATTTAGAGCATAAGATCATAGATTACATGGTTCCTAAACATGTGGTATATTGTTTGTAGATGATCTGCTTTTAAACTTTTTCAAAACTTGATGTGAACACAAAAATATATGCGAAAGTCTAAGGCCTCATACACATGGACGTTTTTTACCGCAGCGTTTTTTAGCGCTTTTTGCAGCTCTCCATGTTATTCAATGGCCCCATACAAAGCTAACGTTTTTGAGTTGTAGATGGCGTCAGCGTTCTTAACCACTTCAATACCAGGCACTTAGAACACTTCCCGCCCAGACCAATTTGCAGCTTTCAGTGCTGTTGCGATTTGAATGAGAATTGCGTGGTCGTGCAACGCTGTACCCAAACAAACTTTTTCTCATTTTGTTCCCACAAATAGAGCTTTCTTTTGGTGGTATTTGATCACCCCTGCAGTTTTTATTTTTTGCGCCCGGGGGCGCGGGATCATGGATTATCCTGAGGACGTCAATAGATGTCCAGTCAGGATAATGAACCACCCGCCCGGACGTCATTTGTTAATACGCCGGGTGGGAAGTGGTTAAGCTGTAAATCAAAGGCCTACGCATTCTGAGGCTGTAGCGTTATGGCATTTTTGAGGCTGAGCCAGCAAAGCGCTCACTAATGCTCACTAACGCTCACTAACGCGCATTAACGCCGTAGCAACGTTAACCAGCATTTTTAGCGCCTGAGATTTCAGGTTAAAAAATAGCAGAGGAATGTTTTTTTAACCAAAACGCCTATTGACGCCGATGCTCACTGACGCTCACTAACGCGCATTAACGCCGATGCAAAACACAGATGAAATCGTGTTTTTGACGCTGATTTTTGCCTGACGTCGGTCCCGACGTTTTGCTATTAAGCCCGTATGTATGAGGCCTGAGAAGAGATAAGTTCCCTGTTTCTCAGACTATGTACAATTTCAAGTGCGCATGCCCAGACAATAAAAATAGCCACAATCGTTCCCACATTCAGTTTTAACCATGTGCTAAAGTAAATTCTGAAATTTGCGAATGCCAAAAATGTGTTTGCGACCGTGAAATTGTACGAACTAGCGTATCAGCTAATATTTATGTATAAATGCAAATTTCAACCATTGATTTTCATTGTACAACTGTTCCTTCCACAATTTTAATTTGGAGATGCATTCCTAAAATAAAGTGTTCTTGCTGGGTTTGTATTTTGCTTCCTATTCCTTTTTTAACCTCCTTGACGGCAGGGGCGTCGCCAGGGGGTGGCTATGGGGGCTGGAGCCCCGAGTCCCACGCCCTCAGCCCCGAGCCTCCTGAGGGGCCCTTAATGGCGGCGTCAGGTCACCCGTCCGGTGGGTGGGAGACCTGACTGAAGCTGCAGGCGAGCGGCTTGATAGAGCCGCGAGCAGGCGGCTCTACAGAGCCGCCGATCGGCTGCTTTCAGCCGCTGTGCGGCTACATTCAAACCCGAGAGAGAGGGGGCGGGCGAGCAGAGATGACATCATCTCTCTGCCCGCCCGCATCACTGCTATCCCTTCCTCTCTCTCTCCACAGTGCCGCCGACTCGCATGGCGGCGGGGGGAGGGGGGACGAGGAGGCGGAGCGGGATGGATGGAGCTGTGGGGGGGGTGGATGGCTGGAGCTGTGGGGGGG
>BLSH010261255.1:8164-29993 GCA_018402905.1 Glandirana rugosa
CTAGTTGAAATGGATATTTACAGTCATGGGTCAATATAATACATGTTACAGGTAGGGGGTACAGGCGGCACCCCCCTATCGGGGTACACCCTCACAAAGACCGGGGGTTCAACCGACGCTGGTAACACCCCATTCACTTATATATTTAAAGGGTCGAGGAGAAGGGGAAAGGGACAAATTACCACATATGGTCCCGAACTGTTTAAACGGAACTTAGATCCTCGGCCGATTTTTTCAAGCCTCGGTCAAAAAATATCGCATCACACCCCAACAGTCGCGGTCCCCATTCTGTTCATTAAACGAGTTATTGACTGGCTGCTCTGCTGTGAGTAAGTTAGGGTTAGGGGGGCGCAAATTACTTGTCTTACCCCTGGCGCTGACAACCCCACACTACGCTATAAAAAACTGGCTCCGAACTTTTTTAGCCGGCTCCTAGATTCAAGGCAAATTTGTCAAGCCCTGGTATACACCATTAAACAGGGAAAGGGGAAGAGGAGCTGGGAAATTTATATATTCACTTACCCCACAATGGTCGCAGCCAACTTGGGGGCCAGAAACACTCCCACATGGGGCTATCCCCCCACGGCGGACATGGGGGATGGACATTGTACATAATATAACTGGGTACTGACATTTATAGGTAAAGTTGATCCCGGGAATATCCGATCACCTCTCGGGGCATCGGGAAGAAATTTTTTCCCCTGCTTGAGCATATTGGGTCATGCTTTGCTGGGGTTTTTCGTCTTCCTTTAGTTCAACTGTGGGTATAAAATTGTGTATATGGGATTGTATGATTTTATGTGTTGAAGTGAAGTCCAGGACTAGCCTGGAATGTGTCCTTTAGGTCACCTGAACATCCTACCAGCACCAGTTTTGCTACCATAGTTCCAGCTCATAATCCCCTATTGTTTGTGGGACCATTTATTCAATATTTCTGAAAGGAACTGGTACCCATAATCCAATATTAGTGGTTAGTCCTCTTTGAAGCCTACCTTAGCTTCGTCTAGCAGAGCCGCAGCCTCCTGCATATCCACAAGCACAGCGTGCTCTTCCTTATCATAGGACTTCTGTAGAGGGATTGGAGGAATCCAACTCTTCTCCTTCAGCATTTCCTTCATGCACGTGTAGCACCTTGGTCCTAAACAGGGCTGCTATCAAATTTAGTTCTGCTATGTGGTAACTAGCCTGGTCAATTGAGAGGGGATCCACTGACCTTTCCCTAAATCTGGATTTGATACACCGCTCTCTTCTGTCACTGGGTGGCATTGTTGCCTGTGGCATTAGAATGATAAGGGCATAGTGAATTCAGACTATGAGTGGATAGGTTGTCTCAGCCAATTGGTAGGGGTTTTCTTCAGGCCACTTGGCCTGCTGGGAGAGCCTATTTATTTGGGAAGAGTCAGGTGATCTGGGTGCAGTGCCACCTGGGTGGCTGTCTAGGTGAACGTATGTTGCAGAGCTCCCATCTGCTAGTCTGAGGCCTCTCCAGGACCGAGAGAAGCAGGGCTTCATGCCAGAAGACTAACCAAGTTGCAGGGGTTCTGCTGGATGGAGAACCAAGTGTTGCCGGAGGTGAAGGAAAGTAGTTGCGAACACGGGACAATCACTCCTTTCGCCAGAGGGAAGTGAGAACCAGGGTCCGCTTCAGCGGCTTTAGCTGAAGAGCCAAGTCAACGACCCAGCGGAACCGCGTGGGTGAAACTTGGAAGGATACAGCGGGTTAGCTGTGGAGGAGCTCGAGGGATCCAGTGGCAGCTGGGATCTGAAGAGTCTAGTGAGAAACTGGGAGCTCAGTGAGAAGATCTACAGTGGGAGACTGTGAGATGTAAAAGAGGATCTACAATGGTATACTGTGAGTTGTGATCTTCAAGTTCAGTAGCTATAGGAGACAGCAGTCTACAAATACAGTTTGCTGCAACCCAGCTTAAAGGCTCTTGAACTGTATAGCTGTCTTTTTGTTCCTATTTTTGTGTCTTGCAGTCTGCCAAGGGTTTTTGCACCTGCCTAAGGGTGTCCTGGCCCAAACCCTCTCCCCCAGTTTTTTAAAGATACATCTCTTTTCTTGCATTCTCAAAGTGTCTGGCACCCAACTTACTCTAACTGCACTATGTCTGGTAACCCACACTGTGAAGAGGGATGTCAGCCCTCCCTGACTCTGAAGGTCACCACTAGGCCAACAGAGGTCAGGGCCATGGCTACATACAGCTTCAGAATCCTCTTCTCTGAAGGCCAGAGGTCAGCTAATCCATCTTAACTGCACTTAACAAGGTCACTTACCAGGCTGCTTTGGGCTCTCTATGCTCTGGATCTGTGTGTTCTCACCCTAATAAGAAATTATCAGGTGAATTGTTGCCACATACAGGAACACCCAGGAGAGTTGTGTGTATTTAGACACCGCTGAGCTTACAGTACCCGGTACTCTTCAACATCTCCTCTGTTAAGAGTTTCTGACCTTTTAGGGTTTTCCCAGGTAAGGTTCCTTCTGTCCCATTTTGTGATATGGAACTGAGTTCTGTGGCTGCTCCAGTCATTCTTACCTGCCCTTATTCCCAGGTTTTCCCTAGTGTCCTTTCTTGGAATATCCCCACTGAGATATGACTAGAAGGCCCTCACTGAGGAGGGTCAATCTTCAAGATTCCTGTGGCTTACCTTCCTCAAGTGGGCTATCACCAGTAAGCTTTGATCAGACCCCATCTCCCTTTTGACTGCTTCATATACTTGTGGGTCTCCAATGAACCTATTGCCTCAACTTAACCCTTTAGTAAAGAGTCTCTGTTGAGCTTATGTATCACTCTCATCTGTAAGGGGCAGCTTCCTTCTGTCCACCCTTGGAACAGGTAGGATATGATGAGTACACCATCCTAGCAGGCTTTCTACCTTTTTCCCAGGTTGAAGGTGAGTGAGGTGCCTTCTCCCCTCAGCTTGGAATGGACTTCTCTTACTGAGGTATCTCTAGTGGTAGGGTCTCCACTACTCTGTCTGGCTTATTGGCTAAATGTTACTATCTTGATCTCCTTTACAGCTGGCCTCCACAATGGAGTGTCAGGATTTCACTCTAGGGTGCTCCTCCAATGCATGGCATGATCTGCCCATTGCTGGATGGTCCGGTGTCCTCCAGATCTATCAGCAGGTGCTGTAACAGACATCTCCTATGTGTAAAGGATAAGTCTGAAGGACTGTATGAATACCTGCTCAAGAGACAATATGTCCCTCATTTGGAGCTGGTGGTGTTTCTTTGTCTTCACAGAACTGATCATAGATATTGTCACTTGATCAACTGGTGTCCTCATCCACTAGCTTGAGATAGCAATTTATTTCATCCAACCCATCCTGGGGTGTTCTTTCGCACTCTATATCTCCTAAGGCTAAATTTACGGACTTCTCATATCTGATATCATGTATTTTACGGTTGTGTTGTCTTGGTTGTATTTTGGTTGTCTGGCCAGGAAACCTTCCTTTTGTTTCCTTCCCTAATTTTTGAGATTGGGGTTTTACGGCTTGGGTCTTTTCTTAGGTGGATCAGTAAGTTCCCTGGACTTGTCCATTCCTTTTCTTATGGACCTGTTCTGGGTGTTGTCCTTTTGGTCAGTTTGGTTGACCACACTACCTGTTCATCTATTTTTTCCAGGTTTTGGGTTTTACCCATTTTTTGGATTCTTGGAGGACTCTCTCAGTCCCTATTTGTCTAGACTCAAGGTCCTTCAGAAAGTGTTTTTCCATTTATAGCCCTTCCTGCTCTAGTCTGGAATGCTACATAGACCTTCCTGGCATCCCTTCTTAGTGATAGTTCTCCGTTTAGTTGGGCCTCCCTCCCATATGGCTGTGATTGGGGCATTGATTTTTCTTATACTAAGTTTCATGTTATTTTTGGACATTTTAGTGGCTTTTGCACACCCCCCCAGTTAAACTGCTTTTAGATGTCCCAATATTTTAAGAATTCCGTATCCCTCGATAGATAAGAAACAAATAAGAATGTTGTACCTACTGTAAAATCTCTCTTGGCCCCATTGAGGGGCACAGGTTGCATCCCTCTGTGACTCTGATGCATGCTGGGTAGAGGAGCAGTTATAGTGATGGCTGCCTTATGCTCATTTTGTTTGCCAGTATCCAATCCTGTAGTTGGCAGTATAACCCTGTGGTTTAAGAAGTCCTGTGTACCGCAGTGGACTCCAAGAAAAAGATTTTATGGTCAGTACAAAAATTTTTTCTCTTTCGTTCGTCGACAGACACAGCGATTCTTAGGACTAAGTGGGTTAAACTGCCCTCTTCAGGAGTATACTAGGCAGAACAGGCGGTTCTAACAGCAAAAAAGAACAGTAACAGACACAGCCCTTCCTAGGGGGCAGTCCCCACTGGCAGATAACCCCACACCCAGCTCTGCTAGCCCAGTTTTCACTGCCTAGTGCAAGGAGTTAGACCTAGGCTCCCTGTTGGGATCTGTGGTACCTCTCTGGTCCACTTCAGCTGTCCTGGGACAGCCTCATGGATGAAGACTACAATCAAGCAGCCGTGCTGGACGACAGGCTGGTTCTTGGATTCAGGTAGTCCCCCCAGCCGGCCATCACGCGTTAGACCGGATGCTTCATACTAGGTGGACTGCGACAAACCCCGATCCGGACGGAGTGGCCCTGCGGGTTAAACGCCCCGCCATCGCACGCTGTGCGCCCAGGGCCGACAGCTCCCTCCGGCCTAGCCGGGAGTGCGAACGCTGTCTCGGGTGGGATTCCTGCACCGCCCGACCTAGATGGGGTAAGTACACCCCCCTCCCCTTCGGGGGTCTGGGGGGGTGAGCTGGCGGGTCCCCCTTCCGGGATGAGCGTAGTGGGTGGTCACCCCCCTCTTCCTCGCTCGTGCCCCTCCCCCACCCCTCCGGTACCCCGCTGTCGCACCCCCTCATCGGGGCTCCCAGGGCGTAATGGGTGTATGGGCCCTAGCTGGTCCCCCTCCGCCTCACCCCCTGCCCTCCCCCTCCTCTTGCCTCGTGCTCGGCGGTCGGAATCGTCGGCGGCCATTTTGCTGGTGCCCGGCCGCCATTTTCTTGTAGTCAGCCGCATTTACATGCAGGGGATAGTTTGGTGGCCAATTTGCTGTAGTCGCGGCACTGTTTCACATGGTTTAGGCCTCTAGTGTGCATCGGCGGCCATTTTCCTGTAGTTTTCTACACGTGGAAGGCCTGTGTGTGCTGAGGGGCGGTCCTGGCCGTTTCTGGCGCCGATTTACCCCCCCAGCATGGTGCGGTTCTCCCTGGCGAAAATCCATCTGGCCAATGACCATTTAACCAACTGTCTGCAAGCTTTCATAAGGCAATTGGATCCGAAATGAGGAAGAGTTGGAGTGCCTTTGTTAGATTTTCTTTTTTATCTTATGCATGAACTAAATATACAAGAGGGACAGGCTGGCCACTGCTTGGGTAAAGTGCCACGGCGACGTTAAGTGCTTGGCACTTTCAATACTTCTAAGAAGGGGATGCATCATCACCGTCATCCTCTTATGTCCTCTCTGCTCTGCTCTTCCAGGTAACTGCTTACACTTTTCCCTGCAACACAAAAGCCAATCTGGCTGTTTGCAACCCACATCTGCCTGCTGTAACCATCGGTAACCACTGACTAAACTCTTCTCTGAACCACTGGGCTACATTGCATGACTGATATCAACTACTGCCTTGTTAAGACTTTGAAACTGCTGCTAATACTTGTCTGTTGAGGTTACACTTACTTTTATTATGGTGTTTTGGCCAAGATCAAACACCTATGCTTATCTTGCAGTCTCTCTCTTGCTTAGCAATTTGTTTTAGGAAAGAAACCCCCCACTTTTCACGTGCCTTTTGATTAGCTCTAAATTGAATAATTGTTAACCTCCCGCAACCCCATCCCAGTATAAATTCAGTTTAACTCTTGAGACGGCTGGTGAGGGACAAGCTGGCCGCTGCTTGGGTAAAGTGCAACGGCGACATTAAGTGCAAGGCACTTTAAAAACGGCACTACTTTAAAGGCAAGTACAATCATTAGTTATCCATTACAAACTCTGTAAATTTCCCTTTTCCTTTCACTCTGCCTTCTTTTCCCCTCTCTCTACCCTCCAACATGCTCATACTTATCTTCTTTGCAGCAACGCCCTCTCTCCTCAAACTCTCATTTCTTAACCCCCCTTTGCCCACCCCACAGCCTATACACATCCCCCTCACTTATCCCCTCACAATATTACTGAACTTATCACTTCCTACTCATTCTGGGCCCACACAATGCCACCACTTTGTGAGGGAAATTATAATACCTTGTGTGCATTATATTTCGCTTGCGCTAATAAGCGCACTTTTCAGCTCTTTTGCATAATGCATTTGAGTGCACTCGTGTTAAAGCAAGTAAGACAGACACCATAGCTGTTCTCACATTGCAAGCTCGACCATCAGTCCTCCCTGGCCATGCTTGCTGGTTTAATTTATATGACTCAGACAGGGATATCAAAAGGACTTGGTGGCTTCACAATCAGCCAATCAGCCTCCAAGGCACAGTCACATGACATCAGCTGAATACAAAATAACAACCAATGACGCACTTGTTTATATTCAAACGATATAATAGAAGAGGCTTGCATGCATGTAGAATGACTGGCCAGCCTGGATGAGTCACAGCCGTTGGGTGGGTGGAGATTCACAGACTCCAGATAACAATGGAAGCCATGTGGAAACATGGCTTCCATTGAAACCAACCCTTATCTCACAGAGGCTTTCCGGCAGAAACGCCATGCATGCAATGCCAGAACTGCCATTACAACGAATCGCTATCAAATACAGCTCTATGAAGTATATCTCATAGTGATTATACTACAGTTCCATTAAAGGGTAAATTATGCACAAATGAATATAGCTGTAGATTTCTGTCACATTGATCAGATGCCACAGAAAGCTTACAGATCATTATCCTTACATAAAAGGCAATACTGATTCCATACCGCAAGTACATCGCCGCCAAGCAGATCAATCTGTACATAATACAGGGACCCCCCGATTGACGGTAATACACTCACGCCACAGAACGTGCATTGCACCACAAAGATCCGGACCGGCGTTTGCTCCAGCGTTAACCGCTCAGGGCGCCTGCTGGCCAGGATGATCGGGCGGTAGCGTGTGGTTATCAAATAATGGAAGGTTTCCATTGTAAGTGGCCTTTCCTCAATATCGGTTAAAGCCATATTCACTGTACACAGCGAATACCGGTAAACCGACACTGGGAGACACTGTGACAATACATAATAAACACATCCTAAATTTCTACAACTTCCACTTCACTGCAGCACCAGCCCTCCTATAAATCCCACTACCACCTTACTGCCCTCACCCTCTTACTACTCCTCATGTCTGGGGATATTGCCCCAAACCCTGGCCCTCCTCTTGCTAATTCTTACCCCCAGAACTGGCAGTCTAGCTTGTCTGACAATAGCTGTAACTCCCACTGTCTTATCTCAATTCCCCTGATTCCAAGAGTCAGCCCCCCCCTTATGTGTGCCCTCTGGAATGCCCGCTCTGTCTCCAACAAACTTGCCTCTGTCAATGACCTTTTCCTCTCCAATACAATACATGTATGGCTGCGCTACCCTCTAAAATAAAAATTAACACAGCTGCAAAATATAAAGTGTGAATTCTACACTAAAATGACAATATTAGATATACATATAATGCACTTGTGTCTATTCTAGTGCCTCCAAACCAGCAGCACACCTAGTGCATATACATAGGTAATAAGTGACGGTGACGGTACAAAAAATAAAATGTGTTAGAATGGACCAAAACAATATATAAATAAATAAAGGCAAATCAATATAGAGAATAAAAAATATATATATCGAAAATTATAAAACCATTTTTGGTTCCATAAAGTTTTATTGAGCTTAATAAAAGGAACAGTATGTAACAATAAATCAATGCAATGGACCACATTACAGCATTATATCGAAAATTACACATGTTGTGTGACAATAAACATATCTACGCTTGTGAGAACATATTTATATTTTTTACGGGTCTTAATTTCCTTAAATTATTTTGCTATAAAACCATTTTTAAATAAAGTGCACGTGTATATATTCTTAGTCCAAAATTCAATCCACTGAAAAGTGCAATAGGAAATTTGAATTTCATCCATAAAACATGTAAACCAAAGTTAATCCACCACACCACCAATCTTGTGAAAAATCCTCCACCAATAAGGATGTGCCCTTACCGAGACCCCTGGACCCCCTATTACGGGGGGTCAGGGGACGCCTGTGTGGATATCAAGCTTCCACTAAGCCACAGATGCCGGAATCCTCATCGCTGTCTCCCAGATATATCAACCAATCCGTAGTGCTCAACAAAGACAAAAGGGCCACAATGGGTTAATAAAGTTTAAAAGCCGCAATTTATTAAAAGATATTGCACTTCCAAATTTCCAGTGATATTCGCGCAGACAATGGATATCTGTCCAACTGTAGAGTCAGCGGTGACCTGGAGACATCACTTCTGCCGTATCGATTTCGTCACAAACGGACGTCTTCCGGGGCATGAAGGATGTCTCCCATCACCGCATTAAATAGTAAGTTACCTATGCTAATGGGCCAATCATCGTGCTCGTTTGGAACCGTCCATCACAGATCTCTCAACGGGGTCACGCGCATGTGCACATCAGAACACGCACAGTCACATCTCCATGACCCGACGTGTGCGGCAGCGGAGCTTCCTCTCCTTGCGTTCCACGTCTCCATGATCCGGCATGTTGCGGCAGCGGAGCTTCCTCTCCTTGCGTTCCACGTCTCCATGATCCGGCGTGTGCAACAGCGGAACTTCATCCGTTTGCGTTCCAAGCAAAACCGAAAATGTGTCTCATTGCGAATAAAAACCCAATACATGATATTTGTGATCCGGATCCATAATAATTGACCTACGGAAGCCAGCATTAGAATTGCTGTTGGCTCCGAAAGAGAGAGAGTGGGGGGGAAAGGTCCAAACTCAGCACTCGACCCAAACTAAAATCTAAACAAAATCCTACAAAGACATTAATATCATACCAAAATAAGAAAAAGGATATAAAAAAGAATAAGTAAAAAGGAATTATATATATATATATATACCCGTATATACTCGAGTATAAGACGAGTTTTTCAGCACATATTTTGTGCTGAAAAAGACCCCCCTCGGCTTATACTTGAGTCAGTGTCTGTGGGTGATGAGTAGATTCACATTAAACAGAGCCGCGCTGCTTCTAAGAGCCGTTCTGTGCTGTGTAAGTGTGATTAATCACATTGGAATGCAAAGAATGCTGAGAGAGGTGTCAGATTCTCAGCTTGATGTCGGGAGGTGGGGGAGGTGGGCGGGACAAGCTGATGTTAGCTGTTCAGTCCCGCCGACCTCCTGATCTCTGTGAAGAGCTGCAGCCCTCTCTCTGCATTCTTTGCATTCCAATGTGATTAATCACACTTACACAGCACAGAACGGCTCTTAGAAGCAGCACAGCTCTGTTTAATGCGAATCTACCTTACTCATCCCTTATGTGTTCTGGCTACAGTCTGTGTCCTGTATAAAATCCCTGTGTCCTGGCTACAATACCTGTGTTCTGGCTACAATACCTGTGTCCTGGATAAAATCCCTGTGTCCTGGCTACAATACCTGTGTTCTGGCTACAGTCTGTGTCCTGGATAAAATCCCTGTGTGTGTGTGTGTGTATATATATATATATATATATATATATATATATAACTGAAGTGGGATATATAGTCAGGTCCATAAATATTGGGACACCGACACAATTCTAATCTTTTTGGCTCTATACACCACCACAATGGATGTGAAATGAAACGATCAAGATGTGCTTTAACTGCAGACTTTCAGCTTTAATTTGAGGGTATTTGCATCCAAATCAGGTGAACGGTGTAGGAATTACAACAGTTTGTATATGTGCCTCCCACTTTTTAAGGGATCAAAAGTAATGGTACAGATTAACAATCATAAATCAAACTTTCACTTTTTAATACTTGGTTGCAAATCCTTTGCAGTCAATTACAGCCTGAAGTGTGGAACGCATAGACATCACCAGACGCTGGGCTTCATCCCTGGTGATGCTCTGCCAGGCCTCTACTGCAACTGTCTTCAGTTCCTTTCCGGATATTTGCCAAGTGTTTGTTGAGTCTAACGCTGAGCACCCTTGTAGTCCTGCCCACCTATTGCAGGCCACAAGGGCACTGCAGCAGATAGACTACATGTGTGGTTCCACAGGTGATAACGGACTCAATTTTTAACTCCTTAGTGGTAACAGTGGACAAAAAGTTCAAAACCTTCCTCCCCTGACAACCATTAACATGGCAGACTTGGCACTGGCCACACTTGAAAAATCCTTTTAGATTATGAAACCGAGGTGCACTAGAGGGAGGATCTATAATATTGTGTACCAACTTACTTCTCAGGGATGATACTCCTCTGTAGGTAATTTGGGGGCGGGAACTGTATTCAAGACTGTGTCATTTTGTAAGATGTGCCAGTGTTTACGAAAAATCCTCTGAATTGCCCTATGTTGCGTGGAAAAGTTTGTAATAAACGCAAACTCTCGACTGGGCTCAGACCCCTGATTCGATAATCGGTTCCGTTTAGTCAATAAGGTGTTCCTGTCTATATTCCTCACCAATTGTGTTATACTTTGCAAATGGGTCTTCTCATACCCCTTCTCAATGAATCTCTATAGTTAATAGCCTGTATATCAAAATCTACATAATTGGTGCAATTTCTCCTAATGCGGAGTAGTTGACTCTTAGGAACTCCTTCTAACCAGGGCCTGTGATGACAACTATCTCTGGAAATTAAGGAGTTCCTATCCGTAGGTTTAAAATAAGTGGACGTTGACATCCTACTCCCTTCTATCTTGATGGTTAAGTCTAAAAAATGAACCATAGTTTGGCTGATCTCGAAATTCAATTTAATGCCCCTATCATTTTGATTTAGGGACTCCACAAAATCTAACAGGGATGTCCGATCGCCTTTCCACAGGAGGAGGACGTCATCAATATAACGAACCCAAAAGGCAAATTCAGGCCTGCTCTCTGAATCAATGACGTCCTCCTCCCACTTGGCCATAAATAAATTGGCTAGGCTGGGGGCATATTTAGCCCCCATAGCCACCCCCCTATTTTGCAAGAAATAGCTGTCCCCAAACCAAAAATAGTTATGGGAAGCAGCAAACTTAAGTAATTCCATTATAAAGTCCTTCTGAATCGACACCAGTTTGTTCTCTTGGTCAAGGAAGTGTTGCACTGCCTGGAACCCCAAATCGTGGGGGATAATAGTGTATAGGGACGTCACATCCCCAGTAGCAAGCCACCATCTGTCCCCCACATGGCAACTTTCTACTAAGTTAATTACTGCCGTACTATCCCTGATAAATGAAGGCATCTGAACGACCAAAGGTTGCAAAAAATGGTCGATATATTTGCCCACCCGAGACGTCACAGGGGGGCAAGTAGGGTTCTTATGGACCTTCGGCAGGTAATATATAATGGGGGTCCTAGGGGCCGCAGGAACCAGGAAGGCTGCCTCCTTTTTATTTATAATCCCCTCCTTCTGAGCCCTATAGACCATCTTCTCTAATTCCTTTTTATACTGGCTAACCGTATTTCTCCTGAGTGGTATATGGGTATCCTTATCGCTTAAAATGTTATTCATTTCTTTCAAATAGGCTTCCTTATCGAGAATAACAATACCTCCCCCTTTGTCTGCAGGCCTAATGATCAGAATCTTTCTTTCACAAAGGTCCTGCAGACCTTTCTCCAGATGACTAGGCATTTTATTTTTCTTCAACTTGTCCAAATCTCTCAAAACCACTAGTTTAAATACCCGTAAGGAGGAAGTCAAACCGCTCGGGGGGTTGAAAAGTGAGGCATTTGTCAAGTTGGAAGTCCATATTTCCGAAGGTCTATCTGTCTGAATAACAATAGGATTCAAAAGAAAATGTCTCTTAATACTAACTTTCCTTACATATCTATGTACGTCCATAAAGGTCTGAAATGTATTCAGACCTTTTGGTGGAGCAAACTTTAGACCTTCATCTAATAACTTTTTCTCCTCATCTGTTAAAGTCTGTGAACTCAAATTATATAGGCCCTCCCCTACCGTTACCTTTTCCTTTTGTTTCTGTATCTTTCTTCCTCTTGTGCCCCTCTTGGTTCTCCTGTTTCTCTGTAGCCCTGTTGTTGTCTGGGAAAACCCCCATTGTTAAAATATCCCTGACGGGATCTTTTCCTCTCCAACTTCCTCAATTTCCTTGCTATTACTGAAAACTGGCTCCAGGAATCCTACACTGCCTCTCCAGCTGCCCGCTCCCACGGTGGCCTCCTCTGGACTCACCCAGATCCAGCGGATGAAAAGGAGGTGGGTTTGGACTTCTATCCCCAAAAAGCACCTTCCAGGCTGTTCTTACACCTCCCTCTCTTTCCCTCTGTGTGTTTTGAAGTGCACTGAATTCATCTTTTTTCTCCAGTTTAAGGGTTGCAGATTACAAAGATCAGGAAGACAGACCATTGGTAAATGATTAGAAACATAGAAACATAGAAAAGTGACGACAGAGAAAGACGGAGTAGTCCATCGAGTCTGCCCCTTTTTATTTTTTTTATTTTTTTACATTAACCTTGTTGTCTGACTATAGATTTATGTTTATCCCAAGCATGTTTGAAGCCATTTACTGTTGACTGTCTCACAACCTCTGTTGGTAGTTTATTCCAATCATCAACCACCCTTTCAGTAAAATAAATACTTTCTAAGATTAGTTTTGAACTTCCCCCCAGTTAGTTTGAGGTCCCCGTGTTCTAGATTTTGGTTTCATATTGAAAAGACCGCCCTCCTGAACCTTATTCACCCCCTTGAGGTATTTAAAGGTTTCAATCGATGTCTCCCCTCTCCCTTCTTTCCTCCAGACTGTACATATTAAGTTCCTGAAGTCGCTCTTGATATGTTTTATCCCCCAGACCTTTCACCATTTTTGTTACCCGTCTCTGAACTCGTTCTATTTTATCAATATCTTTTTGTAAGTGAGGTCTCCAGAACTGGACACAGTATTCTAAGTGAGGTCTCACTAAAGATCTATATAGAGGAATCAGAACCTCCTTCCTCCTGCTGGTGATCCCTCTACTGATACATCCCAGAATTCTATTTGCTTTGCCTGGTTACACTGTTTGCTCATTTTGCAATCATCTGAAATAAGCACCCCCAAATCTTTTTCTTCTGTAGTGCTGGCCAACACTGTGCCTTCAATGCTGTCCTCTCTAAGCGGATTATTTTTCCCTAGGTGCATTATTTTACATTTAGAAATATTGAACTGCAGTCTCCACTGCTTTGACCAATCTTCCAGCAATGCCAAATCCATGTTCCATGTTACAGACACCTCCAGGGATATCAACCCTATTACACCCCTTTGTATCATCAGCAAAGAGACATACATTGCCCAGCAAACCTTTAGTTATATTGTATATTACCTACATAGCTTTCTCTTAACACTCTGTCCTAACTACCTGTTTCAGTTCTGATTGCTCCAGCCTCAAAGAAATATTTGAGAATTGACTATTAAAGGCATGAGACAGCCCGAGATAACGGAACATGTAAGAGGCAGGTACATTGTGTTTTTCCGGAAGAGATGTAAAACATTGAAGGGTGCCATTGGTCACAATGTGGGAGATACGTTTAATATTACATTTGGCCCGTGCCTGTGTATCCGGTAGAGTAAAGAGATGTTCCAAATTAGGATTATTCCACAGGGGTGTATTTGGGGAAATAACATCCTGTGGCAGCCCATCATATACCAACCCTGCTTTCCATGCTTTGATTGTGGTTATCATGGACAGTGTCAATGAGTAAGGGGCCTTAAGACCGCGGGAAAGAAGATGTCCTAACGCTTCCATGGAATGTAATACCGCTGCCTCTCGTATTGTGGAGGTATTATATTTATCTGGGCACAGCCACCACCTAGCACTTACCAGCTGTGATGTCAGGTAGTACCTATAGCAGTCTGGAAAAGCTAGCCCTCCTTTCAAAGTGGATCTCATCAATGTTGACATTTTGTACCGAGGTGACCTAGATCCCCATATAAAGAAAGAAAAAAGTTGGTTTAATTGTTTAAAAAATGATTTGGGGATCCATTGGGGTGAATGTCTAAAAAGGTAGGTAAACTTTGTAAGTATTTTCATTTTAATCAAATTTATTCGTCCTAATAATGATATTGGTAATTTTTCCCAAGTTTTAAATTGAGAGACTTTACCATTCCAGTCAATGCTAACACCTCAGCGACTCCTCAACTACTCAAATTTACCTCCTCCTTCAACCTAACACAATAGACACAAACCACCCCTCACTCCAATGGTAACACTCTTGACCTTGTATTCTCCCACCTCTGCACTCCCTGTAACTTCTCTAACACCCCCTTTCCTGTCTCCGATCACAACCTCATCAGTTTCACACTCTCCCTGTCTCCTACCTCCCATGCTGCCAACCTGCAGTTACCCGCAGGAAGCTTTGCCAACTCAACCCTTCCCTTCTTCATTCTGCTACTGATTGCCTTTATGACAAAATCACATCCCTGTTCTGCCCAGATCTCGCCACTTCTGTTTAAACAACACATTGTCATCCTCCCTGGACACACTTGCCCCCATCTCTACACGCAGAACCAGGCCTTGCTTGCTACAACCCTGGCAAACAGATGACGCCAGAAGTCTCAAGAAACGCAGCCGTGCTCTTGAGCGAGTGTGGCGTAAAACTAAATCCCTACAAGACTTCACCCTCTACAAATCTGCCCTTCTGAAATACAACTCCTTCCTCTACTCCGCTAAACAAATCTACTACACCACTCTCATCATATGCCTCTCATTCAAGCCTTGTCAACTATTTTCTACCCTTAATTCCTTACTCCACCCTCCACTGCCTCCACCCACCAACTTGTTCACTTCCCAGGAGATCACCAATCTCTTCAAAAACAAAATTGAACATTTCTTGACGAGATATCCTGCGTCCAGCTTCCTCCACCAACCAACACACCACTCAGCACTTTGCTCCTTCAATCCTGTTAGCTCTGAGGAAGTTGCCAAAATCCTTTCCACAGCCCACCCCACCACCTGTCCCCTCGCAACTACTATGACCACCCTCCTGCACTATCCTAAACTCTCTAACCCACAACTTCAACCTCCTCCCTCTCTTCCGGTACCTTTACCTCTCCACTCAATCATGCAAGGGTTACCCCCATACTTAAAAAAACCCTCACTGGAACCCACCTGTTTGAATAACTTAAGACCCATTTCCCTGCTCCCATTTGCCTGCAAGCTTCTTGAACGCCTTGTCCACAACCGTATGAGTTGCTACCTCACTGACAGCCTTCTGAATCCCCTAAAATCCGGCTTCCATCCACAACAGTCCACTGAAACTGCCCTACTTAAACTCACCAACGACCTACTGACTGCTAAACCAATGGCCAGTACTCCATAATCCTCTCCATACTCCTACTGTTAGACCTTTCTGCTGCCTTTGACACAGTTGACCACCCACTTCTCAATAAACTCCACTCCCTTGGCCTCCGTGACTCTGCTCTTTCCTGGTTCTCCTTCTACCTATCTCAGCGCACCTTCAGTGTCACATATAACAGCATCTCCTCCACTCCTCGTTCTCTTTCTGTTGGGGTACCCAAGGCTCTGTCCTTGGGCCCCTATTATTCTCCCTCTATACCCCTTCCCTGGGCCAGTTCATAACTTCCCATGGCTTCAAATACCACCTCTATGCTGATGACACCCAGATCTAGCTCTTGACTCTTCAACTCTGCCCCTCAATCTCCTCACGCATCACAAACGTACTGAATGACATATCGGTATGAATGTCACGCCACTTCCTCAAACTCAATCTTTCTAAAACTGAGCTTCTAATATTTCCTCCTCCCCGATATCCTCCCCATGACTTTACCATTGAGATCAACTACACAACCATTGGTCCTTCCACACTTGTTAGGGTGCTGCATATAATCCTAGACTCTGACCTCTCCTTCAGCCCCCACATCCAATCACTGGCTAAATCTTGCCGCCTTAACCTCCACAACATTTCCAGACTTCGCCCCTTCCTAACTAAAGACACCACAAAACAACTTATTCACTCCTTGGTTATTTCCCCCCTAGACTACTGCAACTCCCTCCTCACCGGCCTACCTTTACACTGGCTATCCCCCCCTTCAGTCAATCATGAATGCTGCTGCCAGACAAATACACCTTACTAACCGATCCATGACTGCTGCGCCACTCTGCCAATCGCTTCACTGGCTTCCCTCTACCCCACCGTATAAAATTAAAAATACTAACCACAACATACAAGGTCATCCACAACATTGCCCCCAGCTGCACCACCAGCCTCATCTGCAGATATCATCCTCTCCGTTCCTCCCAGGACCTTCTCCCATGCTCACCTACAGGACTTCTCCAGAGCCTCTTCCATCCTCTGGAATTCCCTGCCCCAGAATGTCTGGTCATCCCCTACCCTGTCCGCCTTTAGGCGATCCTTGAAAACTCACTTATTCAGGAAAGCCTCCCCCACCTCCACCTAAGAACTGTGCTTGACTCAACCCCATTAAGATCATCCCCTGCAGCCAATACCTTTTGTACCACCGCCCCCTCCCTTTTAGATTATAAGCTCCACACAAGACAACAGTATTGGATGAGCGCAGGATCCTCTCTATGGTAAAGAAAAACCCATTTACAACATCCAGACAGGTGAAGAACACTTTCCAGGAGGTGGGCATATCATTGTCAAAGTCTACAATCCAAAAAAAAAAGAGCAAATGCAGAGGGTTCACCACAAGGTGTAAACCATTCATAAGCCCGAAAAATAGAAAAAAAATGATTAGACTTTGCCAAAAAACATCTAAAAAAGCCAGAGCAGCTCTGGAAAAGCATTTTTTGGATGCATGAAACAAACAATCTGTTCCAGAATGGCGGGAAGAAAAAAGTGTGGAGAAGGCTTGGAACAGCTCAGGACCCAAAGCACACAATGTCATCTGTGGTCACATGGAGGCAGTGTGATGGCATGGGCATGCATGGCTTCCAGGGGCACTGGGTCATTGGTGGTTATTGATGATGTGACAGAAGCAGCCGGATGAATTCTGCAGTGTTTAGAGATATACTGTCAGCCCAGATTCAACCAATGATTGGACGGCGCTTCACAGTACAGATGGACCCTGCTCTAAAACACACTGCAAAAGCAACCCAGGAGCTTTTGAAGGAAGAGAAGTGGAATAATCTGCAATGGCTGTGTCAATCACCTGATCTCAACCCAATTTAGCATTTCACTTGCTGAAGGCAAAACTAAAAGCAGAAAGACCCACAAACAAAGAACAACCAAAGACAGCTGCAGTTAGTGCCGGTTCACACTGAGGCGATCCGACTTCGGGGCGACTTTGCTAGGCGATTTGAAAAGGCGAAGCGGCGCGATTGCGGTGCGACTTCTGCGCGATATCAGGCGATTTTAGGCGATTTTCAACACGAGTACCTGGGACATGAGAGATGTGTCCTCTGGCAAAATTATGTTCTTCCTGGAAAGTCGCTTCTTCATAGACGGGGATCCGACTTGGAAGCGAACTTCCTTTGACTTCTATGGGCTCAATTCGCCTAGAAGCCGCTTGAAAATAGCACAGGAACCTTTTTTGGAATCGCTTTGGACTTGAGTAGCGCATATTAAGACGGCTCCATTCATTCCAATGGGATTTCTGATGTCAGGCGATTTGAGGCGAATTGGGGCGACACAAGTCGGATCGCAAATCGCCTAGGATCGCCTCAGTGTGAACCGGCCCTTACAGTCTGGCAAAGCATCAGAACGGAGGAAAGCCAGTCTTTGGTAATGTCCATGGGTTCCAGACTTCAGGAGGCCATTGCCAGTAAAGGATTCTCAACAAAATATTAAAAATGAACATTTTATTTAGGAGTATATTCATTTGTCTAATTACATCTAAGCCCCCGAAAATGGGGTCTGTGTAAAAAATGGTTGCAGTTCCTAAAATTTGTACATGATATCTCTGTTCAACCCCTTGAATTAAAGCTGAAAGTCTGCACTTCAAATTCACTTGGTTTCTTTTAATTTTATTCTGGTGGCATACAGAGCCAAAAGTAGGAAAATTTTGCCTGTGGCCAAATATATATATGGACCTAACTGTATACAGGCAGTCCCCGAGTTACGGACTGTAGGTTCGTTCGTAAATCGAATTTGTTAGTAAGTCGGAACTGTACATGTCTAAGTGTAACTTCAACTTGTGCAGTGATGTGGGATGTTCCGGGCACTGCTATGTGTGCAGTTGTGCTATATGGGGCTCTTGTGGCTATGCTATGCAGCATTGTGGGATGTGTCTGGCGCTGCTCGGCCGTATCCGGGACCAGTGTGGAGTGCAAGCGGCCAGCAGTGACGTCACACCACCCCTGTTCGTTAGTAGGGGACTGCCTGTATATAATGGTGAGTGCCGCACAGTGAACATCTCTTGTTCTATATATAGCAGTCCTCTCTTTAGCTGTGTCCAGGGTTTACACCAAATAGTTGTAGAAATTTGTTTTCAATATTGGTGACATGTCCTCACCTACATTGATGTTATCTGTAATCCAATTTATCTCTTCTAGGCTTCCTCGAGTCTCTGACTTTTCCCTTTGTAAATGGAAGAGTTTGATTTCCTTTGTACTACAGGTAAGTGCAATCGTTTACTCTCTGTCCTCGGGGGCTGAGGAGTCCCTCCCACCCGTCCTCAGATGCTATGGGTGCCTCTTACCTCTCCCCGGATCCCACTGAACACTTGTTTTTTTTCCCTGAATGTCCTAGGACTTCTGGCCTGTCCCCACATGCCATGGGTGCCTCTCACCTACTCCTTGGTGCCACGGGTCCTTCCTACCGCTCCCCCAATGCCAATGGGTCCTCGCTCCCGTCTCTGGATGCCATAGTGACTTCCTGACTGTCCTCACATGCCATGGGTACCTTCTACCTTCTCCTGGGGCAATGGGTCCCTCCTATATCTCCCCAGATGTCACAGGGCCCTCAAACCTGTACCTGAATGCCTTAGGAACCTCCTGCTGTCCCCACAAGCCATCATTGCTGTCTTTGTTTTCAAAAACCAGGGGTCTCCCCATCTGTACCTTGAAGCCACAGGGCCTCCCTATTTTCCCCCTGAAGCCACTGAGGTCTCTCCACCTGTGCCCAAATGCTGTAAGGGTTCCTAGATGCCAAGGTGGTTTTCTGTGTGTCTCCAGATGCTACGGGGCTTCCATCCTGTCACTGACTTTCAGAATGGGGCCTATCATCTCCCCCAAATGTCTATCTTGATATCTTTGCTTTGTATCATGCTTCTCACTGTCTTTTTTCTTTTTTTCTGCAGAATTTGTCGCAGTCCTGCCCACTGCTGTCATCTCTTACACTGTCACGTTGTGCTCTGGTGACTGGGAAGGACCTGCTGTCTATAGGACGTGGCTGTCCCCAGTTGCAGAATCTCAACCTGCAAAACTCCAAGGTACAATATGCATTGCTCCACACTCTGCAGAATCAGTAGTTCTTGATACGGGGGGACTGTCCTGTGTTTTTCTCCATTTTAAGTGCTCCCCTTCTGTTTGTCTCATAATGATGGGTGTGTTGTCTCCATAGCTTCAGTGTGATGCTGTGGAAAGATTCCTGAAGATGTACGGTCCCCGAATCAGGCGACTGCTGCTGTCACACAACCTTCATATGACTTCAATTATGGCTGGATTAGCGGTATGTCCTCTGGAGTTATATCTTCACTAGACTGGGTCATATATCCCTCCCCAATTCTATCCTCCTCCTACCCTTATCTCCATTATATATCCCTCCCCGGTTCTATCCTCCTCCTTCCCTTATCTCTTCTCCATTATATATCCCTCCCCAGTTCTATCCTCCTCCTTCCCTTATCTCTTCTCCTTTATATATCCCTCCTCAGTTCTATCCTCCTCCTTCCCTTATCTCCTCTCCATTATATATCCCTCCCCAGTTCTATCCTCCTCCTTCCCTTATCTCCTCTCCATTATATTTCCATTCCCAGGTCTATACTCCTCCTTTCCTCATGTCTATTTTATATCCCTCTTGTCAGCAACTGGTGCGACCAGAAATGTGTGAACTGCACAGAGAATACCAAGCACAAGTGTTAGTGAATAAGGTGATTTATTAAAAAGATAAGTAAATGGTGATCCAAATGCACATCTAATATAACAAACAGTGTAATCAACCAAATAGCAGAAAATAGTGAAACTGCCTAAATAGGTAAAGGGAAATGTCCAAACCGTAAACGAAGCCAGGCCAGGATCAGCAGATGCTGGGGAACGCTGGGGGAAGATCAGGCTACAGACAGGGGTCCCGGATTAGATTCAGCATTCAGAGGCACATGGAGACAAACACCAAGGCACTGAGCATGTGGTAGACAGGGTTTATATATCCTTCCTATAACGAGCGTCCGGTGAGCCTCTTGAGCAACTCATGAGCCTCTGATTGCTGGGAGACACTTGCTGGTGGACACTGGAACTGCAGCCCATGGACCCAGGAGCTACAGTGCCACCACCAGATGAGCCCTTTACTGACACCAGCTGGGGGACACTGGAACTGCAGCCCATGGATCCCAGAGCCACAGCGCCACCCGCTGGAGATACTATTCCTGACAGTACCCCCCCTCTAAGGAGCGGCCTCAGGACGCTCCAAACAGCCATAGGGGATCTAGTCCATAAGAAAAAATCCTCTGCTACATGAGTCCACCGAAGGAGTTCCTTGAAAACTGAAGAAGCCCTGGGTCTCCAGCAAGATGCCCCACTGCCAAGATCCATTGGAAGGTAACGTGTCCCCCCACCTGGATCGTGCAACTGGCTGAGTGTCCCACTGTCGGGGTCAGACGACTGGCTGGGTGTCCTGCTGGCCGAATTTCCTGGGATATAACACATTCGCAGCTTCGAGTCCCTCAACACAGTAGATAACCCAACACCGAGGTCACATGGGTTATCTTCAAATTTAGCCCTGGGGTCATGTGACAGTACTGGAATACAGGCACTGATGTGTCCTGTCATGACTGAATAGCTTGCCTGGTCTCCAGGACTGGCACTGCGCATCAAGAACCCATACCCAAATCATACTCCGCCATTCCCTAGGAGTTTACCATGACCAGGACCATAAAGGCAAATGCAGCCATTAGTCATCCATGTTATGTCTAGACCACCAGGCTCGGGCGCCATAGGAGCAACACAATGCCAGAGGGACTCTACCGGGTGAACATCAGACTGGATAGCGGGTACCGGAATATCAGACTGGACAGCAGGTACCGGATCATCAGACTGGACACCGGGCATCGGAACATCAGACTGGACAGCGGGCACTGGAACATCAGACTGGACAGCGGGCACCGGAACATCAGACTGGACAGCGGGCACCAGATTGTCAGACTAGACATCGGGCGCTGGATTGTCAAACTGGACAGCGGGCACTGGATCGTCAGACTGGACAGCGGGCACTGGATCGTCAGACTGGACAGCGGGCACTGGATCGTCAGACTGGACAGCGGGCACTGGATCGTCAGACTGGACAGCGGGCGCTGGATCGTCAGACTGGACAGCGGGTGCTGGATCGTCAGACTGGACAGCGGGCGCTGGATCGTCAGACTGGACAGCGGGCGCTGGATCATCAGACTGGACAGCGGGTGCTGGAACATCAGACTGGACAGCGGGCACCGGACCATCAGACAGGTCAGACTGCTAGGTCGCGGGCGACAGGTCAGACTGCTAGGTCACGGGCGACAGGTCAGACTGCTAGGTCACGGGCGACAGGTCAGAC
>BLSH010261255.1:30003-43168 GCA_018402905.1 Glandirana rugosa
TCACGGGCGACAGGTCAGACTGCTAGGCAGACTGGACAGCGGGCACTGGATCGTCAGACTGGACAGCGGGCACTGGATCGTCAGACTGGACAGCGGGCGCTGGATCGTCAGACTGGACAGCGGGTGCTGGATCGTCAGACTGGACAGCGGGCGCTGGATCGTCAGACTGGACAGCGGGCGCTGGATCATCAGACTGGACAGCGGGTGCTGGAACATCAGACTGGACAGCGGGCACCGGACCATCAGACTGGACAGCGGGCACCGGACGGTCAGACTGGACAGCGGGCACTGGATGGTCAGACTGGACAGCGGGCACTGGATGGTCAGACTGGACAGCGGGCACTGGATGGTCAGACTGGACAGTGGGTACAGGATCTGTGGACTGGGCAGCGGGCACTGGATCGTCAGACTGGACAGTGGGCACTGGAACATCAGACTGGACAGTGGGCACTGGAACGTCAGACTGGACAGCGGGCACTGGAACATCAGACTGGACAGCAGGCACTGGAACATCAGACTGGACAGCGGGCACTGGAACATCAGACTGGAACAGATCGGTGGGTGTAGAGGCAGACTGGGGCAGAGTGGTTGGTGTAGAGACAGTATTGGATACAGGTTGGATAGTGCTGGTTGGGAAAAACTTCAGTTTCTTCTTAGATTTTACCATTGGAGTTCTGTAAGTGACTGCAGGGCTGTAAGTAGGGGGTGCAGCTGATGGAAGAGTATGGCTGGAGTATGGTAAGGAGGGAGTAGACAGTGAGGAGGATTTTTGTGGATTTGTGGCAGGCAGTGGAGAAGAGGTTGGTGGGTTAAAGGCAGGGTAGGTGCAGCAGGTGGAGACGGGGTACAGATATTTGGTAGGTAGCAGAGTATATTGGGCTGTGGTTGCTGTAGTTGAAAGAGGAAAAGAACTTTGAGCAGGTAGGTCTCTGGTGGCAGGACTGGGTTGGTGCAAGCTGAATGGGGCTGAATACAATATATCTGACCATGCCTGTAGTAAAGGTTGAACAAAATTCGGTGTACATACAGCCTGTTTGACAAGAGCCTGCACTGCATTTATGCACTCTATTAACACCTGTCGAGGGAGTGCTGAAGAATGCTCAAAGAAATACGCTGAGTCATCTTCCAGTAACCATATCGGCGATTCTACCTGAGCTTTGGTGAAAGGAGGGGAAAAATCATCACTGCCCTTAGGAATGCTGGACAAAGCCAACTCTGCACAAACCTGAATCAAAGGCTGAACATCACTAAACAACATACTGCCCTGATCAACAAGGACATGAGCCAGACGCATGCATTCCAAAAGCTGATCCCTAGCCCACTCCTTCAACATTTGGTGGCAAGAAACATGATCCTCTGTCACCAGCAGAGAAAAATAAACAACCTCCTCCGGATGCATGTTGTTACCAAAACCAAGATGGCTTCCCTGTGCAGTCACTTCTGGTCAGGACAGGCCTTGGTGTTATGTCAGCAACTGGTGCAATCAGAAATGTGTGAACTGCACGGAGCATACCAGGCACAAGTGTTAGTGAATAAGGTGATTTATTAAAAAGATAAGTAAATGGTGATCCAAACGCACATCTAATATAACAAACAGTGTAATCAACCAAATAACAGAAAATAGTGAAACTGCCTAAATAGGTAAAGGGAAATGTCCAAACCGTAAACGAAGCCAGGCCAGGATCATACACGGGAGATCAGCAGAGGGGACAGAGAGCAGGACAGAACAGGAACAGGGAGCAGATGCTGGGGAACGCTGGGGGAAGATCAGGCTGCAGACAGGGGTTTCCGGAGCAGATTCAGGATACAGAATTCAGGATTCAGAGGCACATGGAGACGAACACCAAGGCACTGAGCATATGGTAGACAGGGTTTATATATCCTTCCTATAACGAGCGTCACGTGAGCCTCTTGAGCAACTCATGAGCCTCTGATTACTGTGAGATACCCGCATGAGCCCTTTACTGACACCAGCTGGTGGACACTGGAACTGCAGCCCATGGATCCCCAAGGCCACAGCGCCACCCGCTGGAGGGACTATTCCTGACACCTCCCCAGTTTTATCCCCCTCCTTCCTTTATCTCCTCTCCATTATATATCCCTCCCCAGTTCTATCCTCCTTACCATATCTCGTCTCCATTATATATCCCTCCCCAGTTCTATCCTCCTCCTTCCCTTATCTCCTCTTCATTATATATCCCTCCCCAGTTCTATCCTCCTTCTTCCCTTATCTCCTCTCCATTATATATCCCTCCCCAGTTCTACCCTCCTCCTTCCCTTATCCCCTCTCCATTATATATTCCTCCTCACTTCTATCCTCCTCCTTCCCTTATCCCCTCTCCATTTTATATCCCTCCCCAGTTCTATCCTCCTCCTTCCCTTATCTCCTCTCCATTATATTTCCCTCCCCAGTTCTATCCTCCTCCTTCCCTTATCTCCTCTCCATTATATATCCCTCCCCAGTTCTATCCTCCCCCCTTCCCTTTCTCTTCTCCATTATATATCCCTCCCCAGTTCTATCCTCCTCCTTCCCTTTGCCTCTTACATGTCTCTAATAGTCTCCATATTGTGATTATAGCGTGGCTGGTGTCCAGAGCTGAGGCTTTTGGAGGTGAATATTGACATATGGGCAAAAACCAAGCCATTTCCACTCCCCATTGAAGGTTTACAGGCTTCCTGCCCCAAGCTCGAGGTGAGTGAGGATAATACAGGTCCTCTTTACATGGGATGCAGTGTTGTCAGATTTGTATCTTTTGCATTTCTGTAAAATCACAGAAGGACCTCATAATGGTTCATTACTTCCACCAGTGGGAACAGCATGAAGACGGTAAATCAACTTTTCTAAAGAGAAAGTTGTATAGAAATGGAGTTTGCATCTTGCCTGAATTTCACAGTCACTATATTCAGAATGTCATAATTGCTGACACGGTCCCTAATAAATAGGAAGTGTTCGCTGTCAGTGAGCACACATTGCACAAACCTAGGTACGCCTTATATCTGAGCTCTGCTGATGTATAGTTGTTGGGACAGAAATATTGACTTCTTACAGCGGATCTGATCTCAGCAACCAACGGGGAATTCCATACTACACTGGTAGGTTCTAGGCATTTGTAGCGTGTTAGCAGCCTGGTAAACTGAAGTATCCAAGAGTATAAAGAGAGCACCAAACTAATGAAAATGTGTTGCTTTGACTATTTTTTATTATTTTTTTTGTATAGCAATATATATAAAAACATTGCATTTTAGCTACCTTCTAGAATGCAGAAACTGGACTTTCTCTATATAAATGCTAATTAACTTGTTTAACTGGTACATATAGGCCGGGTAAACAGGAAGTGATGTCAGAAATTGGGGAGGCAAGAAGTGAGATAACAGCCTGGAAGAGCAAGGAGAGCCTGGAAGGAGACCTGGGTAGAAGGAAGAGGGCTCCATAATACATAGAAGACCTGGATGGATGGAAGAGGCAGGGAAGGGCAGAATCTTTTCTGAAGTAAAAGCCCGCCTGCCCGCAATGTATTTTTATTCACTTTGAATTCAAATCTACAAAAAGATACAGTTCTATAGGAGAGACACTGCTGCTCTGGGATCCCAAAGCTCTTAGTTAGGGATGGGCCGAACACCCCCCAGTTTGGTTCGCACCAGAACTTGCGAACAGGCTACGAATTTGTGTGAACACCGTTAAAATCAATGTGACTCGAACATTAAAAATCAAAAGTGCTAATTTTAAAGGCTTATATGCAAGTTATTGCAATAAAAAGTGTATGGGGACCCGGGTACTGCCCTAGGGGACATTTATCAATGCAAAAAAAAAAGTTTTAAAATTTATAGTTTTTTCAGGAGCAGTGATTTTAATAAGCTTCAGGTCTTGTATTGATTTTAAGGGGAACCCCACGCCAAATTAAAAAAAAATGGTGTTGGGGTCCCCCCCCAAAATCCAAACAGACCCTTATCCGAGCATGCAGCCCTTTAAAGGGCCCCCCCCTCCAAACCATACCAAGCCACATGACCTCAACATGGGGAGGGTGCTTTGAGGTCCCCCCCCCAAAGCACCTTGTCCCCATGTTGATGGAGAAGGGCCTCATCTCCACAACCCTGGTCGGTGGTTGTGGGGGTCTGCGGGTGGGGGGCTTATCAGAATCTTGAAGCCCCCTTTAAAAAGGGAGCACCCAGATCCCAAACCCCCCATGTGAATGGGTAGGGGTACATTGTACCCCTACCCATTCACCAACAAAGGAGTGTAGTGGTACAAAAAACATGAGGCAGTTTTTGACAAGTCCTTTATTGTGTTAAAATAGCTCTTTTCTTCCTTTCTTCCTTAGGTTTTCCTCCATCCACAACACTGGCCAGTGGTTGTGGGGGTCTGCGGGCAGGGGGCTTATCGGAATCTGGAAGCCCCCTTTAATAAGGGGGCCCCCAGATCCCAACCCCCCCTATGTGAATGGGTATGGGGTACATTGTACCCCTAGCCATTCATCAAGAGAAAGAGTGTAGTGGTACAAAAAACATGAGGCAGTTTTTGACAAGTCCTTTTTTGTGTAAAATAGCTCTTTTCTTCCTTTCTTCCTCAGGTTTTCCTCCATCTTCTCCTGCCCCGGTCCTTCTTCTGGTCTTCTGCTTCTTCTTTAGGCTGTCTTCCTTCCTCTCGTCGTCTTCAGTCTTCATCTTCTTCTTTCACCACTTCCGCTGCTGTGCCATCCAAAGGCTCCCAGAATGGGCAGTCTTCAGTTTGACATGTCTTTTATAAGAAGGGGCGGGGCCACCCGGTGACGTAACTGGGGACCTGCCCCCTCTGATGTCACATGATGTCAGAGGGGGCGGTGTCACTTGGTTACGTCACTGGGTGGCCCCGCCCTTACCTATAAAATAAATGTCAAACTGAAGACCGCCATTCTAGGAGTCGCCTCTGGGTGGCACATCGGCGGCAGCGGGGTGGCAGCAGTGAAAGAACAAGAAGATGAAGATTGAAGATGATGAGAGGAAGGAAGAAGACCAAAAGAAGAAGCAGAAGAGCAGAAGAAGGACCGAGGCAGGAGAAGATGGAGGAAAACCTGAGGAAGAAAGGAAGAAAAGAGCTATTTTACACAATAAAGGACTTGTCAAAAACTGCCTCATGTTTTTTGTACCACTACACTCCTTTGTTGGTGAATGGGTTGGGGTACAATATTCACATGGGGGGGGGGGGTTTGGGATCTGGAGGCCCCCTTTAAAGGGGGCTTTCAGATTCTGATAAGCCCCCCGCCCGCAGACCCCCACAACCACCAGCCAGGGTTGTAGGGATGAGTCCCTTTTCCCCATCTACATGGGGACAAGGTGCTTTGGGGGGGACCTCAAAGCACCCTCCCCATGTTGAGGGCATGTGGCCTGGTATGGTGTGGAGGTGGGTGGGGCGCCTCACCCCCTCCTGCCATGCCAGGTCTGCGTGCTCAGATAAGGGTCTGAATTGGATTGGGGGGGGGGGCCTACGCAATTTCTTTTTTTTAATTTGGCACAGGGTTCCCCTTTAAATCCATATCAGACCTGAAGGGTTTGGTATGGATTTGGGGGGGGGGGGTCCTCACGTCATTTTTTTATTTATTTTTTGCCGCAGGGTTCCCCTTAATCACTTAAGGACAGAGCCTCTTTCTGAGATTTGGTGTTTATAACTTAAAATCATTTTTTTTTTAAAGAAAATTACTTGGCACCCCCAAACATTTTATATATATATTTTTTTTTTCTAACACCCTAGAGAATAAAATGGCAGTTGATGCAATACTTTATGTCACACTGTATTTGCGCAGCGGTCTTAAAAGCGCAATTTTTTGGGATTAAATTAACTTTTCTCTTACGTTCACTGACAGACGCAGCTCTTCATAACACGTGGGTTTTATGTCGTCCTATCAGGAGTGACTAGGCAAAACAGAAAAGAAAGCAACAGGGATAGTCTAGCTCCTCCCAGGGGGCCGTCCACACCTGAGCATAAAACCCCCTGCTGGCCAATGGCATTCAGTTTTGTTTGCCTAGTGCAAAGGAGTGGACTGGGTTCCCTCTGGGACCTGAGTTTTTGTGCTGAAGTTTTTCCTATGAAGACTGCTATCAAGAAGCCGGCTGGTGGCATAGAGTGGATATCACGAATCCAAACCTTTCCCCAGCCCGGCCACCACCTGGCGAGCTACCCTGGCCTAAGCAGGGTCATGCCGCGCAGGGCCCGTTCCGTGCGGGCGGCCAGTGGTTAACCCCACTTGTGCCCAGGGTTTGGCACATGCCTCTTCAGTGGCCTGGCCAGCAGCAATTCTTTTCCATGTGGGGGGAAAGTCTGCTACGGGTGGCTACCCACATCGCCCGTCGGAGTGGTGAGTGGACCCCCTCCCCTGCCCCAGGGGCGCGGCGAGCGGCATCCGGGCATTTGGTGGGTAGCCTTCCTGAGTAGGGGTACGCCGGACGATGTTGCGCTGTGCCCCCCCTCCACGTTGCGCGGCGCCACGCCTTGCAACGACTGGGGAGTACGCCGACTGTACCGCTCGTTTTTCGCTGGGCGGCGAACGCTAGATTGCACACCGCCGTTCCGCCACCATTTTGTGGTGGATGGGAACTTTTTTACAGGAGCAACGCCCATTTTCTTGTAGCCCATGTGCTTTTTACTGCTCTTGGGCTGCCCCAGTGGTCATTTGTGGTACTGCGGCCTCTGTAAAAAAGTGCTGCAAACGTTTTTACTTTTTCTTCTGGAACAGCGTGGCTGACACACGTGCGGTACAGGTCCTGGCTGTGCAGGCATTACGGAAGAAGCAGCAAGTATAGCTGGCCTTTCCTGGGGTGCTGGTGGTGGTGGGCTTAATCCTCCTGGTCTTTTACTGGCTGATTTGCGGGCGGAGGTGGTGGTATCGCGGGTGGGGGTGGGGCTTCCCAAACAGCATGATGGCTGAGGGAGGCGATGCTGTAGCTATAGTCCCTGCAGGGCCCTCTGTGGAGGTGCCAGTGGAGCAGCATTTGGCACCGGAACCCATGTTTCCTTGGACCAATTATGGGCGGTTTTTGCAGAATTCCGGCTCCGGAGCCCCCAAAGAAGCGCCCACTCCCCTGCGTATCCTCGGGGGAGGATTCGGATCATGAGGTGGCTTCAGTGGTCACAGGATACTGAGGAGGATCAGGGGGCCTCAGTGGCGCGCGACAAGGCGATTGTGGTGGCGCTGATCGCGAACATTCGCCAGGCCCTGCGACTTGATCAGTCAGGGGAGTCGCAGACATCCACTTATGTGTGTGGGTTTATGAAGCCTCCTAGGTCTCCTAAGGCTTTTTCCTTATGATCAGTTTTTTTGAGCGGGCAGTTTTTAAGGAATGGCTATCTCCAAAAAATTCCTTCACCCTGCCAAAACGCTTTGCGGTGCGCTATCCCTTTGAATGATCTCAAATATTCCCATCCACATATTATTGAGTTTGGGGCATTTCCATAGAATGTGAAACAGAGAGCCTGTAAGACCGCATTGTCTCCAACAGGTGCAGGGGGTACGGGCATCAAAGTTGGCCGTACGGAGTCGGTGTCAAAAGCAATTTTTCTGGTGGCAAGTTCTGCCATGCGGCCAACTCTGGCGTCTGCTATGGCAGCTCAATCTCTTTTTGAGTGTGCCACCTCTGTGCGCACTAATCTGCGTTGCAGTTGTGCGCAGGGTGAATTGCAAAAGGTTCAACACCTGGTGGAGGGGCTACACTACTTGTGTGATTCCCTGTTGGATATCATGCCAATGCTATCCAAAATTTCCGCCTTTGCGGTGGTCATCAGGCGGGTGTTGTGGCTGCATTCCTGGTCGGGCGACCAGGTGTCTAAAAAGGGACTCACAGATCTCCCCTTTCAGGGGGGTCGTTTGTTTGGACCGCAGCTGGATGAAATCATTAAGAGTTTCACAGGGGGGAAGAGTCCTTTTCTCCCGGAGCCCAAGCGGCGCCGCCGACAGGGCCCTGTTTCTTCTGGGCAGAAGTTTTTTCGTGCCCCCGGCACGGCAGGGACGGGCTCCAAGCCCGGTAAGACCTTGGCTGGATCCGGTAAAAGGACTTGGCAGCATAAGCTTGGCAAGGCTGAGGATAAGTCCTCCACTGCATGACGGGTTGCCCTCGCCCGCCTCTCGGGTGGGGGGGCGGTTGCTGGAGTTTGCGGTCAGTTGGTCCGCTCGTGTCTCCGATCGGTGGGTACTAGAAGTGTACTAGAAGTGGTGTCCACCGGGTACCGGATAGAGTTCAGCTCTCTACCCCCAGACAGGTTTTTTCCCTCAAACTTGAGACTCCCTCAGAGGCGTCGGGAGGAGCTTTTGGGCGGATCAGGGGGTGATCGTTCCCCTGGAGGAGAGGTTCTGCAGTTTTTACTCAAACCTCTTTGTGGTGCCCAAAAAGGGCGGTGTCAGGCCGGTGCTGGACCTAAAGGCTCTGAACTGTTTTGTGCAGGCAAAAAAGTTCAAAATGGAGTCCATTCGCTCGGTCGTGGCCGCCTTGCGCCAGGGAGAGTTCATGGCGTCCTTGGATATCAAGGACGCCTACCTGCACGTTCCCATCTGTCTCAGCCATCAGCGATTTCTGCGTTTCGCAGTGGGGGACCTGCACTACCAGTTTGTGGCCCTTCCTTTCGGGCTGGCCTCTGCTCCCAGGGTGTTCACTAAGGTGTTGGCTCCGGTCCTTGCGCTGCTGAGACAGCGAGGTATCGCGGTGGTGGCGTACCTCGATGACCTGCTCTTGAGAGCTGAGTCAGCTGTGTCCCTGGAGGAGGACGTGAGAATCATGGTGTCCTCTTTGAGGGACTTCGGTTGGCTCATCAACCTGCAGAAGTCCTCGCTGTCCCCTTCCTGTCGCCTGGAGTACCTGGGTCTGATTCTGGACAGTGCAGGCAAAGGTGTTCTTGCCTCCCGACAAGTTATTGGGGTTACAGGCGGCGGTACGGACCCTGCTGTCGCGCCGGAGGTCATCCCTACGGTTCTGCATGAGGGTGTTGGGGCTCTTGGTATCGTCCTTCGAGGCAATACCCTACGCCAAGAGCCACACTCGGCTCCTACAGAAGGCGATTCTGTTGCAATGGGACAAATCTCTATCCCTGGACAAACTGATCTGCTTGGATGATCAGACCCGGGGTTCATTGACTTGGTGGCTTCGGACCCCAGCTATAATGTTAGGGAAATCCTTTCTTCCCCTCAACTGGTCGATAGTAACGATGGATGCCAGCCTGTTGGGCTGGGGAGGGTTGCTGGGCCGGTTGTCTGCCCAGGGCCGGTGGTCGGCTCAGGAAGCTCGACTTCCAATAAATGTGTTGGAACTGAGAGCGATCAGGCTCTGCTTGTCCTGTTGGTCGACAAGGCTGCGGGGTCTCCCTGTCCGGGTTCAGTCGGACAATGCCACGGCCGTGACATACGTGAACCATCAAGGCGGGACAAGAAGCTCTGCAGCGGCTGCGGGGGCTGCTCTGATTCTCCGCTGGGCGAACGTCATGTTCCAGCGATCTCCGCCATTTACATTCCGGGAGTGGAAAACTGGCAGGCGGACTTTCTCAGTCGCCAAACTATGGACCAAGGGGAATGGTCCCTGCATCCGGAAGTGTTTCGCCAGATTTGCCGGAAGTGGGGCACACCAGAGGTGGACCTCATGGCGTCCAGGTTCAATCACAAGGTGAAGACCTTTGTGTGCAGAAGAGAGCCGTTGGCGGTTGCCAAGAAACGCGCTGGTGGCTCCTTGGGGTTGGTATCGGCTGCTATACGTCTTCCCTCCCCTAAAGCTGTTGCCATGGGTTCTGCGCAGGATAGAGGTGGAAGGAATTCCGGTGATCCTGGTGGCTTCCGATTGGCCTCGTCGCACTTGGTACGCCAATCTGGTTCGGATGGTGGTGGACGCCCCTTGGCGGCTTCCGCTTCGCGAAGACCTGCTATTTGCCATCTTGCACCCTGCTTTACCCTCGCTGGCTTTGATGGCTTGGCTATTGAGGCCCAGGTGCTGAGGGATCGGGGAGTCGCTGACTCAGTGATCCCTACTATGCTTAAGGCGCGTAAGTGCACTTCGTGCAAGATTTATCACAGGACCTGGAAGGCCTATATTGCGTGGTGTGAGGCGGGGGGTTAGAACCCCCGCTCTTATGTGGTGTCTAGGGTGCTGACTTTTCTGCAGCGGGGCCTTGACAAAAGCCTGGCCTTGAGTACCTCAAGGGCCAGATTTCGGCCTTGGCAGTCCTTTTTCAGCGTCCTTTGGCTTCCCATTCGCTGATTCGTACATTTGTACAGGGGGTACGGCATGTGGCTCCCCAGTTTCGGCCGCCCTTGGCACCGTGGGACTTAAACCTGGTGCTCTCTGTGCTTCAGAGACCACCATATGAGCAGATTGGGGACATTCCCTTGTCTCTCTTATCGCAGAAGGTAGCCTTCTTAGTGGCTGTCACATCCGTACGGCGGGTCTCCGAATTGGCTGCCTTGTCCTGCAAGTCCCCGTACTTGATTCTTCATATGGGCAAGGCGGTGCTGCGACTTCCACCTTCTTTCCTTCCAAAGGTGGTCTCCTCTTTTCATTTGAATGAGGATATTGTCCTTCCCTCATTGTGTCCTCGCCCCAAACATCCTAAGGAATTTGAGCTGCATTCTTTGGATGTGGTGAGGAGCTTACGGTGTATTTGAGTGCTACAGCTCCCTTTCGGGAGTCTGACTCGTTGTTTGTGTTGCCCGAGGGCTCCAAAAAGGGCTCGGCAGCCTCGTCGGCTACCATTTCCCGTTGGATCACGCAGACTGTGGCACATGCGTATGAGGTTCGGGGCAAGGTTCCCCCTTTTCCGGTAACGGCTCATTCCACCAGGGCAGTTAGTACTTCCTGGGCGTTTAGACACCAGGCTTCGGTGTCTCAGGTGTGCAAAGCTGCTACTTGGACCTCCGTGCCACGTTTACTAAGTTTTACAAAATTGATGTTTCGCCATCTGCGGATGCTGCTTTTGGCCGCAAAGTATTACAGGCGGCAGTGTAGGTGCGTCTGGCGCCTTCCGAGAGGGTTCTGTTGGGTACAGTTGTTGTAGTTTCACCCACCCCTCTAGTTTGACACAGCTTTGGGACGTCCCCACATATTATGAAGAGCTGCGTCTGTCAGTGAAGGGAAGAGAAAAATGGATTTTATTATAACTTACCGTAAAATCCTTTTCTCTGAGTTCACTGACAGACGCAGCACCCACCCCTCTGATTAGGTTTGTACTGCTTGTTACGAACTGAATGCCATTGGCCAGCAGGGGGTTTTATGCTCAGGTGTGGACGGCCCCCTGGGAGGGGCTAGCCTATCCCTGTTGCTTTTATTTCTGTTTTGCTTAGTCACTCCTGATAGGACGACATAAAACCCCACGTGTTATGAAGAGCTGCGTCTGTCAGTGAACTCAGAGAAAAGGATTTTACGGTAAGTTATAATAAAATCCTTTTTTTTAATTAAAAAAATAAGACAACCATAAAGTTAGCCCGATTTTTTTTTTTTTTTTTCTTCTATATTGTGAAAGATAAATGTTACGCCGAGTAAATTGATATCCAACGTATCATGCCTCAAAATTGCGCCAGCTCGTTGAATGGTGATAAACTTTAGCACTTAAAAATCTCCATCGGTGAAGTTTCTACAGGTTACCAGTTGTGAGATACAGAGGAGGTCTAGTGCTAGAATTATCACTGTAACCATCGCGGCGATACCTCACATGTGTGGTTTGAACACCGTTTTCATATGCGAGCGGGACTTACGTATGCGTTTTGTTTCTGCACGCGATCTCGGCGGGACGGAGCGCTTTACATTTTTTTTTCTTCTTATTTATTTTAATTGTTGTTTTTTATTTTTACACAGTCCACTAAAAAGGGTCACTTTTATTCCTATTATAAGGAATGTAAACATTTCTTGTAATAGAAAAAAAGCATGCCAGGACCTCTTAAATATGAGATCCGGGGGTCAAAAGACCTCAGATCTCCTATTTACACTAAAATGCAATAATAAAAAGAAAAAAAAAAGAAAAACATTACACTTGCAAAAAAAAAAAAAGCTCCTTTTTTAAAGTGGTTGTCAACCCATGACAACCACTTTAACCTACAGGTAAGCCTTTAACCACTTCAATACGATGCACTTACAACACTTTAATACCAGACCAATTTTCAGTTTTCAGTGCTGTTGCGCTTTGAATGACAATTGCGCGGTCGTGCGACGCTGTACCCAAACAAAGTTTTTATCATTTTGTTCCCACATATTGAGCTGTCTTTTGGTGGTATTTGATCACCCCTGCGGTTTTTATTTTTTGAGCTACAAATAAAAAAAGACGGAAAATTTTGAAAAAAAAAAAATTCTCTATTTTTGTCACAAAACTTTGTAAATAAGTAAATTTTCTCCATCACTGGTGGGCACTGATGAGGCTACACTGATGTGGCAGTACTGATTGGCACTGATGAGGCGGCACTGATGAGGTGGCACTGATGATGAGGCACTTATATGCAGCGATGATGAGCACTGTTAGGCGGCACTGATAAGCAGCACTGACGGGTACTGAGAGGTGGCACTGATATACAGCACTGATGGGCACTGATATGCAGCACTGACAGACACTGCTAAGCGGCACTGACGGGCACTAATAGACAGCACTGATTGGCACTCATAGGCGGCACTGGGCACTGATAGGTGGGTACTGGTGGGCACTGGTAGGTGGCAATGATGGGCACTGATGTGTGGCACTGGTATGCATTGATAGGGGCACTGGTGGGCACTGATAGGGGCACTGGTGGGCATATACATTAATAAGGGCTCATTCCCTGGTGGTCTAGGGTAATTACATATACGGGTGGTCACGGGGATAGTCACGGGTGGTCACGGGGATAGTTACGTATGGTCACGGTGTGTAGTCACGGGTAGTAACGGTGGATGGTCACGGGTGGTCATGGGTGGATAGTCACGGGTCACGGCGGATACTCACGGTTAGTCACGACAGATAATCACGGGCAGTCACGGCGAATCGTCACAGACAGTCACGACGTATAGTCACGGGTAGTCACGACATATAGTCACGGTGGAGAGTCATGGGCAGTCACGACGAATAGTCACGGCGGATTGTCACGAGTAGTAGCGACGTATATTCACGGAGTAGTAGTCACGGTGGAGTAGTCACGGCGGAGTAGTCACGGTTAGTCATGACGGTGTAGTCACATCGGAGTAGTCACGGGTGGTCACTACC
>BLSH010261255.1:59214-74780 GCA_018402905.1 Glandirana rugosa
TGAAAACACTCTATGACCCACACACACACACACACACATATATATATATATATATATATATATATATGTATATATATGTGTGTATATATATATATATATATATATATATACACACACACACACACACACCCAGTATCTCACAAAAGTAAGTACACCCCTCCCATTTCTTCTATCTTTTCATGTGACAACACTGAAGAGCTGACACTTTGCTACAATGTAAAGTAGTGAGTGTCCAGCTTGTATAACATTGTAAATTTACTGTCCCCTCAAAATAACTCAACACACAGCCATTAATGTCTAAACCACTGGCAACAAAAGTGAGTACACCTCTACGTGAAAATGTCCAAATTGGGCCCAATTAGCCATTTTCCCTCCCTGGTGTCATGTGACTCGTTAGAGTTACAAGGTCTCAAGTGTGAATGGGGAGCAGGTGTGTTAAATGTGGTGTTATCGCTCTCACTCTCTCATACTGGTCACTGGAAGTTCAACATGGCACCTCATGGCAAAGAACTCTCTGAGGATCTGAAAAAAAAAAATTGTTGCTCTACATAAAGATGGCCCCTAGGCTATAAGAAGATTGCCAGGACCCTGAAACTGAGCTGCAGCACGGTGGCCAAGACCACACAGCGGTGTAACAGGAGAGGTTCCACTCAGAACAGCGCCTCACCATGGACAACCCAAGAAGTTGAGTGCAGTGCTCAGCGTCATATCCAGAGGTTGTCTTTGGGAAATAGACGTATGAGTGCTGCCAGCATTGCTGCAGAGGTTGAAGGGGTGGGGGGTCAGCCTGCCAGTGCTCAGACCATACGCCGCACACTGCATCAAATTGGTCTGCATGGCTGTCGTCCCAGAAGGAAGCCTCTTCTAAAGATGATGCACAAGAAAGCCTGCAAACAGTTTGCTGAAGACAAGCAGACTAAGGACATGGATTACTGGAACCATGCCCTGTGCTCTGATGAGATCAAGATAAACTTATTTGGTTCAGATGCTGCCAAGCGTGTGTGGGGGCAACCAGGTGAGGAGTACAAAGACAAGTGTGTCTTGCCTACAGTCAGGCATGGTGGTGGGGGTGTCATGGTCTGGGGCTGCATGAGTGCTGCCGCCACTGTGGAGCTACAGTTCATTGAGGGAACCATGAATGCCAACATGTACTGTGACCTATTGAAGCAGAGCATGATCCCCTTCTTTCGAAGACTGACCTGCAGGGCTGTATTTTAACTTGATAATGACCCCAAACACACCTCCAAGACGACCAAGAAGCTGAGGGTAAAGGTGATGGACTGGCCAAGCATCTCCAAACCTAAACCCTATTGGGCATCTGTGGGGCCTCCTCAAACCGAAGGTGGAGGATGCAAGGTCTCTAACATCCACCAGCTCTGTGATGTCGTCATGGAGGAGGGGAAGAGGACTGCAGTGCCAACCTGTGAAGCTCTGGTGAACTCCATGCCAAAGAGGGTTAAGGCAGTGCTGAAAAATAATGGTGACCACACAAAATATTGACACTTTGGGCCCAATTTGGACATTTTCACTTAGGGGTGGCCAGCGGTTTAGACATTAATGGCTGTGTGTTGAGTTATTTTGAGGGGACAGTAAATTTACACTGTTATACAAGCTGTACACTCACTACTTTACATTGTAGCAAAGTGTCAGCTCTTCAGTGTTGTCACATGAAAAGATAGAAGAAATGGGAGGGGTGTACTTACTTTTGTGAGATACTGTATATACTGATGGATAACAGCTTAATAAAAGTACAATAAGTTAGGATGGGGAGCTAAGCTGTCCTTTAGATTCATCTAATCGTGTCCCACCTACCAAGTGTTTAGTAATGGTCTGGTACACTGATCATTCACCATGCGGTTATCCTCTGTGACAAACAGCCCGTGTCAGTTGTGGATGGAATATGTCTGCCACATAGAATCCTGAGATTCTTAAGGTAAATAGGCGGCAGGGAGAGGTCTGTAGGCAGCAAGGGGTTAAGTTTTGGTCACACCTTGCTCCCCAGCTGGGGTATAATTGTGCCTGACCTGGGGGTAATCAGTGGTGGTGCTGTGAGTGATGCCAGGACTGAAGCAGACCCAGTGAGGTCTATCTATTAGCCAGGAGGTTTTTATTCCTGTAATGGACTTTTGTTTTGGGCCTTTTTTTCTACCCCTGCGAGGGAAACCTTTCTGTTATCCTTCTATGCTGGATGAATAAACAAGGGCAGGAAGCACTTAACCTGACGTAGGCTGGATTCCATGTTTGAGGACCTCTCACCTTGGAGCTGATCGCCCACACCTCTTTGAAATAACCTTGCAGGAAGCGAGGGTTAGACAAAGAGGACAAATGTTTATTGAATGTTACCTTGGTCAGTTCCCAATAGAATAACCTGAATAGATGGCACCTCATCCCAAATTGTAAATACAAGGAAAGAGTGAGTTCCCTGAGGGGATTATACGGTGCTGTAGAATAATCCAATCACAATTATTTTAAAACCAATTATCTTTATTATAAACACATGTTCCATAAAAGTATATAACATGGGTGTACATTAAAACCATGTATTACAGCTTAATGTGTGATGGAGTCCAGCCAAGATTGTTATAGGCTTTCGTCAGCTATCATCCCAACATGTTTCGCCCCCGTGGGCTTCCTCAGGGGATTGTACTGACCTCCAAAATCTGAGGACAATGAAATAGAAAATCATTATAATACAGTAGTGTATCACAGAAGCCAATCAATATTGTCTGCAATTGGACCGCCTGTAAGGTATATCCAAACCTCCACCCAATGCTCCCACAGACCAACCCAACCCAGTATCAGCCGAGCCACGATCAGGACTCACCTGAAGCCGAAGACAGATACGGACCACACCCAAGGGCAACGACCAAATAGACCTCGACTAATATGGCAGCTGCAGGTGACGCCTAAGGTCCTGGCTAATTTTCTTAAAAAGGGCATAAGATAAGGGAAAGGAAAGACATAAGCCAAGGCCAATGTTACATAAACAACATATAATTTCCCCACTGAAGCCAAGACATTATGCATAATGCAATTCATGCTTCCTCTTTGTTGGCAAATTTTTTATAATTTTTTAATTACCTTTTTTTTAAAAAACATTCTGCTTCTTGTTTTGTCTCTTGCAGAAATACACAAACCGTTGTGCACTTATACACGAGAAACGAATGGCACGTAAACAAAAGTGCCCTTAGAGCCAGTTAAGGCCTAACAAGAAAAACCCTATGCAGCTGGAATGCTGGGCAATAACCCCCCCCCCCTCTTTAAACCCATTCACTAGCTCCCCCCCATTGTTACAGTCAATAGTATAGGTATAACCTTGAGATCCCCCAGACCAGAACACCTCCTGTCAGGGTCCATAGCATAATGCCAACTGGAATAATCTCAAAACATCAGGTAAGATCATCTACCCTTACCAACGTACCCTAATGGCTATTCCTAAGACCACTGTTCATGTGTTCGTTGTTAAGTAGCTACCTGTTTATCCCGCTGTGGACTTTGCTGATATCCATGTGTGCCATACTTTGTTGAACTTTTTTACACAGCCTCTAGAAAGATGGGTCGCTTTGTAGAACGGTATTATTGCATTGATAAAGGGGGTGCTTGGATATGGCGCTGTCTCAGCAGTGGAAAATACGTGTGTCCTCTATGTTCTATGATCATGTATGTGGTTATAGTTTCGTGCAAGTGTGCATTTGAAAGGTTCAAGTATGCGTGTAACAATAATACATAGGGAAATAATGTGTCAGTGCGTAAAAATTACTGGTAAATATTAAAGATTTTCTTTTGTGTGTAAATAAACTTATAACGTGTTAGTCATAAACTATATTTTCATATAGCTTATACCTGTGGTGAATTATTAGTGGTACATTGATATCTTCACTGGAAAATATTTAAAATCCGACAGATGTAGTAAATAAACAAAACAGCGAAAAAATTAAGAATATAATAAATTAGTCCATCAAGTGTGTAGAATTGTGACTTCAAGTGATTGTTCTTTCTAACATTGGTGACTTTGGGATCGTGAGTACATTCGTGCTCCCCCTATAGATTTCCTCCTTACCAGAGGGCACTGCCCCTGCAGGGGCCGCGTGCCTATCTTTATTTAATCCTGGTGACTTTTTCCTGGGTCGGGTAGGGGGTATTCCTCTGTTCCTCTGTTCCTCTTTGGTGGGTACCTTTATCCTGGGTAGGTTCCTTCTCTTGTTCGGTTGTTCTCCCTTCTTCCGGAAGATGGGTGATCTCAGGGTGGGTATCCAGCAGTTTTAAAAAATAAAAAGCAGAGAGGACTCCATAGTGCAACTTGTTTCAATGTATCCTTAATTTTATTCAAAGGGGAATTTGGATACAAAGTTGTAAAATAAACGAGGGTAGGTGATGGTACATGGACTGGGTATGGGATAGTTCATTCAGTGTTCCAAAAAGAAAATAAAATAAAATGAGTACAAGTCACATAGCCGGTAGACCTAGCAGGAAGCCGTACATCACATCCGGTTTGAGACGAAGGAAAGCTGGAACGCACGCTGACACAGCGAGGAGAGCTGCAGAGCTCACCCATCTAGCCAAGCCCATCTGAACATGAGTTGTGACTTGTACTCATTTTATTTTATTTTCTTTTTGGAACATTGAATGAACTATCCCATACCCAGTCCATGTACCATCACCTACCCTCGTTTATTTTACAACTTTGTATCCAAATTCCCCTTTGAATAAAATTAAGGATACATTGAAACAAGTTGCACTATGGAGTCCTCTCTGCTTTTTATTTTTTAAAACTGCTGGATACCCACCCTGAGATCACCCATCTTCCGGAAGAAGGGAGAACAACCGAACAAGAGAAGGAACCTACCCAGGATAAAGGTACCCACCAAAGAGGAACAGAGGAACAGAGGAATACCCCCTACCCGACCCAGGAAAAAGTCACCAGGATTAAATAAAGATAGGCACGCGGCCCCTGCAGGGGCAGTGCCCTCTGGTAAGGAGGAAATCTATAGGGGGAGCACGAATGTACTCACGATCCCAAAGTCACCAATGTTAGAAAGAACAATCACTTGAAGTCACAAATCTACACACTTGATGGACTAATTTATTATATTCTTAATTTTTTCGCTGTTTTGTTTATTTACTACATCTGTCGGATTTTAAATATTTTCCAGTGAAGATATCAATGTACCACTAATAATTCACCACAGGTATAAGCTATATGAAAATATAGTTTATGACTAACACGTTATAAGTTTATTTACACACAAAAGAAAATCTTTAATATTTACCAGTAATTTTTACGCACTGACACATTATTTCCCTATGTATTATTGTTACACGCATACTTGAACCTTTCAAATGCACACTTGCACGAAACTATAACCACATACATGATCATAGAACATAGAGGACACACGTATTTTCCACTGCTGAGACAGCGCCATATCCAAGCACCCCCTTTATCAGTTACACATCCCCCCTACGGGAGGGAATCTCTGGAAGGCAGCAGTCTAACAGCACAACCCATAAGCGCGGTACACACCCCTAAATCACTCAGGTATTATTGCATTGATCAGCCCTTTCCCGACTGACAGTGTGGGAGCAGCCATTTTCTTCCAATGCAGAAGAATTGCCTTTTTGGCGTGAAAAAATATTACATGGAGCAGTGTTTTTAAGGCCCTGGCATGAACCACCTCACGGATCAAACCCAATAGGCAAACCCCCACTGACATTGGGTTGGGGGATCTAGAGGAGGGAAGAGACGTATGAGGTCACCTCCCTCCAGAATATTTGTATTTATGGACAATTCCAAACTATGTGTTCTGCATCCGCAGGGGGAGTTTGTACATCGCCTGCACTCCGCCGACACCGTGGTATAAATTTTAGCTAGTCTAGCTGGTGTATAATATACCTGTGGATAAATTTAAACTGGATCAAGCTCTCTTTAGCAGAGGCCAAATTTTGAAACAGTTGGTCCCACATATCATCCCAATCATGGCCCTGTAGATCCGGAACCTCTCCAGCCCAGTATTCTCTACACTTAGTCACTGCCTGTGGTGTTTTTTTTTTAAAGAGGGATTTATATACCGCTGAGAGTGTCTTAGGTAGGTCTTGGGATGATAATAGGTTTTCCAAGTCAGAAGCCAGTGCCTCGACCTTCAAAGAACAAAATTGGGTTAGAAATGCGTGACGGAGTTGTAGAAAACGAAAAAAGTAGTTATTAAGGAGGTTTTGCCTGGCTTTTAGTTGGTTGAAGGTTACAAGGTCCACTTCTCTGGTTGTCTTCCAGTTTTTTGACCCCCTTTGCAGCCCACGGTTCTGGATTTGGATTATGGAGTAAGTGGGGCAGTGTAGGATTCTGCCATATGGGTGCAGAAGGGGAGACACCCTGATAGCTACGAGAAGCCAACCTCAAGCAGTTCCCCATGCTTTAATTACTGTTTTCATGGAGGCTCTGAGAGGGAGACTTGTTTTGGGTCCTCTGAATATCGCGAAACGCAAGCTCTCGTATGATCCCAAGTGAGCAGCCTCCAATACAGTAGCTGCCAACTGTGCACAAACACCATTTGACCCACAATGTAATATTTATGCCAATCTGGAAGAGCTAATCCTCCTTGGCCTAGTGGTCCTTGAAGTGTCTTGAGACCTATTTTGGGAGGTTTAGGGAACCAAAGAAAGGAGCTTGTTGGGCTGTCAAGTTTTTTAAAGAAACTTTTAGGTATCCACATGGGCGCGTGACACAAAAAGTATAAGATGACAGGGAGTAACTTCATTTTAAGTAAATTTATCCTCCCAATCAAAGATAGGGGGATTTTCAGCCAGCTTTCTGTTTTTCGTTTGAATAACGTTAGTAAGGGGGTTAAGTTTAGTGTCATATAGTCTTTAACTTCTGCCAAGATTTTGATTCCTAAGTATGTCAGTGAGGTGACCCTTTTCAGAGGCAGGTTGGGGTCCGCTGCCTCCCTAGCTCCTTCATCTAGAGGGCATATGAAGGATTTACCTCAGTTTACCCGGAGGCCGGAGAAGGTAGTAAAGTTGTTTAGGATATTCAAGGACTTTTGTAGGGAGGACCCGGGGTCTTTGAGAAAGAGAATCAGGTCATCAGGATATAACGCCAAACATTCTTTAATGGATCCCACCGAATGGCACCTGAGGGTTCCGCTGTTCTGAGAGCAATCGCCACAGGCTCCATGATTAGGGCAAACAGGAAGGGTGATAGGGGGCATCCCAGCCTATTGCCTCTTCGCACAGTAAAGAAAGGGGAGATTTCCAGTCCGAGACTTATGGCCACCTGAGGAGCACTATATAATAGAGCAATCCACCCCCTGAAATTAGGGCCAAACCCCATCTTTTGCCAATCAACAGAGTCAAAGGCCTTTTTAATATCGATCAACACCATCACCCTCGGGGATGAACCGTCATTTGGGATTTGTAGGTGTCTAAAGACCGTACAAAGGTTAGTCTCAGTGGATTTTCCAGGCATAAAGCCTGTTTGATCAATATTCACCAATGTTGAAATAACCTTGGCTAGGTGAGAGGTCAAAATCTTTGTATTTTAATTTCCATGTTTAGCAGTGCTATGGAATGGTAGGAGGAACACTCCTCTGGGTCCTTACCTGGCTTTAGAAGGAGAATTACATATGCCTCTAACATGGATTTTGGGAGGGTCTGATTTTTAAGGCAATATTCGAACAGTGCTTCAGGTCTGGGGGCCACAACCTCTGCGTATGTCTTGTAGAAATCCACAGGGAACCCATCGTATCCTGGGGCCTTACAGGGTGGGAATGCAGAAATAGCGGTCTCAATTTCCCGTGGGGTGATTTTTGCTTCCAAGGCCTCCCTATCCTCGTCTGAGAGCACAGGGATAGGTAAACTGTCAAGCAGGCGGTCAAGTTCCACCATGTCTTATGGCTGTATGGGTGCATATAAGGAGGACAAATATGTGGTGAATACCTCCATTATTTTGTTTTGGTCTGAAACTATGTCTCCCCCCATCTTTTTAATTGTAGGGACATTTGGTGGGGGTGTCTTGTCTGCAACCAATAGTGCTAACAGCCTGCCATTTTTGTCTCCCTGTGAGAATAGGGATTCCGCCCTATGTCTCACCTCTGTATGGGCTAAGTCCATGTGGTGAAGTGAGAGGAGGCGCTGAGCCTCAAGTAAGGAGGCAAGCGACTCTTCCGATGGGGATTCAGCATGTAAATCTGCACATTCCCTTTTTTTGATTTGTAAGTTTGACATTTCCACATTGGGGTCCTTTCAAACCGACTTAGTTGTGGAAATACATTCCCCCCTGACCACCGCCTTGAATGCATCCCACACCACAAGAGGGTTAGAAGAGTCAACACTTGAAGACCAATAAGATGTAATTGAATTTTGCTGATGGGACGTGACCTTCTCCTCCTGGAGCCAGCCTGGGGCCAGTCGCCTTTCTGGTGCTTGGAGCCAACGCTAGGGTAACAGCTAGGGAACTTTGGTCAGACAAATCTCCCGCAAGATACTGTGCATACTACAGAAGCGTTTGTAATGAGTCATTGCCAAAGGCAAGGTCAATTCTGGCCACAGATCGATGAATTTTGAAGACATGGGAATAGCCCCTAGTCTGTGGGTGTTTCCAGTGCCACAACTCAATCAGGTTAGCAGCTGAGGCCCAGGAAAGAAGATCGGAAGAGCCCCCCCATGGATGTTAGAGGAATCCAAGGCAGTGTCTAATATAGCATTATAATCTCCCATCCAAAACATAGGCAAATGAGCATGAGGTGCTTGTTTAACCAATACATCGTACAGTAGTGATTGAAATGGTGGGGGCATGTATACACAGATCACCAGCAAGGTAAGATGACTAACAGTTAGGACCACAACCACAAATCTACCTGCTGGATCAGAGAGCACCTGGTGGATTGTAGAGGGTAATTGTTTACTGATAAGTATAGACACCCCCTGGCAAAGGTAGATTAGGTGCCATGTAGCGCCCTTTGTACCCATGGTCTACGCTAGTCTTCCTCAACCTTTTCAACACAGAGGAACCCTTGAAAAAACTTTCTGGTCTCAGGGAACCCCTGCTAAAAATTACTATATCTACAACTCATGATACATTAGTATGTTGGTCAGTGGGAAGAATACTCCTTACACTCGTGGTCATTGGGAAGAATTACTCCCTTCCAGATAACTAAAAACATCAATGCTGTCAGTGGGAATGGATCTGAGAAGCAGAAATTGCTCATTGCTCAAGGCACCCCTAGCAACCCTTGGAGGAACCCTAGGGTTCTATAGAACCCTAATTGAGAAACCCGTGTCTATGCAGTGCCAAAACCCCATTTCCATCCAGGTGTGTCTCCTTCAGGAGGATGATGTGCGGTATAATAGGCTTAAGATAATTAAATATAGCAGCTCTTTTGTATTTGTCATTTAACCCTCGTACATTCCATGAGATTATTTTAAGTGGTAGCCATATCTCAGTGATAATAAAATAATAGTAAGAAATTGTATCAGATAATAAAGCAGTGCTGCAGTTGGCACAGTCAATTCTACCAGTGGGTCCTGGTGGGGAATCTGTGGATTTAAGCACGTGGAGGAGCTTGTGAAATAACATACCCTGCCGTTATACCGGGAACTCAGACAAAAACCCAGTCCAGTATGCGGCTTGTACCCTAACCAAAACGAAGGAAAACCCTGTGGAATCCAACCGATGCCCACAAAAGTTCGGCATATTGCGGTGGTTCTTCTGTGTTTGTATGAGGAGCTCCGCATCCAGGAGAAAAATAAAGTGTAAAAAAGAAATGGGTATTCACTGCAAAATGGGGAGTGTTATAACAGGAGCATCAAAAAACCGTTGCCCATAGGTCATAATGTAACTAACTTCAGACAAGAACTGGGGTTTGAAAAACTGGCCCCCATGGAGCCCCATGGGCAGCCTCATAATGCAGGTATATTTTGAGCAAGTGGAAGCATGGCTGTGTCACCAAAGACATCTGTATAGGGTAGCTGCAAAGATGAGGAGAAAGCTTTTAAGGATCTTTGTTTAGCCAATCACAAGCTTCTTGCGGCGTCAAAGAATTTTACCACTCCATCGTGTTGCACTCTGAGCCTGCTGGGGTACAGCATACTATATTGGATATTTTTGACTCTCAATCTCTTCTTAATATCATTAAAAGAGCGTCGGCGCCTCATCGTCTCTGCTGAGAGGTCAGGGAACAGCATGATTTTGGTGTTATATTTTATCTCTTGGTGCTTCTGGGCTTCCGCCAGGATCATGTCCCCGTAGTTGAGGAACCAAACTAAAAATAGCCTGGGGAGTGGGGGTTTGGGGGGCACCCGGAGGGTGATTACCTGTGGGCACATGGTGGGCTCTCTCCACTATGTATATGGGGGTAAATCTCCGAGGGTCAGGGTCTGCTTGAATATTTGTTCTGCTAAGTCTGCTGTTTTGGTGCCCTCTGCTCCTTCAGGCAACCCCACCACCCGCACATTGTTCCTACTCTGTCTGTCTTCTGCGTCGTCAGCTGTGTTGTAAGGATCTTACCAGTTCTTGCAGCTCAGAGAGGTGAGAACCCTGGGAGTGTGTAGTGTCCTCCACTTCAGAAATGCGATCCTCTGCCACCGTTACTCTGCCCATGATCTTGTCCATGTCCTGTTGAATGTGAGCACCCTTGCTTGTAAGGTGATCTATGTGGACTAATATCTCAGTTTTAACGTCCGCTAAGGCATCCAAGATCGGCTTGGTAATTGCTCTTGTCAGTCACTGTGGGTGCTTTGGGGCTCTGTCCTGGCCCTTTCCCACCCACTGAACGCTCTCCCTCCATTGCAGTCGCAGGTTGTCTGCCTTGTGGGGATGGCGTCTCAGGATCCAAGATGGCGGAGGTGGGGCTCGTTCCCTTCCTCTGCGCTGAGGTAGCTGGCGGCTGCTGCTTCAGCTGCTTTTCCCCTTCACTTCGGAAGATCCGGATGGCATCTCGGGGATCCACGGAGTTCAGTAGGCTGGTTTTTGGGGCGATATTAATGTGTAAAACACCTTAATAGATGGATAAATAAGCAGGGTTATGCGGAACTCTCCTCAGACACTTCCTGCCTCAGTCACATCCGGCCACACCCCCCTTTTTTAATTACCTTTTAAATGGGGCACTACCAGTAGCATTAACATCTCTTATCTTCCTTTTCTACCATGCAGATTGTTCTGCTGTACAACCCAACCGTTTTGGAGCGGCACACAGCCCTAGATAGTATTGGTTGTATGAACAACCCAAGTATTAGCTTCCCCCTTTTTGTCCAATATACCCCCTCTTCCCCCCCTTCCCCTCGCCTCTTCTCCTTCTCTTCCCCTTTTTCCCCTCCTTGGGCTCCCTCTCCCCCCTTTTCAAACCCCCCCTCCTCCCGTTTCCTTGCCCCCCCTCCCCCATACCTCTCCCCTCCAGGTATTTCCAGGTAGTGATGATTATTTTGCCCAAATAATTTTGGCTTTCTCTCTGTCATTGGATATAGCAACTCAAGCACCAATTTCCGCACCTCTTCTTAATCATATAAGAATATAACCGCATGGTGAATGATCAGTGAACCATTACTAAACACTTGGTAGGTGGGACACGATTAGATGAATCTAAAGGACAGCTTAGCTGCGCATCCTAACTTATTGTACTTTTATTAAGCTGTTATCCATCAGTATGTAATTACTTGTGTGTCCCCACAACTGACAGATGTACCTTGGGCGGTTACTTGGCCTGTAAGGCCCAAGTGTTTCCGTGGGGGGGGGGGCAGGCGTTGTCCTGATTGGCACAAGTGAGTGTATCTTCAGCAATAATTGTTTATGACAATATGAACTGTGATTTTTTTTTTTTTTGGATTATGAGTAATTAATATATGTCTTTTTCGATAGAATACATCCCTCCTGAGGACTGGTGCCCAGAACTGCACGGCATACTCCAGGTGCGGCCTCACCAGGGACTTGTATAGTGGGAGAATTATTGATTTATCCCTGGAATTGATCCCTTTCTTGATGCATGCCAGCACTTTGTTAGCTTTGCTTGCAGCAGCTTGGCATTGCATGCCACTGCTGATCCTGTTTTCTACTAGGACCCCTAGGTCCTTTTCCATCCTAGATTCCCCCAGAGGCTCTCCCCCTAGCGAGTAGTTAGCGTTCAGGTTCTTGGTACCCAAATGCATTATTTTATATTTTTCTACGTTAAACCTCATTTGCCACTTGTCTGCCCACCCCATTAATTTGTTCAGATCTTAGCTTGGTATCATCCGCAAATATTGAGATTGAGCTGTTCGCCCCGTCCTCCAAATCGTTTATGAATAAATTGATCAGGCTTGATCCCAGGACAGAACCTTGGGGAACCCCACTTTCTACACCGGACCATTCTGAGTACTCCCCATTTATCACCACCCTCTGGACTCGCCCCTGTAACCAGTTTTCAATCCAGGTACTCGCCCTTTGATCCATGTTGAGGGATCTTAGTTTGTACAGTAAACGTTTATGGGGAACTGTATCAAATGCTTTTGCAAAATCCAGATACACCACGTCTACAGACCTTCCCTTATCTAGATGGCAGCTCACCTCCTCATGGAAGGTTAACGGATTGCTTTGGCAAGAGTGATTCTTCATGAACCCATGTTGATTACTGCTAATGATACCGTTCTCATTACAATAGCCTTGTATGTAATCCCTTATTACAGGGTGGTCCTGGAGGAGTGCAGGAGATGTGTGGAGGAATCTCGCTCTTCTCCATCTTACTTGTAGGCCTTTAGAGCCGAACTCCCACTCAGCCCTAAGGGCTCAAAGCCAGAGGTCAACTAACTGCTTTGAAAAGCCTTCTGTGGGCCCCCTCTTCTACAAGTGGGGGGCTGTTTGTATACCTGGACAGGGTAGTTTCAGTGAAGCTGACTTCATGGTTGGTTCCCTTTATTTGTCTAAGTTTAGGGGTTACTTCTCTACTTATGATATCGAACGCTATGAAGAATCTTACATTTTTATCATTGAACGTTGGGAGTCCAAGTCTTGGAACTTCATATGCAGACCAGCTGGTCTTTCATGTGGATGTGTTTTCGGATTTTGAATTTCTGTATCTCAATGAATGAGAATAAAAATAAGATTTTGCACTTACCGGGTCATCTTTTTCTTGCAGTCCATGGAGGGACACCGCTCTAACGCCTGTTTCTCTTGCTTTGCCTTTGATGTCACTGTAGCGCCCCGTAGTGATGAGTGCTTTTTGTAGTGGGGGTTTTTGCTAGGAGAGGCAAAATCTAATCAGGCTTGACTAAGAGCGCAGACCTGAATGTTTTGATCTGGGCAGGCGAGTGGCTCAGGGAGAGCTGGAGATTGCAAAAGGAATGCCCCTTGGATCCTCCTCCCCTTTGTTTCTTGAGGGCTCTGGAAAAGGCGATGGATGAGGAGGTGTCACTCTCTGATGTATGTTGAGGAGCTCTCACCAATCCCCAACCTGGATTGGCAGGGGGCGGGCCTCCTTAACCACTTCAATACAGGACACCCCCTTCCTGCCCAGACCAATTTTCAGCTCAGGTGGTATTTCATCTCCTGGGTTTTTTATTTTTTGTGACATAAGTCACAAGAGCGAATAATATTTTCATAAGAAAAAAGAGCGAAAATTTCAGAAAAAAACACTTTTTTTTTAGTTTCTATGATAACAATTTGCAAATAAGTCATTTTTGTTCAAACATTTGGGCCAAAACCTATACAGCTACATATCTTTGGTAAAAATAACCCAAACAAGGGTCCTTTCACAAGAGCGGAGCCCGTTTTGACGTTCTTCGCTGCTCAGCAGGGATCCATCCCTTGATCCCCGCTGAGCCGGCTGATGACAGGACCGCCTCTGCACTCCGTGCTCAGACTGACCTGTCAGAGCTCCGCTCTCCTCTATGGGGGATCGGATGAAAACGGACCGTCTGTCCGTGTTCATCCGATCCGATCGGCCAGATGGATGGAAAATGGGGTTTCCATCCGTCTGTGTTTAGCGGATCGGAGCGGATTGGGTGTCAGCGGACATCTCACCGCTGACATCCGTCGCTCCATAGAGGACAATGGAGCGTCCATTCGGGTCCTCCTGAAAAACTGACAGGCGGTCCTGAGCGGTCCGTGCGTGTGAAAGTACCCTAAGGCCTCATGCACACTGAGGCTGATAAACGGACGTTCTGGGGCATTTGGACATTTTTTTCAGCTGCCCCTGAACTCATTTATTGTTATCTTATCAGTACATTTACACAGGGTCGTTTAAGGTTGTTTCCAGGCAGTTGAGTTTAGAGGCTTTTTTTGGAACGCAAAAAAAATGGGTTCAGAGGCATTTGAAATGCCGAACAGCTTGTAAACGCAATAACTCGCGTCTAGGACCGTTTAGTTTACAGGCATTTCTATTTTAAAAACAAAAAAAAAATTTGATCACACCTAATCACGCCTATCTCATTTCTTGAGGCCCTGAAATATCAGGGAAAGTACAAATACCCCCCATATGACCCCATTTTGAAAAGTGGCAAGTTTTTTTAAGTTGTATTTTTTTCCCACAATTCTTGGGAAAATTAAGAAAAAAAAAAAATTAATTAAAAAAAAAAAATATGTGTGTATATATATATATATATATATATTTTACACAAAATTGTCATAAGTTATTTCTCGCACACAGCATATGCATACTTCCAATTACACCCCAAAATACATTCTGCTACTCCTCTCGAGTATGGCGATACCACATGTGTGCGTCTTTTTCACAGCCTGGCCACATACAGAGGTCCAACATGCAGGGAGTACCATCAGACGTTCTTGGAGCATAAATTACACATCTAATTTCCTAACGACCTATTACACTTTTGAAGGCCCTGGAGCACAAGGACAGTGGAATTACCCACAAATTTTGGAAAGCAAACACCCCAATGTATATTTTATGAGGCATGGGCTGCAGATAGGTACTCGGGTACTCTGATGGGCTGCAGATAGTTACTCGGGTACTCTGATGGGCTGCAGACAGGTACTTGGGTACTCTGATGGGCTGCAGATAGGTACTTGAGTACTCTGATGGGCTGCAGATAGGTTCTTGGGTGCTCTGATGGGCTGCAGATAGGTGCTCGGGTACTCTGATGGGCTGCAGATAGGTACTCGGGTACTCTGATGGGCTGCAGACAGGTGCTCGGGTAATGTGATGGGCTGCAGATAGGTACTTTCATGGGCTGGTGACAGGTACTCGGGTACTTTGATGGACTGGTGACTGGTACTCAGATGGGCTGGTGACAGGTACTCGGGTACTTTGATCGACTGGTGACGGGTACTCAGATGGGTTGGTGACAGGTACTCGGGTACTCAGGTGGGCTGGTGACAGGTACTCTGATGGGCTGGTGACAGATACTCGGGCATTCTGATGGGCTGGTGACAGGTACTCGGGTACTCAGATGGGTTGGTGAGAGGTATTCGGGTACTCTGATGGGCTGGTGACAGGTACTCTGATCAGCTGGTGACAGGTACTCAGGTACTTTGATGGGCAGGTGACAGCTACTTGGGTACTTTGATGGGCTGGTGATAGATACTCGGGTACTTTGATGGGCTGGTGACAGCTACTTGGGTACTTTGATGGGCAGGTGACAGC
>BLSH010261255.1:90662-106926 GCA_018402905.1 Glandirana rugosa
GAGAGAGAGGAGACACAGAGAGGGAGAGAGAGGAGACACAGAGAGGGAGAGAGAGGAGACAGAGAGAGGGAGAGAGAGGAGACAGAGAGAAGAGGAGAGAGACAGAGGAGAGAGAGGGAGAGAGACAGAGGAGAGAGAGGGAGAGAGACAGAGGAGAGAGAGGGAGAGACACAGAGGAGAGAGAGGGAGAGACACAGAGGAGAGAGAGGGAGAGACACAGAGGAGAGAGAGGAGAGAGAGGGAGAGACAGAGGAGAGAGAGGGAGAGACAGAGGAGAGAGAGGGAGAGACAGAGGAGAGAGAGGGAGAGACAGGGAGAGACAGAGGAGAGAGAGGGAGAGACAGAGGAGAGAGAGGGAGAGACAGAGGAGAGAGAGAGAGAGAGAGAGAGAGAGAGAGAGAGAGAGAGGGGAGAGAGACACACACAGAGGAGAGAGAGGGAGAGAGACAGAGGAGAGGGAGAGGAGAGAGAGGGGGAGAGGAGAGAGAGAAGTGAGGACTCTGCAGCATGGCCTCGTGTCTCCTACCAAATCTAGCAGCCTAGCAGGTACCTATTTGGTGCAGCAGAGAACTGCTCTGTGTAAGGTTCGGCTCCATATCAGCTGCAGAGGATTAGTTCAGGAAGGCCTTGCTCCTCTCCACTTCTGACTCCAGCCTGTGCAGAACACAGCACTTACTTCTGTTCTTCAAGTTCAGCCCTTCTCCCGCGCTGTAAAGCCTCGCCCTCACAATTTATAGAGTGCTGCTGCACTCAAGGCATATCACTCCACCAGCTATCATTTGTAAAGTAGCGGGCAGTGCCAGCCGGGTCTAGAGAAGAGGCATCGGAAAATGCGGCTTCCACCTCCGCTCTTATTGATAAAAAAAAAGTCCCTAAGCTCCTAGCCTGTATGCCCACTTGAGACCCTAAAAAATGACAATGATTTTTTTTTTTTTTTTGTGTGCAGAGTGTGACAGGACACAGCAGTGGGCCCCCTGACCTGGAGGCCCGTGTGCAACGAACACATTGAACACATGGATAAAATGCCACTGTATAGGAGGGCTCCCACTCTTCCTGACACTCTTGCCCCGTGGGTAGTTAACCCACCTAGGAATACAGAAAACAGGCTGTTCTCCTTCCTATCAGGCTTTTACACCTGTGGAAGGCATGCTGCATGTAAAAATTGCAAAATGAATATGAAGAAACTGAAAGATTTTCAATCATCCGTTACACATAAATAGTGTCAGGAACTGGTGTAACCAGAAATGTGTGAACTGCACAGAGAATACTAGACACAATGTAAAGTGAATAAAGTGATTTATTAAGGATATAAGTAAAATGGTAATCCAAACGCACATCTAATATAACAAACATTGTAAACAACCACAGCAACAGAAATAGTGAAAGCTGCTAAAACAGGTATAGGGAAATACAAACCGTAAATGTAGCCAGGCCAGGGTCATGCACGGGAGATCAATCGGGGGGGCAGGGAGCAAGATAAGGCAGAAACCAGGAACAGATGACGGGAAAGCTGGTGAGACAGGGTCAGACTGCAGAAAGGGGTCCAGGAGCAGATTCAGGGTTCAGGATTCCAGATACAGGATTCGGGATTCCAGATTCAGCATTCAGGATGGCAGATACCGGATTCATGATTCCAGAAACAGCATTCAGGATTACAGATACAGGGTTCAGGATTCAGGATACAGAGGCACATGGAGGACAAACACCAAGGCACCAAAAAATAAATAAATAAAATAAATAAATAAATAAATAAATAAATAAATAAATAAAAAGGGGCAGACTCGATGGACTACTCAGTCTTTTTCTGCCGTCACTTTTCTATGTTTCTATGTTTCTATATGGTAAACAGGGTTTAAACATCCTTCCTGTAACGAGTGTCAGGTGGTGAATCACGAGCCTCTGATTACTGGAAGACATCCGCTGGTGGAAAGTGGAACTGCAGCCCATGGATCCCCGAGCCACAGTGCCACCCGCTGGAGGGACTATTCCTAACAAACAGTATCACATTAAAGATCTTATAACTTGTGATACTGTTGGTGTTGTTTATATGTTGGAATGTGAGTGCGGCTTCCAATATGTAGGCCGCACATCAAGAGCATTACACATCATGGTGGGAGAACATATAAATAATATCAAAAAGGGCCTCCAACCCATAATGTACCCCGACACTTCAGAGTTTGCCATGATAGAAATTCTAGCGGTTTAAAATTCTGGGGTATAGAGAAGGTGGCTAGGGGGCGTGTCCAAGATGGCGCCGTGAGCAGACGCATCTTCTTGGAGCTCCGCCGGGTACTTCTGCTTTTGCCCATCTCCAGCGCTTGCTGAGCCCTGACTCTCCCGCTCCTTACTGCCTGATGCGGTGCAGATCCTCGGACAGGCGACGAGGTAGGGGGAAAAGGCTTTGGTTCCCAGCAATCCCAGAGGAGCCTCTGCTGCACCTCCGCCCACGTGTAGAGACCCGCTCGGTGCGCGGCACGTGTAAGGCCTCACAAATGAGCCGTATTGGAGGAGGAGGACCTGCGCCCGTCGTGGCTGGCAGAGGTGATGGGGCTATAGCTACCCGCCAGTCCACTCTTACAACCAAATTGGAGATAGTTCAGCTGGAGGTCAGTCTGATCCGACAGGACCAAGACAAGCTGCGCTCCAGAGTTTCAGAGGCAGAGCAAAGGATTGGGACAGCTGAAGATGCCATAGCGGAGCACGCTGTCTCTCTTTGCAGCCTCCATACTAAAGTGCGGGTGCTGGAATACAGGGCCGAGGACACCAAAAATAGGAATAGGAGGAACAATCTCTGCATTATTGGACTGATCGAGGGGGTGGAGAGGAAGGATCCAACAGGGTTTGTGGAAGGCCTTCTGAGGGATCTCTTACTGGACGCACACGCCTGTCTCCCCCCCGCCTGTAGTGGAAAGAGCCCACTGGATTCCACCAAAGTATGGACCCCCAGGGACCCCTCCCCGAACCTTTATCCTTCGCCTATTGAACATTCGGAACCGCAATGAGATCCTTAGAGCATCCAGAGCCCTGGGCGATTTGCGGTACCGGAACAGCAGGATACCTATCTTCCCAGATTACTCGGTGGAGACGCAAAAACTCAGGAAGTCCTTCGATCAAGTGAAAACAGCCCTAAGGGCCCATAATATTCACTACAGTGTTCTGTTCCCGGCTCGCCTGCGCGTCCAAGATGGAGAGACGGTTCGCTTTTTCAACACTCCAGGAGAGACCTCCACATGGCTTGACTCTCTCCTGATTGCCCGCTGAACCAGGACCTGTAGGGGACCATCCTGACTTATCCTACTTAACTGTTTTGATTACGCACCGGCTACCATTTCTCCCTGGGTGCACGTTCGCCGAAGCTGTTTGCACCCCTCCCCCGGGCCGGGGAGCTGAGAGGCAACCTTGGCGGGTCTATTAGGCCTCTCCGAGGCTCGGGGCTGCCTGTGCTGCTGACCTCCATCCCTCCCCCGCATTGATGTGAACTATCCCTCCTGAATGCCTTATCGCCCTTAACCACCTGCTGGGACTGGGCCCGCCGACCTCTGCTGGGAGGGGGGAGCAAGACTTTGTAGGGCGCCTGAGGAGCCCCGAGCTCTGTCATATCACAGTTATGCCTTCAGGATATCCTATATGGAGTTAGTTACTCCAGTTGTGACTGAATTTTTCTTACAGTTTGTAGCCTAAGTATGTGCCCCTGATTTGATCAGGTGAAGTTACCACACACAACTCTCATTACTGCTTGTGGGAGTAGACGGATCCTTCTTCTCGCTGGATTACAGTTATTTATGTTTGGCAGATCCATATAAGTGCATTATACTGAACTGCTATAGACCTTTGTATCTGCCACTCTCACAATTCTTGCACCCGGCAGGGTCGAGAGCACTGAGAGCATGCCTGCTGCCACTGCACTCCCCTGAATACATCTTGGAGGGTTGAGGCCGCATTTTGCACAGGACCCCACTTTGCAGCCAGTGTGCTGATTGGTTTCGGGGTGGAAGCCCTCCTCAGTTTTGGGGGAGGGGTGGGGTGGGGGGAAATATTGCCCATTAAGGGCTAAGTTTTATAGATGGGTTACCTTTGTAACATTTTTTTTTGACAACTGCATTCTCTGTGTGTTTGCTACCGCTTATTTCCACATTGCACTGTTTGTTAATCTGCTCCATCTGGGTCCAGTGGTTCTCCATGGGTGTGGTAAGAGTGTTTTGTGCCGCGCTATCTATATAGTACAATTGGTATTATTTGTGTTAGGTGCAATAGTGTCAGTGATAAATGAGTTTATGATCAAAGCATTTCTTGTTCGTGCATACTAGTGATTAAAATATAAAGTCGTGGTGGCTTACATACATAGATACCAAACCAAAATTTTCAGGTAAGTATGTGACATATAAAAACAGTGATTAGCACTTAATGATTGGTGACAATTAAAGTAAAAGTTGGCAGATGATGCCAGTGATGATACACTTAATAAATTTATACAAATAATAGTCCATAAAAGTTCTGTCAGATGTGTGAATTTAAAAATCTCTTAAGGGTGATACATATTGGTGCGCTGGGTAATACATCTGCAGTGATTGTAGGTGACTAATCCTTAAGTGTGTGCTAATCCCTCACCTGAGGTGTGCTAGCAACCTTGCACATAAAGGTTTCTTTGTATGGGTGATTCCTTGTTCCTCCTGTGGGGGTCTCCACCTTTTCTGTGTGCTGTCAGCTATGTTGCTGGTGATTTTTTTTTTAAAAACTAGTCATACGGAGAGAGACCCTCCCGATCGGGTGGGTACAAAAAGTGAGAGGACTTTCCTTCGTGTGATATTGTTTTGTTTAAAACATTTATTTAAAACAAGCTTTTAAAATCAACACTCACATTTACAAGTAAAACGAACAAGCCTTTCTCCTACGAGCGCCGAGCTTGTGTGCATTCAGTCTGAGCTTCCAAACACCTCTGCTGTCGCCGCCCTAAGCGTTACGCCACGCCTCACGTGACTTTATCAATGGGGATGGCTAGAGAGGTGTGTGAGGTGTAGTATTTATAATGGGTTTAATTACGTCGGCCATTTTCTTGAAGTCTGTGGAAGGTTGGTTATCGTGGCCATTTTCTTAGAGACAGGAGTTTTGCTAGATGTTATATTTTCCATGTGATATTTATTCATGAGATTATGTTATTCGGTGGAGCATAGGTGGTTGGAAACTCCACTGTAAACCCATCATTAAATTATTTCAACTATACATTTATTTTCAATATTTGTAATGTGTGTGTCTGTGTGTGGTTGTTCGTTTGTGAAAATAATGATTGAAACAAAGTTTCCTTTTTGCTGGGTTATATTTGTTTGGTTGCATTCTGTGTTGTTTTAATGTTAATGTTGAAGCTTTACGGCAAGGAGCTGGTGAGGTGAGGTGTATGGGTGAGGACCTGAAGAGTGGATGGTGTGTGTGTGGGTGAGTGTTAGTTGAAATTTATTTTTTGGTTTTTTTGGGTTATAGTATAGTATAGTGTTTGTGTTTCTGTACACTCCTTTGACCTCCTGTACCGATCCGGCTGGGTCGGAGGGGCAGGTTTTGGTTAAACTCCTCTAACCGCCCCCCTTTTACAAAGGGGATGGCGGACTATTACTGTGAGATATGTTGTTGGCCATGTTCGGCCCTGGTTTGGTTGTAATCTGTATATCTCCTTGCCATGTGTTTTTACGACTAATGTAACTATTGTAATTATACTTTGTCAAAAATGAATAAAAACATACTTAAAAAAAAAAAAAAATGTTGAAGCTTTTTGATGTTTTGATGTTGTTTCTATCTTGCTTCTTCTTTTGTTGGGAGTGATTTGGAATTTTTGCGGTTTATGTTTTTTGAGGACGATGTTATTGGCGGGATCAAAATTATTTTATTGTTGATATTTGAAATGTTTTGCCTGGAATCTGTCTTAGCATCATTGTGTGAGGAGAAGAAGAGAGTTTTTATGTATGTTCTTTAGATTTATTTTAAATGGACCTTGTTTTTGGCAGGATCAAATTTTTCGACTTTTTTTATATTTTTTCTTTTTTGGTGGGGTATTTTATTACTACATTTGTGTCTCTGTTTTACCCTTATGTTTTCGAGTTGGATTTGTGATTCTTATTTTTGTTCTGTGAAAAACATATTTTTTGGGACAATCATTACGTTGGGTTTTACTTTTTTTTTTTCACTTGTACTGTGTATTTTATCATCTAATGAGTTTATTGTCTCAGTCCTAATCTTTCTTTATACATTTTTGGAGGGAAGTTGTCGCTTGTAAGAGTTGTGGAGTTTCAGAGACTTCATTGCTCTTGCTGGTTGCTTGGCAGTTTAGATTGGTTTGTGGGGGAGGTTTTTTTTTGGAAATATTAGAAAATCGCTGATAAAACAGTTTGGGTCGAACTCTATGTTCAACCCATTTGGGGCAAAAGTGTTCATGAGATAGATCCATTTTGATTCTAGTTGGCTGATTGTTCTGATCTTGTGACTGCCTCTCCAATGTCTTTCATAAGCTTCTATACCCCAGAATTTCAGTTGTTTAGGATCTCTCTGGTGTATTTTCTCAAAATGTCTAGATACATTATGTTTGTCCGATCCTTTTTGGATGTTTTTTAGGTGTTCTTTTATCCTTTCAGTGGTCTCTTGGTACGTCCAATGTATTGTAGGCCGCAAAGAAAAGAAGAGGATGTAGAGGAGGGAAGAGAGAACAAAAGAAAAAGACAATAAAAGGAGAAGGTATCTTCAATCTGAGTGGGAAGGAGTAAACACAGGAAGAAATCCAAGTTCTAGACAAAGGCTTAAAATATGCCCCAGTTAAAAATCTAAAGTTCCAAACATATATAGGGATACAAAAATATGTACGAAAATTGAACATCAAAAAATATATACTAAAAAATCCCATAAAAAACAAGAGAGACATATCACACCAAGATGACATCACACACAGCAATCTAAGAAATAAGTCGGTATTCAATCCATCGGTTAAGGATAACAAGCATATTGAAGCGTTTAAGAAAATGATCACAGAAGAAATAAAAGAAATAAAGATTAACCACTTCCCGCCCGGCACATTGACAAATGACGTCCGGGCGGGGGGTTCATTATCCTGACTGGACGTCTATTGACGTCCTCAGGATAATGCGCGATCGCAGCATGTCAGTCTGACCCACCGCATTACCGACTGAGGTAATAGGCTTCGATCCGAAGCCTTTTACCATGTGATCAGCCGTGACCAATCACGGCTGATCACAGTGCAAATAGGAAGAGCCTTTGATCGGCTTTTCCTCTGCTCAGGTCTGCAGACCTGAGCAGCGGAGAGCCGATCGGCTGCTCTCCTGACAGGGGGGGGCTGCGCTGAACGTTTATCAGCGCAGCCACCCTCAGGATCACCCCCACTGGACCACCAGGGAGCCGGATCAAGACCCCAGGGAGCCCCCCCTCCCGGACATCATGCAGAGGCCGCCCAGGACCACCAGGCAAGGACCACAGAGGCCGCCCAGGACCACCAGGGAGCCCCCACTAGACCACCAGGTAAGGGCATTTTTGTGCACTGTAGGGATGGCACTGTGCCCATGTATGATGCCTGCCAGTGCCATCCCTAACAGTGCTTGTTGCATCTGTGCCTACCACTGCCACCTATAAGTGCCCACCTGTGCCCACCTGTGTCACCTATCAGTGCCCACCTGTGTCTCCTATCAGTGCCCACCTGTGCCACCTAAAAGTGCCCACCTGTCAGTGCCCATCAGTACTCAGTGCCACTTATCAGTGCCGCCTATGAGTGTCTATCAGTGCCACGTATCAGTGCCCGTCAGTGTTGCTTGTCAGTGCCGCCCATCAGTGCTGCATATGTGCCCCATCATCAGTGCAACCTTATCAGTGCCACCTCATCAGTGCCCGTCAGTGTAGCCTCATCAGTGCCCATCAGTGTAGTCACATCAGTGCCCGTCAGTGAAGGAGAAAATGTACTTTATACAAATTTTTGTGACAGAAACAAAGAAAAATGTTTTTTTTTTTTCAAAATTTTCAGTCTTTTTTTGTTTATAGCGGCGATCAGAAATGATGCAGAGGCGTTCAAATACCACCAAAAGAAAGCTCTATTTGTGGGAACAAAATGATAAAAATTTTGTTTGGGTACAACGTCGCACGACCGCGCAATTCTCATTCAAATCGCAACAGCACTGAAAGCTGAAAATTGGTCTGGGCGGGAAGTGTTCTAAGTGCCCGGTATTGAAGTGGTTAAGAAAAAAGAGGGGGCGTGGCTTGGCGATTGCAGGGAGAAGACGCTTATCAGCAGAGCTCCGGCTGCATGCTCCAAATAAGAGTGATTTTGGACTCCCGGAGACCAATTAAGAGGTAAAACCACCTCAGAACATATATACTGAATATCCCCTACCTCCATATATAATTTTTGGGGCTTAATTATTACCCGCTCCGCTCCGCCGTAGGCCGCAGTTGCATCCCTGGCCTAAATTTTCGGCCCGCGGACGTCCGTTCGAGGAGACAAGCATCTAAACGGCTGAATTAACACTCGAGTGTCCGCTGAGTGTTATATATACTCTCTACCACTCAATTAACAAGAACTTTAAAAACAATAACCAAAGGGATAAAAGCAACATAACCCTGAAGGGAGATAGGCCGCGGCTGCATCCCTGGCCTAGATTTTGACTGTACGCGACACGGAGCATTACTAAAAACAGTCAGAAATCATTGCAGTCAACTCAATATTAATCCATTGATAAAAATCACCTGGATCACTTCTGAATTATACTCATAATACTACATATTTTTGGACACATCTGTTTAATGATATATGGAAAATCCTCATTCTTCTAAGATCCAAATGATTAACACAAGATATTAGACTCAGGATAACGTTTTATATGACTGCAGCCCCTCTCAATTATAATTCTTTGAATAAAACTCCATTGAGAATCACATTTGGCAGCACCTCTGCAATCCCATTTAAACTTCCTCCATTGTGAATTTCCAGTTGGCACAACTTGTGGATATGCAAGTTTAAAATAGTGTCTGTGCAGACTGGGGGCCTAAAGCATACTAGGTCCCAAATTCCTCCACTAGGGATTTAACTATGGACAAATTTACTACTAAACAAACACCAAGCCGAAACCTGCGCTCTTCCTCGGCACTCAATTACAATCACATCCCTTCATACTTCCAAAAATTTAACTACAAAGGGAAAGGAGGGGAAGAGAAAATGGCATCTTCCAAAAGAAACGCTAGAGAGAGGGAAGAAGAATATGATGATGTCTCTCTAACAAATTCAGAAGATTTAAATAGACATGACCCCCATCAAAATACTCCTCTAACATATGCAGATATGACAGAGATAGCAGCAGATATTAAGAACTCTTTCTCAACCGCTATAACTGACCTGAAAGCAGACATTTTGATGCTCACTGAACAAATGGCTTCCAAAGAAAGGGCAGATAAAAAGAGAGACAAAGCTTTAACGAGACTGGACAGTGTGGTCTCAAGCCACTCACAGCATTTGATAATGATGAACAGACATCTGGAAGACTTGGATAACCGGGGGAGGAGGAGCAATATCAGAGTAAGAGATATACCCGAAACAATTCTACCAGACCAGATCAAACCAGCTTTATGCTCTATCTTCAACAACCTGATAGACAGACCTGCTGAATCTCCAATAAATTTTGATCGCGCTCACAGAGCACTAAAACCTAGAGCTTCAGAGGACACACCCCCAAGAGATATAATTTGTTGCCTGTCAAGCTTCACCCTAAAGGAAGAAATTCTCCAAAGAGCTAGACAAAATGATGCTATTATGTTCAACGAGAAAGAAATCTTCCTTTACCAAGACTTATCCCCTATAACACTGAAGAACAGAAGAGCACTTAAACCTTTACTAGAAATATTGAAAGAGAAAAACATCTACAGATGGAAATTTCCATTTGCTCTGCAAGCTACATTCCAAGGTAAACACTTCTTCCTGCGTACACCTGACGAACTCTCCTCCTTCTGTGAAAATCTTCAATTGGAACTAGTAGACCTTCCAGATTGGTACGCAGAGTTCCTGCTCCCTCCTGTAGTCAACCAGGATTTTGCCTCAACAAATCAATCTCCATACAGCTCCCCGCTGACCAAGGGTAAACATAACAGGAAATCAAACCACAACAGCAGATACTCCCCGGCAGCCAAAACCTCAAGATCCTAAAATTAAGATCAAATCGATAACTGAACTTTTCCTCCGCTCTTTATGAAGACCTAACATACACCTTCATAGTTGAAACCTAATCAACATAAGAAAATAACATAGGAACTCCTACCTGAATGTATTGCAAGACACGATTGCGGCTATACTGTGCTCCTTAAGGATAACTGACCCAAGACATTGCTCTTCTATCCACAGGAAAAGAACTATTACTTTGAAATCTATAAGCCTTTGATGTACCTATTCTCTTTTGTCCTATATACTCACCATATTCGGATCAGGAATAATACATTGAACAACTACTAACCTTATTTGACTTCATCCTTATTGTCTAACGCAAACGATATCAGTTTATCAGATACCGATGAAACCCAGAACATTTATTTTGGGATAAAGTTGATTTAAAGTATTACATGTGAACTGTCTGAACATGAGTACGTTGAAACCTGGCTTTTTCATCCGGATGTGACCCTAAATGAAACTTTGTACAAGATCTTCAGGGTTGAGGTATCCCAAGAAGGTCTAGGTAAATGTTTAGTCTTAAAACGAACTCTTTTTGATGGATAGACAAATTTAAAAACTCAATAACTATGTTTATGGGTCGGTTTCCTCAGACGGATTCTCATAATGTTAATCTCAAAACAATTGTTTAAATGTGATAACTCTTTGATCAATCTTGTTATAAGGAAGAGCTTTTAATTTGCTCAATAGATAATAGGTTGGATTTATTTCACTAGATTAATAACCAGAAGAGAATCCGTCTGGGAGAAGGGCATAACATATCTGATGTCGTTGTTAACGTCACACATCGTATGATATTGAAGTTGATTAGAAATAGGTTGCTTATCATGGAGAACGTAGACTGGAGGGCGATTGTTTGATCACTTTTTGGCCTATTTTCAGATCTCCTGATTGAAGCATGAGAGAAAAGATGAGTCGAGAATAATAGTTAATTTGAAACATGTTCTTTGGGTAACTTTTACTCTAACCCAGAGTTTTGATTTTGGTAGTTATTTTTTTTGTTATGATTGCCTATAATTCTTCAATTTATATTCATACCTATCTAGGCCAAAAGGAGATTAACTGTCCAAGCCAATCTTGCAACACTAAAAATACCCCATCTCTACACCCCTAATGGGGCCTCAAATTTGACAAATATCCCATAGGACTCATCCCAATTACTAAACAGCAATAATCTACTAATCTGGGATCCTACCCTTATTGCTAAAATTACTCATTGATATAACCGGTGTCATGAACCCCCGGTTTGCACATACTGACAATCTGACCCCTAACAACTATAATCTTTTGATTACACCCTTCCCCAATTCGCCACCCACACCCCCCTCAAAAAACAATTATATGTACTACAATTTGTATTTAAACTTCTACACGTTTTAGATAACATTTAATTGGCGGAACTACTACCTAAGAGCTCGCAAAGGAGCTCAAAATCATATTAAGGTATAGTTCATCTCTGTGGAGCTGCATTTCTAAATTCCAGCTCCTCATCTTTTTTCTTTCTAACTTTTCTCCTTTCTTCACTCCCCCCCCCTCATCCCCCCCTCTTTTTTTTTTTTTTTTTACAAATATGACGTATTCCTCTCTGGGTACAGCACCGGATATAATATCACATAATTTAAATGGGCTAAACATCCCAGAAAAAAGATCTAAATTACTGAGAGAACTTAAACAGGCAAATCCCAAAATTGTGTTTCTTCAAGAAACCCACTTTAAAGGTCAAAATATTCCCAAACTATATAATAATCTGTTCACGAAAGCTTACCACGCCACAAACAAAATGCCAAGACTAAAGGAGTATCGATATTATTAAACAAAAACTCACCATTTATCCCATCCCACCATCTGTCAGATCCTGAAGGGCGATATTTATTTCTAAAAGGAACATGGGCCGGAAACCCTATCACTCTCGCGAATGTTTACTTCCCTAACAAATCACATATCAATTTTTGCAATAAAATCATAAACGAACTAAAAAGCTTTGCAAAGGGTTGCATTATCCTAGGGGGAGACATTAATTTACCATTAGACCCAAAAATGGACACATCAAATGGACACACAATGGTCCCTTACAAAGTTCTAAAAAGAATAAAAATTTCACTCCAATCATTATCTCTAATAGATACTTGGAGACTAACCCACACGACAGAGAAAGATTTCACCTTTTATTCCCACCCTCATAAACGGTACTCAAAACAAGACTTAAAATACATCGCAGATTCACGTATAGGATTAATAGCACTATCTGACCATGCCCCGATCTCCTTGACACTCAAGGATAAAACGGAAAAAAGATCTTGTTTTGATTGGAGGCTGAATGCAGCCCTACTAACAGATACAACAATCCTATCAGACATTCAAAACAAACTTACAGAATACTTTAACCAAAACAAAAGCAAAGACACTAACCCACTAAACAATTGGGAAGCCCGCAAAAGTGTGATGAGAGGTGAGCTGATAAGATGGGGAGCCAAGAAAAAAAAGATAAAGAGAAACCGAAATCCACAATTTGATAAAAAAGATATCTAACTTAGAAGCCCAACACAAACAATCACTTTCAACGAAAGTCGAAGCAGAATTAATAAAATACAGAAAAGAACTACATACAACTTTAAATCTGAAAAATCAAAAAGCTCTTTTCTTCCGTAAACACATTTTTTATGAACAAGGAGATAAATCCGGGAAAATCCTGGTGAAAGCGCTCAAAGAAATCAACCTCAGTAGACAAATCTACGCTATATGTGACACAGAAGGCAAATTGACCCATAATCCTGAGACAATAGCCAAGATTTTTCATAACTACTACTCCCGACTTTATAACCTCCAACCCCAAAGAAGACCCACACACATTAGTTCTAGTAAAGAAAACACCATAACCCAATTCTTGGAAAATAGTAAAATCCCAACTTTGTCTAAAGAAGAAGCAGAATCACTAGAACAAGAAATTACCATAGAAGAGATATTGTTAGCTATTAAAAACCTCAAACCAGGTAAAAGTCCCTAACCAGATGGGTTTACCTCACAATAATATAAAACCTATGCAGACACTCTGGCTTCTCACTTAGCCTCAGCTTTTAATTTCCTAATCGAAGCAAATTCTGGATCTGATGCATTCTTGATGGCTCATATCTCTATTATCCCTAAGCCTGGAAAGGATCACCAACTTTGTGAAAATTATAGGCCTATATCATTGCTAAATATCGATCTAAAACTACTAACAAAAGTTTTGGCACACAGACTAAGGCCATTACTTGGCAATATAATTGGTCCTGACCAGGTGGGCTTCATGCCAGGTAAAGAGGCAAGAGATAATACCATTAAGGCAATCAATCTGATCCATTGGGCAAATCAGCGTGGGATAGAGGGCCTTCTCCTGTCCACTGACGCGGAGAAGGCTTTCGATCGTGTGGCATGGCCCTACATTTTTGCTACCTGCAAACACATAGGCATGGGAGACAATATGCTAAACTGGATTAAGGGAATATATTCACACCCCCAAGCAAAAATTAGAGTTAATAATATATACTCAGACCCTTTAAAAATACACAATGGAACGAGACAGGGCTGCCCCCCATCACCTTTACTATTTATCCTAACCCTGGAACCTTTAATCAGAACTATCAAATTAAAAAACGTAATTCATGGGTTCAAGGTTAAAAACAAGGAATATAAAAATGCCGCATATGCAGACGACCTGCTTTTTTTCTTGACACAACCTCACATCTCTATCCCTAATCTAAACAAAATATTCAAAACTTTTAATTTCATATCAAACTTTAAAATCAACCACAATAAATCAGAGGCTCTTAATGTCTTGCTGAAACCAGAACAACTACGTCTAGCACAAGATAATTGCCCCTACAAATGGGAACACAAATCTTTGCAATACTTAGGAGTTAAATGAACTTCAAATATACATGACATATATGCAACTAACTTTCTCCCATTACTGAAAAACATCGAATCTGATTTAAAGAAATGGACCAACAAACAATTCTCATGGTTTGGGAGAATCTCAATCTTAAAAATGACCATTCTTCCCAGACTCTTATACTATTTTAACACCCTACCAATTAAAAGACCCAACTCATTTTTCAAAGCACTGAACAAACTCCAAAGATCATTTATTTGGTCTCAAAAAAGACCCAGGATCAGCCTCAACCTCTTATCACTACCTAAAAACAAGGGACTCGTGGGACTGCCAGATTTTGTGAATTATTATCAGGCCACTCATTTGACAAGAATCATAGATTGGCACTGCCATTATTTGGTTAAAGATTGGGTAGAATTAGAAGCTATTTGCAACAATAACCAACTGCAATATTTGCCCTGGGCTATCTCTCCATTTCAACCCCTAGCTAACACAATACATCCTCTAACTGGCCCTACAATGGAAATCTTCCATAAAATAGCAAAAAAAAAAACTTCTGACTTCCTATCCAGGACCTCTCACACCAATAAGAGATAAGAAGACCCCACAGCAAATATCCCAATCTCAAAACAGAAATACCCTACTGGTCTATCAATGCATAAACAAAGGAAAACTGAAACCTTACACAGAACTTAGCAGTGGATTAGGGGGTCCACTTGGTGGCTACTGGTATTACATACAGCTACACAACCTCCTTAGAAACAAATCACAAAAAAATCTCTTTACTAGACCACTTACTCCTCTTGAGGAGATCTGTATGCAAAAAAAAAAAGATAAGCAAAACAACATCAATCTCTTATGCATGGCTGGCAGGAGCTGATTGCAAGCTCTCAATGAAACTTAAAGAAAAGTGGGAAAAAGAACTAAATATATCTCTATTAGAGAAACAATGGGAAAAAGCTTGTATTTTCTCTCATAGATGCTCTTTGAGCACAAAAACCCAAGAAACTGCTTACAAATTGTTATCACACTGGTATGTGACGCCACAGATGGCTAAAAGGTGGACCTCTGATACTTCTGATCTGTGCTGGAGGTGTGGAAGCGAGACTGGATCCTCCTTACATATATGGTGGACATGTCCTTTGATTCAAAAATTCTGGCAGACTATCATTCACCTAAAAGAACATATCACTGACACCACAATTATGTTAGATGCAAAAGCATGCCTGCTAAATATTAACCGTCTTTCAATTCACAAATATAAAAACACCCTCACACTACAATTACTGAATGCAGCTAAAAGCCTTATTCCTCTTAATTGGAAATCTTCAAACATCCCAACCATAAATGATTGGGTCAGCAAAGTGAATCTGTTTTACAAAATGGAAGAAATCAGTGCCATGAATAAAGAAAACACACATACATTCCATAAGATCTGGAAAAACTGGTATTTATTCCTTAATTCTAATTCATTCTCTCAACTCACTTCTCAGACACAGTAAAATAATAACCAACTAGATCCAAATAACTGTTCCCTCTCAAGACCCTGACCACCCAACACTCTACTGAAAACCGGTCGCTCCAAGAAGAAAATAGTATATTATTATTTTTTTTCCCCCTCCTTTCCTTTTCCTTTCCCTTTTCTTCCTTCCTATGCATCTTCTGCGTCTTATCTCCTATGTCTTCCCTTATACGGTTAACAATTGACAATGTCCTTTGACTTAAAAAGGAAAGAGAGAAAAAGAGAAAAAATAAAAAAAAAAAAGAAAGAAAAAAATAATAAGAGATAGATTTGTTTGGTTTAATATTTATCTCCACTTAATTCTAAAATGAAGATGTATCTGTCAATTGTAAGATTTTAATGAACACTTATGTTTGTACTTGTTTTCAATTACTTTCAATAAACTTTGAATTGAGAAAAAAAAAAGAAGAAAAAAGAAGATCCAATTTATATCAAAAAAGGCATCAAGACGCTGACTGAAAGGAAAGACCTTGTCATAAAACCAGCAGACAAGGGAGGAGGAATAGTACTACTCTCCAAAGAAAGATACCACACGATGATGCAGAGTCTATTAAATGATGAAGATACATATGAAAAATTACTAAGAAACCCCCTATATAAAGCCAAGAAGGAATTAGAAAAAGTGGTCCACCTGGGAGAAAAAAAGAGGAATCTTAAATAAAAAAGAAACTAAATA
>BLSH010261255.1:118686-131656 GCA_018402905.1 Glandirana rugosa
TAAATTTTGTTCGAAAATTTTAGTTGTGAATGTAAATGTTCATTTTGCTTGCTCGCAAAGAGGATGCTCACGGCTCGAACACACGTAAGTCAGACTCGAAGGTTTGTGGAGACGACAGTGGCGGGATGCGCAATGCTGTGCGGAGTGCACTGAAGTAGTTACCCCTACCGATCTCTCCACACACTCCACATCATAAATATTACCCAAATTAATGCAACCGGTAAAAGAACTTCAGACACCTTCCAACCAATAGCACCGGTAAAAGAATCTCTGTCCTCAAAACGATCTACAATATAAAAGGTAAACTATAAATAAGTACTCTAATACAATAAGCCACCTCGTATCCAATTACAAATATTGAAAATAAATGTATAGTTGAAATAATTTAATGATGGGTTTACAGTGGAGTTTCCAACCACCTATGCTCCACCGAATAACATAATCTCATGAATAAATATCAAATGGAAAATATAACATCTAGCAAAACTCCTGTCTCTAAGAAAATGGCCACGATAACCAACCTTCCACAGACTTCAAGAAAATGGCCAACGTAATTAAACCCATTATAAATACTACACCTCACACACCTCTCTAGCCATCCCCATTGATGAAGTCACGTGAGGCGTGTCGTAACGCGTAGGGCGGTGACAGCAGAGGTGTTTGGAAGCTCAGACTGAATGCACACAAGCTCGGCACTCGTAGGAGAAACGCTCGTTCGTTTTACTTGTAAATGTAAGTGTTGATTTTAAAAGCTTGTTTTAAATAAATGTTTTAAACAAAACAATATCACACGAAGGAAAGTCCTCTCTCTTTTTGTACCCACCCGATCGGGAGGGTCTCTCTCCGTATGACTAGTTTTTAAAAAAAAAGTCACCAGCAACATAGCTGACAGCACACAGAAAAGGTGGAGACCCCCACAGGAGGAACAAGGAATCACCCATACAAAGGTATGCAAGGTTGCTAGCACACCTCAGGTGAGGGACTAGCACACACTTAAGGATCAGTCACAACTACAATCACTGCAGATGTATTACCCAGTGCACCAATATGTATCACCCTTAAGAGATTTTTAAATTCACCCATCTGACAGAACTTTTATGGACTATTATTTGTATAAATGTATTAAGTGTATCATCACTGGCATCATCTACCAACTTTTACTTTAATTGTCACCAATCATTAAGTGCTAATCACTGTTTTTTATATGTGACATACTTACCTGAAAGTTTGGTATATATGTATGTAAGCCACCACGACTTTATATTTTAATCACTAGTATGCACGAACAAGAAATGCTTTGATCATAAACTCATTTATCACTGACACTATTGCACCTAACACAAATAATACCAATTGTACTATATAGATAGCGCGGCAAAAAACGCTCTTACCACACCCATGGAGAACCACTGGACCCAGATGGAGCAGATTAACAAACAGTGCAATGTGGAAATAAGCGGTAGCAAACACACAGAGAATGCAGTTGTCAAAAAAAATATTACAAAGGTAACCCATCTATAAAACTTAGCCCTTAATGGGCAATATTTCCCCCCCACCCCGCCCCTCCCCCCAAAACTGAGGAGGGCTTCCATCCCGAAACCAATCAGCACACTGGCTGCAAAGTGGGGTCCTGTGCAAAATGCGGCCTCAACCCCCCAATATGTATTCAGGGGAGTGCAGTGGCAGCAGGCATGCTCTCAGTGCTCTCGACCCTGCCGGGTGCAAGAATTGTGAGAGTGGCAGATACAAAGGTCTATAGCAGTTCAATGTAATGCACTTATATGGATCTGCCAAACATAAATCACTGTAATCCAGCGAGAAGAAGGATCCATCTACTCCCACAAGCAGTAATGAGAGTTGTGTGTGGTAACTTCACCTGATCAAATCAGGGACACATACTTAGAATACAAACTGTAAGAAAAATTCAGTCACAACTGGAGTAACTAACTCCATATAGGATATCCTGAAGGCATAACTGTGATATGACAGAGCTCGGGGCTCCTCAGGCGCCCTACAAAGTCTTGCTCCCCCCCTCCCAGCAGAGGTCGGCGGGCCCAGTCCAGCACAAAACACTCTTACCACAATCATACCTAAATAGTCTTGGATAACTATTGAAGTGCCAGCAGCTGTCTACACTCAACAAACATTTCTGTCCACAATCAGAACGAAAACCTGTTCATCAAGTGGCAGCGCAGAGGTACTCCCTCACTCCTTTAAACACGGTTCTCCATGGGTGCTATTGGGTATCCTGATCCTGCTATGCATGTTTCTGATGCCTCTCATGCCCTCCTTTAACATCTTGTCCTGGAACAACACGGGACTGAATTCCCCTATTAAGCGTTCGCTGGTGTTCCAGTTCCTAAAATTGTATAACCCACACATATGTGTGTTTCCAGGAGACCCACCTGGTGGGCAGTAAAACCTTGGCCCTTAAAAAAACGTGGGTGGGCCACCATTACCACTCCACTTACTCCAACTTTGCCAGAGGGGTCAACATTCTAGTGCTCAAAACTCTTCCCTTTCAGCTCCTGTACCTGGCCCTGGACCCGGATGGCAGATATGTCCTTATGCATGCATTGATCTATTCTCTCCGGTGGATAGTGGTGGGAATTTATTTGCCTCCTCTGGCATCTTTGTCGCTTTTGAACCGAATCACGGCAAAGATGGCGGAGTTTCATGCTGAAAACACGGTAATATTGGGTGACTTTAACTTGGTTCCTGACTCGGGTATGGACAGACTAACGGCATTTGGACTGCAGAGCTCTGGGCTTATAGCTTGGGCAGAAACATATGGCCTAACTGACGTGTGGAGGTGGCGACACCCGCACGCTCGAGAGTTCATGTCACTCGGCTTCCTAACGCACATTTTCTAGAATTGACCTGGTCTTTGCCGAAGTTCCTGTCCTGCCCAGAGTCACGGATATCTGTATCTTACCCAGGGGCATTTCTGATCATGCCCCGATCCTTCTCTGGCTGGACATCTCTGTGGCTCCCGCATACACCCTGTGGAGATTATCAAGGTTTTGGATGAAGAAGTGGACACGGGATTCAGGGGTGCGTTGGTGACTTACTGGACTGCCAACCTGGGCTCTGCTGACGGGTTGGCGGTCTGGGAGGCTTTTAAGGCTTTTGTAAGGGGACAGTATCAGTCACTCATTGCTAAGGTTCGTGGAGAGAGAAGGTTAGATTTGTGTAGGGAGGAGAGGGCTGCCAGGGAACAGGAGGCTCTCTATGTCAGATCCAGAGACCCACAACATTATGTACGTTTACAAAACCTGACAGGTGAAGTCATGCAAAGCCGCACCTCCCTCACGCAGAAGCGGTTATTGGCACAATCCCACTGTATCTTTGAACAGGGGGAGCGATCGGGGAAACTGCTGGCGTGGCTCTCCAGGGAGCAGTCGGGTGGTATTAGTATCCCTCACATTCGCAACCCCGCGGGAGACCTGGTAACTACTCCGAGCTATATTAACCACTGCTTCGCCGCATTCTACGGGGCGCTCTACACCACCCGAGTGACATACGACCCGGCAGATTTGATCTCCTACCTGGCAGACATAGACGTCCCAGTCCTGACCACGACATATAGGAATAGGCTAGATGCACCCATTACTGTTGACAAAATACTTAAGGCACTAAAAACACTTCAGTCAGGAAAGACCCCCGGCCCGGACGGAATTACGGTTGAATTCTATAAACAATATGCGGATGACCTAGCCCCCAGACTTCATACTATGTTCTGTGAAGCACACAAAGCCAACTCCCTACCGGCATCCATGGGAGATGCGGTGATAGTGGTGATTCCTAAACTGGGAAAGGACCCTTCCCTGTGCTCTTCGTATCGCCCCATCTCCCTGCTCAACACGGACTCTAAGGTCCTGGCTAAGGTCCTTGCCCTCAGATTGAATATAGTTATAACAAAACTGGTCCACCCCGATCAGACAGGCTTTATGCCAGGTAAGGGGACAGATATTAATATCAGAAGACTCTTTACCCATGTAGCAAATGCGCGGCCAGGGTCGCGGGGGGTGGTGGCCTCTCTCGATGTGGAGAAGGCCTTCGGCTCTGTGGAGTGGGGCTACCTTTGGGCAGTGTTGACCAAATTCGGGTTTGGACCGGGCTTTCTGACATGGCTGAAAATATTATACTCTGCCCTGCGGGCCCGAGTCCGCAGGAATGGTACTCTCTCGGAGCCCTTCTCTCTCGGTCGTGGCATGTGTCAGGGATGTCCTTTGTCCCCGGGCCTGTTTGCCTTGGCCCTGGAGCTGCTCACTGCGCGGATCAGGGCCACCGAGGGAGTGAAGGGCGTAGTGGTTCCCCTGCTGGAGCAGATTTCTCTCTGTGCAGATAATACCCTCCTCTATCTAGCAGACGCCTCCAAATCCTTGCAAATGGCACTGACCCTGTTTGAACAGTTTGCATGGTTCTCCGGAATCCGCATACATTGGGACAAGTCAGTGCTGTTCCCGCTGCACCCCTCGACTCCCCATTTGGACACGGGCACCCCCCTTAGATGGGTGGACCAGTTTACCTACTTGGGTGTTACAGTTAGTGCAGACCTTAGGGAGTATTTGGAACATAATATACAACCCTTTATGGCACAGCACCTGACCAAGTGTGCGGCCTGGCGGACCCAGGCAGAATACCCTGGTCTCCATTCCCAGTCTCCATTCCCAAGTCCTTTTTTAAGAAACTGGAAGAGATGCTGATTTCTTTTATCTGAGCTGGGAAGCCACCGAAGGTTGCAAAACAGATCCTCTATCTACATTTATCTGGGGGCCGTTTGGCGCTCCCCGAACTTCCAGTTATATTATTGGGCTTCCGTGCTGGTTACGATGCGCTGGTGGTTCACCCAACCCAGACAGAACCCAGCAAATAACCTAGAGGCTGCCATTTTAGGATCCTATGCGGTCCTGAGCAATGTGGCATTTAGAGGGGCCAAAGCCCACTCCTCCATGACCACTCCCATGAAAACCACTGTTAGAGTCCGGCAGGAGGCGAGGGCGATCTTCAGGAAACCGTGTCATCTCTCCCTGTACACACCGCTTTGGGATAATCCACTGCTCCCTCACCTTCAGATGATCCCAGTGCCCTCAGTATGGGCTAGGCGAGGGATTACCACTTTGAGACATGTGATCCGGAAGGGAAAACGTATGCCCTTCCAGGAACTCAGGTCTGCATATTCGCTCCCTGGGTCCTTTAGCTTTCGCTACTGACAGCTGCAACACGCCCTCAGGGCACAGTTCCCAAGCCCCATAGTCCTTGAATCAGACTCCATAGAACACCTGTTGATATCCAGTATGATGGGGAGGCCACTCTCCACACTCTCTCTCTACCTAACGGTGGCACATGACACAAAACCCACAAGGTCCCTGGACAGATGGCGGGAGGATATACCTGCCTTGGGGGTGGAGGAGTGGGAGGAATGTGTCTCCATGTATATCCCGTCTATGATCGCGGCAAAGGATAGATTCATCCAACTGAAATTCCTCCATAGAGCTTACTATAAACCCCACCGGCTAGCTCAGATATACCCCCAGAGAGACTCTAGGTGCCCCCGGTGTGGGATGGAGGAGGGAAATTGATACGTCAAGCTGTGTTTCACCTTCTGGCTCTACTATGCCAGGCGGGAGATACTTTTGAAGTGGAAGGCGATTGACCCACCCACCTGTGAGAAGTGTAAGCAGTCGATTAGATTAGTGCTACCTCTGTATAAACTCACATGTGAGAGCAGACAATGTTCGGCCAAGTTTGATAAGGTCTGGTCCAGTTGGGTGGATGCAAGTGGATAGGTGCCACTGTCTACTTCCCCCTCTCCCCTTCTGGTGGATGAGGGGGTTATGGGCCTCACCCTGATGATCTGTGGCCATGCATTGTGTAGCTGGATGCTGTATTACGCAAAGTGATGCCAGTATTGTTTTGTACAGCTATGTAGAACACTGTTGGAGGGACACCCCCCCGTATGTACTGACCATTCTGTTATCATACTGCAATGTATTTGAAATTACTTTCTGCAATGACATGCTCTGTAATGCTGAATTGTCAATAAAATACCTGTTAAAAAAAAGAGAAGCTGGCTAGACACTGGAGGGGAGGCAATTTTATTTGACATTTAAGCTGCAGGGAGTCCTTTTGGTTATATGGGACCAAGGTCATGGCCCCTGCTGGCTTGAATGTCAAATTCGATCTTAATTATTTTATATCAGACAAATAAATGTATCCATATAGATCAGATTTATGTCTTATTTTGTTCCTTTAACCAATATTGTAAAAGATGGCCATGTGGTGGTGACATGCGTGTAAAGTTTGTTATTAGCGATTATGGGTGGAGTGCCACCTTTAGTTCTGCTGACTAGGTCACCGCAGCAAATCACTTTTATCCTTTTTTTTATATATTTTCATATATGTTTTAACTACTCAGTTACATTCCTCATACATTATTTGGGCATGTTTGTGGTGTGAATTGCGCTCCCGAAACGTCACATAATTAAACATTTGTCTTGGCTGTATTTGCTCCTGGCCGTATCTTGTAATATGGCGCTGATTGAGTTCTCTCACTGCGCTGTAGTATCTGGCTTTGTTGTAGCAGCTGTTGCCATGCATCTGCTATATCATGGGGGGTCTCCAACGTGACATTATCCCCACCTGACGAAGTCCACACCCACTGGCAGGACGTAACGTGTATGAGGGGGAGGAGTCACGTATGATGTCACCCGTGGCCATCTTAGAGGAATGTCTCTTGTTTACATATGATTGTACGCTCGCACTTAGCCATAAGTACTGGATATTCTAAGTGCTTTTTCACCTTCATTTGTAATAAATTTTAAACGAAGAGAGCTAAATCTTTTATCTTCTCTTTATATGCAGTTTGGAATCCCCTGCTTTTTACTGGAACCATCTCCCCATAGAGTATTGGAGGTTGATAAGGCCGTGTGATCCGTACGCGTCGGATCAGTGAGGTAAGAGGCTTATGTTGTCAATGGTGGATGGGATTTCTCACTATCGATACACTATTTGAGTGACGTGACTGCACATACCTCACAGAGGGGAACATTGCTTATTTATGGACTGTTTTTTTATTTAGGTTTGTTTCTCATAGCGCTGCACTTTGCATTATTTATGATTGACTTCAAGGTTCTGACTTTCCCTTGTAGTGTTCAGCTGCTAATCCAATTGTCTTTTATGGTTTATCTGCGCTGAATATATTTTTTCTTGTTATAATGTCTCATATAAAGTCCCAATTGTTTCCCCCCTTTATCCATCTCATGGCCAACACTTACTCATTCCTCAGACTTGCTGATTCCTGCCTTTGTAGCCTTGTGGACACTAAACTTTGCAGGAAGCCCTTCCTGTTTTTTCGGGTGGTACCGCAGGCCAAGGTTATCTCGTGGTACAGGTGGCCAAAAAGGGGCAGACTTGTATAGTAGTTATCAAGGTAGATATGATAACCCTTTTTGAATAGTGTGAATGTCAGGTCCCAGACACTTTTTCCACTTGTGCCGATATAGGTTGTCTGGCCTAAAAGCAAAACGCTATGTGTGGTGGAAAACTAACGCTGCACATCACCCTGAACACATCATCCCCACTGTGAAACATGGTGGCGGCAGCATCATTTTGTATGGATGCTTTTCTTCAGCAGGGACAGAAAGCTGATTAGAGTTGATGGGAAAATGGATGGAGCCAAATACATGGCAATTGTTGTGTAATATTTCATATACATAGACAGGTTTTATAATATGTGCATTGGTGTACATAGGCCATGATTCATGGCTTAACACAGCTGGCAGGCAAGCAGCATTACATATCAAAAGGTACACAGTTACTTGCAGGGGATGGTGGAATGTAGATTGAGTGATCAGACTTAAAAGGGATGGTACAAAGAGTATTTATTAATGGTAAATAGACTTGAGGGGATGTTCATGGGAGATCCAATAAAATACATATGGTGGCTTGTTTACCTGATAAACACTATTGTGAGGTTATTGCCAATTTGCCAGTAAGTCTTTTCACCTTCAAAAAGTATTTTGGGTTGACCTAGCGGAAATCCCCCCCCCCCCCAAACTAGTACTTGAGTGGACAATCAAGCTGGCAGTTTATTCATTCTATCTCCATCAAGAGATGAGAGGGCACAGGTCTAGAATTTAGTCTAGGAGGAATGGACTCTGAAGGCTACTGTTCCTTGTAACATTTACTCTGTTGGATTTTGGTCATCTGTTGCAAGTGTTATGAACTTTGTTTTTCTGTGTTTGAAGCCAATAAATGCATTCTCTGGAAGAATTGATTTGATTGCGCGGGAACAACTAGAATAATTACAATTAAATAATAATAACATTCATTCATCCACTACTACATCACTACATTGGTGCCTGCAAGTGACCAGAAGTGCATTTCGGACTTGGTAACAGAAGTCGTGGTGACAACAATCCTGTGAAGTGGACAGAAGGTAGGTGGAGACCCAAGAGCTGTGTTGTGACTCCAATGTCTAGTTGTGTCTGGTTGTGACATAAGAGAGTCTGATCTACAAAACTGAACAAGTTTGGAACCCCAGAAATATTCTCTGGAGATTGGAAACTGAACCAAAAGAAAACCGTGTACAAGAAGACTGAACTGGAAGCTGAAAAAGTAAATTCAAGGTGGAGATTCAAATGCGGTGAGTAAAATATTTCCTTTCTTTTTAATTACTAGTAATATAGTCAGAATGCTTACTCAGTGTGAAGCTAGTGTCAGTTCTGTTAAAGTTAACAGATGGGTGTTAAAATGTATTAAGCGTCATGGCGGTCCTTATGAAATTCCAGAAAACTGTAAGCAGACGCGGACTTTAATGAAAGAATTTTTAGAGAAAAATGTTTTTGATAGCAAAAATTCAGAAAGTAAAAGAAAAGGTTGTATTGTGCAGGGCTTGTTATCTTGCTGTTTAACTATGGAAAGTTCCTTGAGGGGTAAGGTTGAGGAAATTGCCCAGTTACAGAACGCAGTTGATAATAGCAACAAGGTTTGTGAGAGGTTACAAAACCAATCAGAAACTAAGACTGTAAATTTAAAATTGCATGTAGTTACCATAGGGGAAGCTTTGCTTGAGAAATCTAAACATTGTGATGAATTATCAGAGGAAAATGAGAGATTAAAACTAAGAATTATTGAATTAGAAAAGAGAACTCAGGAATGCAGATATGCATCAAATCTTGGATTCAGCAATCTGCATCAAAATACAAACTCAAACTTTCTGTCAAATGAAACAGAATCTCATATCAAATCTGATAATTCATTACCTGCCACACCCACTATGACCACCAAAGTTTACAATAATAATAATACAAGTGAAGTTCAGCTTGTAATGAAGCCTTTCAAACCAAAATAATTAGATGCAGTTCTTAAAGATATAGAGATGGTTTCCTGCCATGATTTGAACAGATTTTTAAAATGGTTTTGCGACGTGCAGAATGCCAGAGATATGTACGGTCTAAACCCAACTCATTTAGAAAGAGTTTTTCAACATTCTATAGGAAATGGACTTTGGATAAGAATTAAACAGAACTGTATTCAGCCTCTGAGGACAAGGGACATATTACTGGAATTATTGTGTGTTTGTATGGCGTAGGTTCTGATGTTACTATTCATGGAAAGATCCAGCAGATGTAAAATTAATCTCCCTATGAATTGTCACACAGAATAGCTACCATTATAGAATTTTTGGTCGGTAATAATCTTGCATTTGAGCGTGGAGGTTTGGTACATATGAGTATGGTTCTAGATGCTTTGCATAAGGATTTCAAACAAAATATTTTATTAGTTACCCAAAATCCTCATGATTTAAATGACATATTGTTGAGAGCAGGTCATTTATGGAGGAAGTCAAATGTGCAGATTGTGAAAGTAGATTTAGCCGCATTGTTTAGGACAAATACTGAACTAAAAAGAAGGGAGACACTGGGTCAAATATAGGTAATATTAATGTACAAAACAGAGATGATCAAAATAATAAGTAAAGGTCCAAGACTTGGATACTGTTCTCTCAATTAAAACAGCACTATGACCACCTGAAATTATGAATGACAAGATTAACACTGGCACTGTAGAGGTGGAGGAAGACACAACGTGACACATTATTGGAAAAATTCAGGAGATTACAGGATACCAAAAGAATAGAGACAGCAGGAGGTGTACAGTCTCCAGATCTGTTTTTGTGAATGCAAATTAGGCCTCATTTACACTGCTGCTGGTAAATTGACATTTTGAGGCACTTGGGCATTTTTTTCAGCTGTCCCTGAACTTTCTTCTATGTCAGGGATATGCAATTAGCGGACCTCCAGATGTTGCAGAACTACAATTCCCATGAGGCATAGCAAGACTGACAACCACAAGCATGACACCCAGAGGCAGATGCCTGATGGGACTTGTAGTTTTGCAACAGCTGGAGGTCCACTAATTGCATATCCCTGCTCTATGTTATCTTTATCAGTACATTTACACAGGGTTGTTTAAGGTCGTTTCCAGGCAATTGAGTTTAAAGGCTTTTTTTGGAACGCAAAAAAATGGGTTCAGAAGCCAGTTCAGAGACATTTGAAACGCCAAACAGCTTGTGAGCGCCGCTAAAGGCGCCTAAACGCAGTAACTTGCATCTAGGACCGTTTCATTTACAGGTGTTTCCATTTTTAAAAAAATGTTTTCTTTAAAAACGCTCCTAGACGCAAATGCAGCAAAACGCCACTAAACGCGGCATACAATACGCGTCAAAACGCCTGTTTTAGACGCTGGCTTCTAACTGTCAAAAAAAATCATTCAGGAGAGGTTGAAATAACGTCCCGTGTAAATGGAGCCTTACACTCCTATGGCAGTGGGAGTGAATTGGAAGAGAACTTCTAAAAGGTGTTATCTTCACAAACAGTTGAAGGGGTTACAGGGTGTCATAAATGTGGACAGAAGGTGTCCCTCTTTCAGATCTGTCTTTGAGTGGAAATCACACTTCTCTGGCAGTGGGGTTGAATTCACTTCAAACTATAAAACTGTAAACATGTACTTTGTTTTAACTTCAAACAATGTTTAAGGACTTTGCTAATGAATTTTGTTGGAGAGTTTTTGTCTTTCAGATATCGCCGTGATACTCGTTTGTATGTGAAAAGCAGAAGCTGTCATTGCTGGCGAGTGGGGGAGAAACTCTGAATAGACAATTTACAAGGAATTATAAAGAATTCATGGACTCTCTCAATATTCATCAAACAATGGACACCCTCATTTTTTTTTTTCTTTCTTTTCAATGAACTTTTTTTTTCAGCTCCCTCATTTTTTTTTTCTTCTCCTCCCTTTCCCTAATCTATTTTGCTTTAATATTTTATTTTCCTTCTTTATCTTTATCTTAAAACCAGAGAGAAGCATTTAAACCTAAAATAATTTTCATAGCATCTGTACATATGACATAATGCATATTGATATCAATATATTTGACATCTAAGGTGAGATGCTGCACAATGGCTTGGCATAAAATATATAACCGGGTGTCTGAATATTTGTATACTTAGACTGGGGAGAACAATATGAGTTTAGGGTATAGTATGTTGGGCATAAACAGTTGTGCTAAAGAAATACATATAATTATATATTAAAGTGCATGGGTGCTAAATAAACATAAAAAACTGATTGGTCAATTTATATAAGCTGAGGTGAACACCAAAATACAGTGCTAATAAAGTGAAAAAGTCCAAAGAGTCTATCAAACAGAAATTCCAGGATATAAGGACTATGATGAAATCCAAGATAGATGTTTTGATTATAGCAGCCAGACCACCACCAGGGGCATGCACACCATGGGTGTTGAGGGGAGGTACCCTTACCAAAAATGGTGGACTCACTATCCCTAGTGAGTCAAACAGGCAAGCAGATATCACCCTCTGCGGGATATCACCAGACAAACTTCTCCCTCTCAAGCACTCTGTTGTGTCAGCAGCCAATGCTTCATTTGTCAACCTTCCATCTCCACCATAAATCGTTAAAGCAAGAAAAATTCCATAGTGTGAATCTGTATTAAACAGTTTATTTAAAAAGAAGAGAGGGTACTCACATAAAACAGGTTAAAATTCACATAAAAAGCTGGCATGTAACATTCAGTCATCCCCGTGTTCCCAGAGTGTATTGGTGCGGTGGCGTCAGCACGTAGCTCCGCCCGACATGTTTCGTCATACGTGACGTCTTCCAGGGGCACGGGGCGACGTACTGAAGCACCATTTTATACTCTCTGTGGACCAAGCCTCATTATCAGGCCGGCCGCCATATTCCCGAAGTACAGAACACACCTGAGGCGACGATTACTCATGTCGCCGCCATCAGGGTATCTGAAACATCTCTAGGCAGAAAAAATTGACAATGGTAATTAAGCAGCACCCTAATTATAAAATTGTGGAAGTGGCAACATACATAGCTGTATCGGTCATCTCCTATTTCTCCGTAAGTTGACAACGCGGGCCTCACATTAAGTCCCAGATGATCCAACAGTGCCAGCTATATATCCAGACACTGCCATCTAGTGGATGGACATCACAGACCACACATTAGATCCTAAATAATCTAACAGTGTTATCTGTATATCCACCCACTGCCATCTAGTGTTCAAAAAAGGGTTAACAACAAGTCGTAATTTTCTAAAAGAGAAAAGACAGAAGGGGAATCGGATGGGTGAATCAAATCCCTAACCTGCAGAGGAAATACTTTCATTGCTCCCCCATCTGGATTGGTGCACTAAAACCCCCATTTGGAAATCATAAATTCCCACATTAAAGAAAATAAAAACTCCTTACAAGGAGCAATTCATATTATACTCAGTAAGTAAATTTGGGCCTACCCATCTAACAATACCCAAATTACTAAGTAAGTACTTGTATAGGGGCTTATATGTTGCCCCCTAAACGGGGGGGAGAGGGGCTTCCTAATTTCACACACAAGTTTACCTTACATATGGCCCCAAGATACTTATATAAAA
>BLSH010261255.1:134758-170981 GCA_018402905.1 Glandirana rugosa
GCTTCGGGAATATGGCGGCCAGCCTGATAATGAGGCTTGGTCCACAGAGAGTATAAAATGGTGCGTCAGTACGTCGCCCCGTGCCCCTGGAAGACGTCACGTATGACGAAACATGTCGGGCGGAGCTACGTGCTGACGTCACTGCACCAATACACTCCAGGAACACGGGGATGACTGAATGTTACATGCCGGCTTTTTATGTGAATTTTAACCTGTTTTATGTGAGTACCCACTCTCCTTTTTAAATAAACTGTTTAATACGGATTCACACTATGGAATTTTTCTTGCTTTAACGATTTATGGTGGAAATGGAAGGTTGACAAATGAAGCATTGGCTGCTGACACAACAGAGTGCTTGAAAGGGAGAAGTTTGTGTGGTGATACCCCGCAGAGGGTGATATCTGCTTGCCTGTTTGACTCACTAGGGATAGTGAGTCCACCATTTTTGGTAAGGGTACCTCCCCTCAACACCCATTGTGTGCATGCCCCTGGTGGTGGTCTGGCTGCTATAATCAAAACGTCTATCTTGGATTTCATCATAGTCCTTATATCCTGGAATTTCTGTTTGATAGACTCTTTGGACTTTTTCACTTTATTAACACTGTATTGTGGTGTTCACCTCAGCTTATATAAATCGACCAGTTTTTTAATGTTTATTTAGCACCCGTGCACTTTAATATATAATTATATGTATTTCTTTAGCGCAACTGTTTATATGTTTAATATTTTTCCCGTGTTATTATCACATGGTCTGTTGCTGCTGCACCTGACACTTTAGCGCAATATTTTTTCTTATTTATATAGTATGTTAGGTGGTTTTCCCTAAATTTATAACAGCGGTGAGTGAAATGTATCACTCTAGTCATGATTTGAACTTTGTTAAATCAGTTGTCTATATAATATACTGAAGACTATGACACATAGATAGATGTGGAGAACTTTTCTACCTTTAATGGCAAACATACTGGCAAGAATTTCCACCGCTGCATTTTTTGGACAAATGATCTGATAAGTACTGATGTCAAGCTGATACTATCTAAACCATCTGATGTTCCCATTCAGTGAAATTATGGACTGAAAGATTCAAGTAACTGCTCTATTGAAGGCAATGTGGTTTCAGCCTACAGCAAATTACAAAAGCAAATTGTGGCTGTCAGAAGTTTCATTTTGGACTGGTGAGGAAGATCTAAAACTGAACAATTCATCTTTAACCACTTGACCACTGGGCACTTAAACCCCCTTCCTAACAGACCAATTTTCAGCTTTCAGTGCTCTCACATTTTGAATGACAATTACTCAGTCATACTACACTGTACCCATATGAAATTTTTGTCCTTTTTTTTCACACAAATAGAGCTTTCTTTTGGTGGTATTTAATCACCATTGGGGTGTTTATTTTTTGAGCAATAAATGGAAAAAGACCTAAAATTTTGTAAAAAAATGCATTTTTCTTTATTTCTGTTATAACATTTTGCAAATTAGTAATGTTTCTTCATAAATTTTGGCCAAAATTTATACTGCTACATATCTTTGGTAAAAATAACCCAAATTAGTGTATATTATTTGGTCTTTGTGAAAGGTATAGAGTCTACAATCTATGGTGCCAATCACTGAAAATTGGTCGAATTGATTGAAAATGACCCCATTTTGGAAAGTAAACAGTCCAACATATTTAGTAAGAGGCATGGCAAATTTTTTGAAGTAGTCATTTTTTCCCACAATTCTTTGCAAAATTAAGATTTTTTTTTCATATTTTTTTTTCACAAAATTGTCATATTAACAGATTATTTCTCACACCCAGCATATGCATACCCCCAATTACACCCCAAAACACATTCTGCTACTCCTCCTGAGTATGGCGATACCACATGTGTGAGACTTTTACACAGCCTGGCCACATACAGAGGCCTAACATGCAGGGAGCACCATCAAGCGTTCTAAGGACATAAATTACACATACAATTTCCTGACTACCTCTTGCACTTTTGAAGGTCCTGGAGCACCAGGGCAATGGAAACGCCCAAAAATGACCCCATTTTGGAAAGTAAACACCCCAATGTATATTCTATGAGGCATAATGAGTCTTTTGAACGGCTCATATTTTCCACAAGTTTTTGGAAAATGTGGAAAGAAAATGAAAATGCATTTTTTTTTACACAAGGTTGTCCATTTATACAATATTTGTAACACACAGCATGTACCCAGCAAAAATTTCACCCTAAAATATATTCTGCTAGTTGTCCAGAGTATGGTGATACCGCATGTGTGACACTTTTACACAGCCCGGCCACATACAGAGGCCCAACATGCAGGGTGCACCATCAGGCGTTCTAGGGGAATACATTTCAAATCTAATTTGACTACCTATTACATTATTGTGAGGCACTGTGGTGGCACTGATGGGCGCTGTAGTGGCACTGATGGGTGCTGTAGAGGCACGGATGGGTACTGTAGTGGCATGGATGAGAACTGATGTTGTATGGATGAGCATGAATGAGGCATAAATGAGCACGAATGGGGTGAATAAGCCGTAGATGGGGATGACTGAGCACAGATGGATGGGTGAGCACGCATGCATGGGTGAGTACAGATGGATGGCTGAGCACGGTTGGATGGATGAGCACGGATGGATGGCGGAGCATAGATGCATGGGTGAACACGGATGAGGCTGGATGGGTGAGCATGGCTGGATTGGTGAGTATGGATGAGGCTGCATGGGTGAGCATGACTGGATTTGGAGCACGGATGCATGGGTGAGCATGGCTGGATGGGTAAACACGAATGCATGGGTGAGCACAGATGGATGGCGGAGCACGGATGCATGGGTGAGCATGCATGCATGGGTGAGCACTGATGGATGGCGGAGCACAGATGCATGGCTGAGCACGAATGCATGGGTGAGCACAAATGCATGGGTGAGCACGAATGCATGGGTGAGCACGGATTCAAAGGTGAGCACAGATGGATGGGTGAGCACGGATGAGGCTGGATGGGTGAGCACGGATGAGGCTGCATGGGTGAGCACGATTGGATTGGTGAGCACGGATGCATGGGTGAGCATGGCTGGATGGGTGAGCACAGATACATGGGTGATGGATGAGTGAGCACGGATGCATGGGTGACGGATGAGTGAGCACAGATGGGTGAGCATGGATGCATGGGTGATGGATGAGTGAGCACGGATGCACGGGTGACAGATGAGTGAGCACGGATGGGTGAGCATGGGTGAAGGATGAGTGAGCATGAATGCATGGGTGACGTATGGGTGAGTACGGATGGGTGAGCACGGACGCATGGGTGAGCACAGATGCATGGATGACGGATGGGTGGGCACGGATGGGTGAGCATGGATGCATTGGTGATGGATGGGTGAGCACAGATGCATGGGTGACAGATGGGTGAGCACGGATGCATGGGTGACGGATGGGTGAGCATGGATGCATGGGTGACGGATGGGTGGGCACGGATGGGTGAGCATGGATGCATGGGCATGGATGAGGCTGCATGGGTGAAGCTGGATGGGTGTCCCTGCCTGGCACATAGCAGTGCTGTGGGCACTTCAGATCCTGCCCACAGCACCACTGCATCTCCTCTTTCGCCCCTCTCCTGTCACACTGCACTGATCGGTGCGGAGAGGGGAGAGACAAGCTGGCACTTCCGCCGGCTTGTTTACATGTGATGCTCCATCATTTGACGGAGCGATCACGTGGTAAATGGCCGCTGTAAACGGGGGCGCGCGATTCTGGGAGGACATTATAGTACGCCCTGCCAGAATAATGGATCCCACTTGAGGCCATGTATATACATTACATGGTCGGCAAGTGGTTAAAAATGAAACCCTTGAGCCTAGAGATGAGTGAATCCTGGACTCGTGTGGATTGGAGCTCCTAGACTAGAGCATACTTCCAAGCTTCCTTTCAGTGAGATGGTGAGAAACGTGATAATGTCAAACCGGAGGATGGACTGTGACGTCAGCTTGTCTTTGCGCACTATTCAAGATCTTGGTATAATACACTGAAGAAACGACAAGCTTTGAAATGAGGCCTAATAGCTATACGGGCCATGGATGTTTACCAAATCCTTTCCCACTCATGTTCTAAAGTTATATTATCTAATAACTGTTTTATGGGTGTATTTTAGAGGCTGGTGAAGAGAGATGTAACCAGTTTTCAATTACATACTTAATATGAGCCATTGTATAGCATTCAGTAACTCAAATAATAATGATATGTTTGTTTCATATACAAATACACAGTTTTTATAATATGTACATTGATGTACATAGGCCATGGTTTATGGCCTAACCCAGCTGGCAGGCAAGCAGCATTACATATCAAAAGTTACTTGCAGGGGGTTGTGGAATGTAGATTGAGTGATCAGACTTGAAAGGGATGGTACAAAGAGTATTTACTGATGGTAATTAGACTTGAGGGGATATTCATGGAAAGGTCCAACAAAAGACATATGGTGTCTGGTTTACCTGATAAACACTAATGTGAGGTTATTGCCAATTTGCAAGTAATCCAAGTAGAGTCTTTTCACCTTCAAAAAGTATTTTGGGTTGACCTAGCGGAAATCCCCCCCCCCCCCAGACTAGTACTTGAGTGGATATTCTTTTCTTTTTTTTCCACATCACCAGACTGCCAGAGTATTATAATATTGAGCTTGTTTTTCATGCCGACCTCTGGCCTGGTTACATCATAGTGGTATTTTACAAACTTGCTTTTCCATTTTATTATAATCTTATCTCTTTCCATTAAAACAACTTTACTCCACATCATCTTATTAATATCGAACCCCCTGGGGGAGGACCTCCTCTTCTCCCCGTATTTTTAAGCATTCCATTCTTTAAGTTTTCCTTCCCTCCCGCCCCATCCCCCCTCCACTCCCTCCCAGTCTTCCATGTCCTCTTTCCATATTACTACGCTTATTCCAATTTTGTCCTCATTATCTCCAGGTATTGATGTGATTTTTTAAATCCTGCCCAATTCTCCCATTTTTCTTTCTTCTTCGTTTTTTTCCTCTTCTGCATATTTTAAACCTTCCATGTTGGCAAACTCGTCTACCTTGTTACACCATTCTAATAGTGAGGGGGGTTCCTTTTTTAGCCAGTATTTAGGTATCAGACTTTTCGCTGCGTTTAAGAAAATCGGAGTCAACGACTTTATATATTGTTTAATGGGGTCTCTCCCCACGTGAAATAAACAAACCCATGGGTCTATCTCGATTTCTTCTTTAGATATTGTTTTTATTAATTCCGTTATTTCACCCCAGTAATCTTTTATAATTGGGAAATCCCACCAAAGGTGTGCCATTGTACCCTTTATCTCGCAGCCATGCCAGCAATAAGCAGACTTTTCCTTTTGGAATTTTGCCACCCTAACCGGTGTTAAATACCACCTCGAGATGCATTTGTAATTCATCCCATGTTATACTATCCATTGTGGTTTTGTATGCTAAAGCCAGTATTTTTTCCCACCGTTGGTCCGTCACCCGTGTGCCTAAGTCTTCCTCCCACCTATCCATATATGGAGGTCGCTCCTCTGCTCCCAATACCATCAGTACTTTATACATCTTCGATACCCCTCCTCTCATTTTTTTTGTTATACATATTTTTTCTAGTGGTGTAAGTTCTTTTTCTGTTCTCAATGGCTGTGGGAGGGAATCCACAAAGTGTTTCAGTTGGTGGGACCTCCATGTGTCTATATTGCTGAACTTACCACATTGTCTTAATTCTCCCAGTGATCCTATTTTCCCCTTATACATTATATCCTTTAATTTAAGTGAATCCTCTTTTATCCATTTACCAAACCACCTCTTGTGTCCTGGTGTGAAGTAATTTGTTCTACTTAGTGGCGTGAGTGGTGAATTGTATTTCCATTTCCCTTTCGCCAATGTGGCGTCCCACATTCTAAGTGCATTATGTGTAATATCGCTTGTGTTTCCATCTAAGTTCCTAAATTTCGGTGGGATCCATACCATCTTCCCTAATTGTGTCTTACTGATTCTGTTTTCTAATTTCACCCATTTTTTTTCTTCATTATTCTGTACCCACGCAATCACCCGTGCCAAAATGTTTGCTTTGTAGTATTTTTTTACGTCTGGTAGTGCCAGCCCCCCTCTGCTCTTTTCCCTATTCAGCACTGAAGCTTTTATCCTAGGTTTTTGGCTTCTCCATATGAATTGTGTTAATATCTTTTTCATTGTCTGGAAAAATTCTTGTGGGATATGTATTGGCAGCATTTGGAATTTGTATGTAATTTTTGGTAGTACTATCATCTTTACCGCATTTATCCGTCCTGTCCAAGACAGAGGTCTGTATGTCATTCTCCTCACTTCCTCTTTTATCTCATTTAACAGGGGGATATAGTTTAGGTGATACAGCCCTTCCCATGTTGATGTTAACTTGATTCCCAGGAAGTTTAGTTCTTCCTTGTTCCATTTAAATAGGAACTCTCTCTGTAGCTTTCTCCTTTCCTGTTTACTCACATTTATAGTCAGTGCCTCCGACTTAACATAATTCATTTTGAAATTTGATAGTTCCCCATATGTTTTCATCACCTCCATTAAGTTAAGAATAGTCTCCCTCGGCTTACTGACATAGATTAGTATATCATCTGCATAAGCAGCTAACTTATGCTCTTCTTCCCCTGCTTCAAAGCCCCTTATTTCCTGGTTGTTCCTAATTGTCGCGAGGAGAGGTTCCATTGAAATGATGAACAGGAGTGGGGATAGAGGGCACCCCTGCCGTGTCCCGTTTTCCATTTCAATAGAGGGAGACAGGCACCCATTTATCCTAACCCTGGCTTTAGGATGATTATATAACGCCCTAATCCATTGTCTCATCCTACTTCCTATGCCGATTGTTTCCAATGTCTGGAACATGAATCGCCAGTCTACCCTGTCAAAGGCCTTTTCGGCATCTATTGACAGGAGTAGACTGGGTTTCCCTTCTTTCTTGATTTTCTGAATTAACAGCATGGTTCTTATTCCGTTGTCCTTCCCTTCCCTCCCTGGTACAAAACTGACTTGGTCTTCTTTTACCACGTCTTTTATCACTTTTTTTAATCTAGTGGCCAATGCCTTTGAGAAGAGCTTAATGTCTGCGTTTAATAGCGAGATTGGCCTGTAGCTGGAACAGAGAGTTTAATCCTTCCCCTCTTTTGGTATTACCGTGATTGTGGCCATCAAGGCCTCGCTTCTCATCTCCCAGCTACTGCCAATGCCATTCATATATTTACATGCTATTGGGGCTAGAATCTCTTTAAATTTTTTGTAATAACCGATTGGTAATCCGTCCGGGCCCGGGCTTTTCCCTTGCGCCGTATTAGTTATTACTGCATTAATCTCTTCTATTGTCAATGGGGCTTCCATTTCGACTACCTTCTCCTCCTCTATTCGCGGTAAATTAGCTGCTTTCAGGAAGTCTTTAATTTTCCCGTTCCTCTGGGCTTCTGTTTGAGTTGTCCCTCCTTTTCTAACTGCATATAGTTTCCTGTAGAACTCTTGGAAAGTTTTAGCCATTTCTACTGTTTTGCATATAATTCTCCCCGTTTCATTCTGTATCTTCTCGATATAGTTCCTAGATTTTTTCTTCGGATCTCCTGTTCGATAAGATCTTTTAATTCCTCTCGTTTTCCCAGTAACGCTTGCTATACCTTGTCCCAATCTCTTGCCCCTTTTTTGTGTTCCTGCTCGAGTTCCTGTAATCTTTTTATCACTTCCTCCCTCTGTCTTACTCTCTCTTTCTTTTTTTCTACTCCTATGGCAATCAGAACCCCCCTTATGTAAGCCTTATGGGCTTCCCATACTATCGGGGCCGGCATCTCCTCTGAAGTGTTTACTTCAAATGAGTCAGTTCTTCTTTTATTCTCATAATGGTGTCTCCGTCATTTAGCAGTTCTTCATTCAGCCTCCATTCATAATCCTTCCTAGGGGCTCCCCTTAGGTCCAACATCATGGTTACCGGTGCATGGTCTGAGATTGTTGTTACTTCTATGTTCGTTTTGACCACCCGATCCAAAGCTCTATGTTCTACCAGGATATAATCTATCCTTGAGTGCGCCCTGTGCACAGGGGAAAAAAGCGTGTAGTCTTTGTCTTTTGGATGGTATATCCTCCAAATATCTATTAGCTGATTTTGGTACATTTTCTTTTTAACTCTTCTCAGCTTAGCGTTTGAAATCCCCCGGGCCCTGGACGTACTATCCCAGTCTTGGTCTAGTCCGAAGTTAAAGTTTAAGTCTCCGGCTACTACCACCAAGCCCTTTTTAAATCCTATCAATTTCTCCAGGACCTTAGACAGGAAACCCGCTGGATTTTTGTTGGGACAGTACACATTTACCAAGGTGCATTCTTTATTGTTTAGCCTACCTTTCAGAAATATGTACCGCCCTTCTGGATCTACCATCCTTTCGCTTAATGCGAACTGCACCTTCTTAGAGAACCCAATGGCTACCCCTTTTGATCTTTTTGACTGGGAGTCCCCATAGTACCATAATGGGTAGTTTTGGGAATATATTCTCGTATTAGTGTCGTATGAGAAATGCGTCTCCTGCAAAAATGCTATTTCTGCTGAGTATCGGTTTAGTTCCAGGAGTATTTTATGTCTCTTTACGGGGCTCCCTAGCCCACGCACGTTGTACGCCAGTATATTAACCATCGAGCCGTAAATCCTCTCCTCCTCCCCCCTCAAAAACTCAGTTTTGTCCCCTCCCTCCTTGGTTGCTCCAGGAGTTGAGCTCCTACACCGGGACCAGCCTTGGCTCTCCTTCTCCATCCACTTTGGAGAACCTCTTTCCATCTGCTCCCGGATCCCTGGCAGCCACCCACTCTGGTCTAACCCCCTCCCACCTCCTCCCCTCGGTCCCCCCCGCCCCGTTAAACCCCCAAGTCTTCTTCTCGTTATTGTTATCGCCCACTATGGGATTCGTTTCCAGGTCAGATCTTTTCTCGGATTAGTTTTCTCCTCCACTTTGCTCCACCCTGGCAGGTCTGGTGTAATTATGCCCAATTTCTTACAGAAACCTTCTGTCTCCTCTGGGAACCTCAGTATGGCCGATCTCCTTTCTTTTTTTCCTATCAGACATGCCAGGAACCCCTATGAGTATTGGATCCCCTGTGTTCTCATTTGATCCAATAACAGTTTGAGTGCCTTTCTTCTAAGACGTGTTTCTCTGGCCAAGTCCGCAAACACTTTGATTTCCGGTCCTTCGTACTTAATTTGGCTTCCTGTTTTCAATTTCTGCAATATCTCCTCTTTATCTCTGTAGTTGTGGAAGCGGGCTATTACATCTCTGGGGATGTTCTTTCCAAGATTGCTGGGTTTGGGCACCCTATGCACTCTCTCAATCTTTACCCTCTCGGTTCCTGATTTCCCCAACAGTGGGCCGAACATTTTGTCCATGATCTTTTGTAGATCTTCAGCTTGTGGAGTCTCTGGTATACCGCGTACCCTCAAGTTTTTCCTCCTGCTGCGATTCTCCTGGTCTTCCAGTCTATATTGGATGTTCCGCTGCTCCCTTCGGACCCTGTTCATTTGTTATTTTAGGGACTGGATCTCTCTTGCTTGACTGTCTAGCTTATATTCAGTTTCCTCTACTCTCTTTAGAATTTGACTCAGATCTTCTCATGTGTTTGTCATTTCTCCTTTAAGAGATTGTTCCAGTCTCATGAACATTTCTGCCATCTCTAATTTTGTTGGCATCTGCGCCTGATTGCTGTTCCTCCTCTATTGTGTTTAGTTGTTCACTTCTTCCTTGACCTTCTGGGTCTGGTCCCAGGGATTGTCTATTTTGTGGCCCTTTGCTACCCATATCCTTTTGTTTACTCCTAGCCCCTAGTTAACTGGGCTTAGTTGTTCACTTCCTTGTATCATAAATTTTTTAATGGTATTAGGGCTTGAGCTCACCTTGGGTGGGTTCACCCCCCCTCCTTTTGCCACTTTACCCATATTGGTGACCCTCCTCCCAGGGGTGAGGTCAATAGAGGGTCTCTTATTATTATCTCCTGTGTCTTCCCAAAATTCCCCCCGTGTCTTCCCGAAACTAGACTAGGGGATTTTGTTCTAGGTGAATGCACAGGGCCGCCCTTTAAACTCCTCTTCTAATATAGCACCCTGAGCCCCCCCTCTATCCCTGGGACCCCTCTTTTGTTTTAGATCTGCTTTAGTTGAGTGTATTTATATGGGTCTTATGAGAGACTTGGCCTGAGTTTCGTATGGAGGGAATCTGAATCCTCGGTCCTCCACCAGCTTCTGATCTGGGACTTCCTATCTATATGGAGGTCCCTGACCCCCTTCTCCCGGGGTCCGTCTGCCAGACCGTAACCACCACTCCGGCAGGGCAAGTGGCCGGGACGTAGCTCCTCCTGTCTGTAGGGCCGCGGTGTCTCCCGGTCCCCTTTCCCTCACTTATCGCCTTCTTCCGACCGCTCCCTTGCCATCCTCTTACCCCTCTCAGTCTACATCCAGCGGCTGGACTGGTATCAGGATATCCGGCTGTTTGGTGCGCGGCTTTCTCCAGTCCCCTCACGAGTCCTCCCTTCGGCGGCTTCCACTCTGTCTCCTGGAGGGCCGTGGAAGAAGCTTGCTTCCCATTGACCACCGTCCGGGGGGGGTCGGGGCTGGATGTCTAGGGGGGGCCGAGGGGGGTCAAGCGAGGAGGGGAAGGGCGCTCATCCACCTTGTGTGCCGTGTATCCGGCTCCAGCCTGATGGATGCGTGTAGCGGCTCCCGATCCGAAAGCAGACTAAGATCTCACGCCGGCGCCATGTCTGACTCCTCCCCCCCTGTCCTGAGTTGAGTGGATATTCAAGCTGGCAGTTCTAGACCTGTGCCCTCATCTGTTGATGGAGATAGAATGAATGAACTGCCAGCGTGAGTGGATCAACAGATGAGGGCACAGGTCTAGAATTTAGTCTAGGAGGAATGGGACTCTGAAGGCTACTGTTCTTTGTAATATTTACTCTGTAGGATTTTGGTCATCTTTTGCAAGTGTTATGAACTTTGTTTTTCCGTGTTGGAAGCCAAAAAATGCATTCTCTGGAAGTACTGATTGGATTGCTGTGGGAACAACTAGAATAATGATAATAACATTCATTCGTCCACTGCTACATCACTACAGCAATCTTAGAAGGAAACCTGTTAGAGTCCAAAAAAGACTTGAGACTGGAGCTGAGGTTCACCTTCCAGCAGGACAACGACCCTAAACATACAGCCAGGGCCACAATGGAATGGTTTGGATCAAAGCATATTCATATGTTAGAATGGCCCAGTCAGATCTAAATCCAATTCAAAAATCTGTGGCAAGACTTGAAAATTGCTGTTCACAGACGCTCTCCATCCAATCTGACAGAGCTTGAGCTATTTTGCAAAGAAGAATGGGCAAAAATGTCACTCTCTAGATGTGCAAAGCTGGTAGAGACAGCCCCAAAAATACTTGCAGCTGTAATGGTAGCGAAAGGTGGTTCTACAAAGTATTGACTCAGCGGGGCTGAATATATATGCACGCCATACTTTTCAGATATTTATTTGTAAAACATGTTGAAAACCTTTTATCATTTTCCTTCCACTTCACAATTATGTGCTACTTTGTGTTGGTCTATCACATTAAATCCCAATAAAATACATTTACAGTTTTGGTTGTAATATGACAAAATGTGGAAAATTTCAAGGGGTATGAATACTTTTTCAAGGAACTGTATGTTGGAGCTGGGAGTCTTTGCCTTCATATATGCGGAAGGCATGTTCGTATCCAGTGGTTCTATCACAAAGTTTATTCAGTTTTAATCCGTGCCTGGCCCTCTTACTGGGAATATACTGTTTGAACTGCAGGTGACCAGTAAAGTGGATAAGGGATTCGTCCTAGGGGGAGTACAACTGGGGGAATCAATGGTGAAGAAGGATCTGGGTGTTTTGGTAGATCATAAGCTTAATAATAGCATGCAATGCCAAGCTGCGGTTTCCAAAGTAAAGTCCTTTCTTTTATTAAGAGAGGTATGGACTCCAGAGAGAAAGATTAAATTTTGCCCCTGTACAGATTATTAGTAAGACCTCACCTAAAATATGCAGTTTAGTTTTGGGCACCAGTTCTCAAAAAGGATATCAGGGAACTGGAGTGCAGAGAAGGACAACCAAACTGATAAGAGGCATGGAGGAGCTCAGATATGAGGATTAGATTAGAGGAACTGAATTTATTATCTTGATAAGAGGAGATTAAGGGGGGATATGATCACCATGTACAAATACATAAGCGGTCCATATCGTGAACTTGTTGAGTTATTCACATTAAGGTCAGTAAGACCTGTGAAAATGTGGAATAGGCTCTCTCAAGAGCTGGTCCTGGCCAGTTCAGTAGATTGCTTTAAAAAGGACTGGATTCTTTCCTAAAAATGTACATTATATAACAGGGTACTAACATTTATAGATAAAATTCATCCAGGGCATATCCAATTGCCTCTCGGTGGATCAGCAAGAAGTTTTTTCTCCTGCTGTAGTAAATTGGATCATACTTTACTGGGGATTTTTGCCTTCCTCTGGATCAACTGTGGGTATAGGATTGGGTATATGGGATTGTATGTTTTTTTTTTTAAATTATGTGACAAAACTATCACCCACATTTGAACATCAAATTTAACAGTATATTACTCATTTCTTAGATGTTCAGAACTATCCTGCTTTACACAGGCACAATCTTTTAAGGGGGTTAAAAGATGGAATGTCTGCAAGGTCTCTTCATCTCTCTCCTCTCTTACACAAATACACAAAGTTGGACACATGCATGTGAAGGGAGGGATCATATGTTCCTCACCCAAGCAGGCTTTCTGAGACAGGATATGTCCATTGTCCATCGAGGAGCAAGGGAGGGGGTCATATACACACAGACATTCTAAAGTTGCACCTCAGGGGGCGTGGCTTGGTGCATGGAGCTGTAGGACGTTCCTCACAGCAGCTCCAGGTCCTACGAGCTCCCACAGAGATTCTACCGACTCCTGCAGCACCCTCACTGCTCAGATGAGTAAAGGCAAGCCTGAGGACCATAACCAAGCCGGCGGTGGCCATGTCAGTGGTGATTTGAGAGTTTTTTTTACACGATCGTCGGCTGCTTCTCAGAACAAGCAGAAATCCAAGATGGCGCCGGCGCCTGTTTCCCTGGCCTGCTCGGAGCCTGCAGAAGCCATCCAGGGGTCATTCCATGTCCCCCTCTGATTCTGAGTGCCATGCCAGACGATCCCAAAGCCTGTCACAAGCCTCACTCTGCTTGGGTGAAGGATGAGACATGGAGTCACAGATGAGGTCCCTGCATGCATACATGCGCTCCTTACCTACTTAGAATGACTTAGAATGAGCATTATGTCTCCCGCACTGAAAAAACCTACAGGAAAGAAATTAATGACCTGAAAAAAGATCTAGGAGCTCACATGGAGGGCATAGAAAATACTACTGATGGCATATATGCTGCTTTACAATCACATGAGAAGACTTTGAACACTCACACTAACACACTGCAGCAGCTCATCTATCAACAGGATGATACTGAGAACCGAAACAGAAGGAATAATATCAGGCAGGCAGGGACGTGGTCAGCGAATTGTCCAGGGAGCAGGCAGGAATATTGTCCATAGTCAGTACAGGCAGGAATACTGTCCATATACAGTCCAGAGTCAGTGCAGGTAGAGATATTGCCAGCAGTGCCAAAATATTGGTCCTGGTAGTAGGCAGGAACATGGTGCATAGTTCAGGTAGCAGGCCAGGAAAGAATGGGGACAAAGGTAGAGGCTTCTCCCACCCAAATCGCTTTGAAGCCTCCGAGTCTTCAGACCCTAATCTGGGAATGAGAAAACCAAATAATTTGTTTTCTTCATCCAGAAAAATCATTCTGGAGCCCCTCATATATGTGAGACCCCTGTGTTTATGAATCCCACTAATCCAGTAGCAGGGTAAAAGATCAGTCCAAGAGGCAGGCAAAAAAAACAATAAAAGTCCAGGGTCAGTTCCAAAGCAGGCATGTTTAGCATTAAGCAGAAGCATTGTTGTATAACAGGCCAGGGTAAGTTCCAGAGCAGGCAGAGGTATGTTTAGTGTTAGGCAGAAGCATTGTCGTATAACAGGCCAGGGTCAGTTCGGGACCGGGCAGAGGTATATTTAGCGTTATTCAGAAGCGTTGCCGTATAACAGGCCAGGGTCAGTTCTGGAGAAGGCAGCGGTATGTACAGTGCAGTGCAGTGGCATAAGGGGTGTGGAGGAAAATGACAGGAAATGAGAATTACCATACTTCACTAATAATGTACACAAGTATGGTAACGACGGAAACATTCGCCTATACAGAGGCCTGGTTGGGAAGGACATTGTGGACAATAATATACGGTGTCTCTTCTAGTTCCTCTTCTGGAGCACACCCGGCATTTCTTCTGCCATTTTCGGCCTGTTTCATAGTGGGGGAGTCTTTCAGGAAAATACCGTTCACTGAGTCTGATCACTGCATCGAAGTGAATGCTTTCTGGTGGGCCTTCAGGATACAAAAGGGTGATGATAATTTCTTCTTGTTAATGAAGATAAGATACGGGGCTCTGGGTAGATTTATGGTAAATAACATAACTGTTATACTTGGCCAAACTGAAAAATAAATGGAGACTTTTTATACCAATAGTGGCTTTTTCTTGTGGGAAGATAGGGTTCAATCATTTGATCATTAAAATCGACTCCCCCCATGTACAAATTATAGTCATGGACACATGCTGGTTGCTGGATTGGGCCATTTCTTCGTTGGATTTCCACGTAGGTGTCGTTATGGATAGATGTGAGCATGTGGACATTTTGTTTATCCCTCCACCTGACAGCCTATATCTCATGATTTCATGAAGACGCTGTCTCCCCTTTTCATAGTCTTTCAGTAACGAGCCTTCGCGGGAAGCCTTTCCTATTAGCTCTTACTGTACCTCATGCTGGAGTGCTTCTTAGGTGAAGATTGCGGAAGAGGGGCAAGCTTGTATAGTAATTATCCACATAAAGGTGGAAACCCTTTCCAAGAAGTGGATATACAAGCTCCCATACAACTTTTCCGCTACTCCCATGTACTCTGGGCATTCAGGGGGATGCAGTTGAGTATCCTTCCCTTCGTACACCAGGAAGGTGCAGATGTATCCCGTGGCTCGGTCACATAGCTTGTACAGTTTAACCACATAACTAGCCCATTTGCTGAGGATAAACTGCCTGAAGCCAAGCCTGCCTGTGAAATGAACAAGTGATTCATCCACAGAGATGTTTTGGTCAGAGGTAAATAATTGGGAGAATTTCTCAGAAAAAAAATTTAGGAGTGGCCGAATTTTAAATAATTTATCAACTGATGGGTCATTTCGGGGAGAGCACTGGGAGTTGTCATTGTAGTGGAGGAACCGCATAATCATCAGGTATCTTGATCTTGGCATAATCGATGAATGGATGGACATGTGGTGGATTGGATGGGTAGACCAATAGGAAAATAATTCATTTTTTTTTGTTATTCCCATGTTGAAAGTTAGGCCTAAAATTTTTAAAAAATCTTCTACTGTCAATTCTCTCCACTCATAGGGATGGGCGTAACTTGAACAAGGGTTGCTTGTTATGTACTGTTGTGCATAGAGGTTGCACTACGCCACAATGGAAGATAATAGGTCTTGGGTAAAAACTAAATTTAAAAAATCAATAAAAGGCAAAATTCTCTGTGTTCACCTGGACACCTGACTGGGCGGTGAAAGGTGGGACGTTTGCTGCTCCTGAATTAGGAGGAAGTCACAGAGGGTTTTCAAGGGCCTAGGGAAGGCTGGCATGGGTTATAATCCTTTGGGGCTGAGATGACACCCCGCTAGTGCTTGGCCTTTGTTGTACTGGTATATTATTTCTTGTGGCTGGCACTGCGTCACTGGTGGATGGAATTGAGCTGCTAGTTGATGCCACTGCGCTACTTGTGGTAGCTTGCTGCTCTATGCCAAAACGTCTTCACTTCATGGGCACACTTTCCTCTGATTCTGTATCAGACCCACTGCTTACAAAGAGTTCATATTCTGAACCAGAATCAGACTCAGACAGCTCCCCGCTGCTCTTGTCAGTCAAACTAAGAAGTTGATATGCCTCCTCAGTGGAAAACATTATTCTTGCCATATTGGTGACTGTGGGCTGTGGTGACAAACTGCTGTAGTAGGTACAGATATGGCTGCACTAATGGGTGCTGATGAGGCTGCACTGCTGGGTTCTGATGAGGGTGCACTGATAGGTGCTGATGAGGGTGCACTTATGTGCGCTGATGAGGTTGCACTGAAGTACACTAATGCACCACACTGATGATGCACTGATTAGCTGGCACTAATGTGCACTGATAAGGCGATACTGACAGACGCTGATGAGGATCCACTGATATGGTGTCACTGATGAACAGTCACTTATGGGCACTGGTGAGTGCTGTAGTGGCACTGATGGGCACAAATGAGCACTGTAGTGAAACTAATGAGCACTGTAGTGTGATGAGCATCCACTGATAAGGTAGCACTGATGAGCACTCACTTATGGGCACTGATGAGCGCTGTAGTAGCTCTAATGTGGCACTGATGAGCACTGTAGTAGCACTGATGAGCACTGTAGTGGCACTGATTAGCAATGTAGTGGCACAGATGAGCGCTGTAATGGCACTGATGAGCACTGTAGTAGCACTGATGAGCGTTGTAGTGGCACTGATTACTGTAGGTGCCCTGATGGCACAGATGTGCACTGTAGTGGCACTGATGATGACTGTATTGGCACTGAGCGCTGTAGTGGCACAGATAAGCACTGACGTGGCCCTGATGGGCACTAATGAGCACTGTAGTGGTACAGATGTGGCACTAGTGGCATAGATGAGCACTATAGTGGCCCTGAAGGGCACAGATAATCACTCTAGTGCACCGATGATCACAGTAGGGCACAGTAGTGGCAGTGATGGGTACTGTAATAGCACTGATGGGTACTATAATGGCATTGATGGGTACTGTAGTGGCACTGATTGGTACTGTAGTGACACTGGTTGGCACTATATGGCACTGCTGGGCACAGATGGATGCTGCAGATCACTCACCGTTAACTCTCCTCTCCTCACACTGTATTGGTGTGAGGAGAGAAGAGAACAGGACCTCTGTGTGTGACCCCAGTTTGTTTACATTGTGATCTCTCCCTCATTGGAGGGAGCGATCACGTGGTACAGGGCCGCTGCTATTGGCCCTTTACCACGATCTGTGTTGCGCTGGGTCCCGTGAACTCGGCGAGCACGATTTCGGGAGGACGTCCATGGACGCCCTCCCCGAATAAGCTGACCGCGCTGTAGATGTCCTTTGTCTATAGCGTGGTCGGCAAGTGGTTAAGGAAAAAAAATAAATTTTATGCCTACTCATAATTGTGCATTTAGGTTACTATTGTAATTCCAAAGAAAATTACGTTATTGCAATGGACACAGTTTTTAAAAGTCTTCCAAAATGAGGTATTCTACTGATATATGTATGGTCAGTTATATCTGGCACTCAGTGATTCTTTGGCCACCCTGTTCAATACACCTGATTGAGTTTTCATAAAAATCTTCTTGGTAAAGCGTTATAAAATAGGTTCCCAGGTTTGGTTTTCCTCAATTCTCCTAGATTGCTTCGGTGTGGGACTGGCATGTAGAGTACAGTGGCACATATGCATGGGAAAGTTGTACGCACATATTGGGGTCAATGTTGATAAGAACCAGTTAGCCTGCCAGAATGTCTTTAGTGTTTGGGAGGAGATCTGAGTACATAGAGGAAACACACATGAAGTAGTTTGAAATTGGGCCTGTAGTTTGAGACAGAGTAGTGTAGAGTTCAGGTGGAAGATGAGTATCTGTAATAATATTTCACCTTAAACATAGAAAGCTGAGTTTTTCTCAGTGTTAGGTCAGTTCACTAGTGATCATTGATTTGCCTTTTCAGAAATCTATAATGAGCTATATGGGCATTGTTGTTAATTATGGAGTGTTGGGCTGACATATTTGTTAACACACCTGCCATGACATCAACCAGAAGCATGTTGGAGAAGGAGACAAATGCATTTGACAGCAGCAACTGACTATAAAGACTTTGGCACTTATCAGCAGATTTACTGTACAGGTTCCAAGTTCCACCTACTATGATGGTAAAGTACCAAAACTTTTCTGTCTGCTCTGCTGGTAAAGTACCTGAACTACACTATCTGTTCTGATGGTTAAGTCCTGAACTGTTCTATTTTCTCTGATGTAAAGTACCTGAACTGTTCTATCTGCTAGGATGGTCAAGTACCTGAACTTTTTGTACAAATAAGCTAAAGTTCCATCATCAAGTGCCTGCGCATCTATGACTTGTAAACTGCAGTAGTCCGGAATATAAAATGGACTTCGTATACTATAATTCATTGAGTTATACAGCAATTTTTGTGTTCCAGTTGCGATCCGATCATCGATTGTCTTATCTGCTGTCCATCATCAGATTGGAGGACTTTGACAAGTTTCTATGCTTCCAAATTCTTGAAAAGGAAAGTTTGTTCTACAAATCTGCTCCTGTGCTTTTGAATTCCATGAAAGGGAAAGTTTGGTATACTTTTGTTAGTCCAACATGTCGTTTTTCCATGTATTTTGAAGTTTGGATATTTTTTATATTTTTCAGCCCTAATATAGCAGAATGGGATTTCCTGGGCAGGTAAATCAGACAGAGGAAGTGGATCAAGAGATAGAATTTTAGACAGATAAGACGAGGGATGGAAGGATGTAAACATTTTTATACATTAATTTACATTTGGAAAAAATACCCAAGGGGTGGGATATAGGGGAGATGGACCACGTTTGATAATGATGAGTATTCTGCAATTCTGAAATTAATGAAGCCAGAAATGTTTATATTAGAGTAAAGACAAAAAAGACTACCTTGAGTATAACATCTTGATAGATCTATAGGTAATCTTGAGTATTATAAACAACGTATCTTGTAAATCAAGGGGTGGAATGTAGTGTGGGTCTTTAATAGTTATTGATTTACTTATATTTACATACAACATGTTTAATGCATGAGGCATCTGCTTCATCCTGCTGTGGGAAGTTGGGAACCTTTGACCTTTTTCCTGGTATGGTTCAAACCAGTTCTAGCTATTATTTGCCCTGGTGTGTATATGTGACTGGGAGACCAGGGACTAGTTGAGTTCAATTCAGAAGGGAAGTATGAATCATGGACGGTCGCCTCAAGGTTCCTTAATTGCTAATGAAGTTGTGACTCCCCTGGATTGAATGCTGTATTTTTCTGTATTTTATCATCTGTAATACATCTTTAAACCAAGCTAAGTAAATCTCGTATTACTATACGATTTGTGTGTTTTAATCATTGTACATCATCCACAAATCTAAAAGTAATGGTATGAACCTGTCAATAAATGAATAAATATAACACAGAATTTAACCCTTTGTTACAAGCGGTTTAGACATTAATGGCTGTGTGTTGAGTTATTTTAAGGGGAAAGCAAATTTACACTGTTATACAAGCTGTACACTCACTACTTTACATTGTAGCAAAGTGTAATTTATTCAGTGTTGTCACGTGAAAAGGTATAATAAAATATTTACAAAAATGTGAGGGGTGTACTCACTTTTGCGAGATACTGCATATAGCATAACATTACAGATCAGGGTATATAGCTCAGCCTCATAGATCATGGTATATAGGTCAGCCTCACAGATCAGGGTATACAGCTCAACCTCACAGATCAGGGTATACAGCTCAGCCTCACAGATCAGGGTATACAGCTCAGCATTATGGATCAGGGTATATAGCTCAGCATTACATATCAAATGATAACATACTATCAGATAGAGGAGGGCTAAAGGAAATTGAAAACTGCAGGATCATAACGATGGGAGAAAGTTGAGATAATGAATGAGCCAGGTCTGTGAGAGGAGTATGTAGAGGGATGAAAGTGCAGGGGACAAGAAAGGTGTGACAGATGTGTACAGAGGAGATATCATCTAATGAGGACCTCCTCCCCATCCATCCATCCTGGACACATGACAGGCCAGCATACAAGATGGGTGGACAATGATGTCCCAGCATGACACTAGTGCCGATTACTTGCTCAGGGCCCTGGAAGCAGATCTTACAGGTCGGAGTGCTGGGGGTATCTCCACTCTGCACACTGTCCGAATCCGTGCTGTCTGGCTGGGAAGATGCTCATCCAGTAGCAGCGGCACACACCAACTCCTGCCCGTCCTCCTCCAGCTCTTGTTTATTCTAACCCCCTAGCTCATCCTCCGGCATCCCGCTATCCAGCTCTGATGTGCTCTCTGTGGCCGGCTGTGACACCAGAGAGCAGTGCGGGGGTCACTATGTGACCGGCTCCATCATTGGGGGAGGCTGCAAATCATCGGGTGGAGACAGCGGAGGTGTCCGTTCCTCCAGGGCGTCTTCTCTGTGCGTTTCCTCTTCCTAAGCGCTACGCATTCAATAGGATCTCACAACCTGCCTCCTGATTGTGGGGAGGAACTTTCTTTCGCTATTGTCACACATTTGGGTGGGATTAAGGCGCAGAGAGTATGTGACAATAGCCAACCCTTTTGGAAGCCTATTAGAGCCTCTGGCTCTAATCAGGTGCTTAAAAAAAAATCACCTCTGCCCACGGAATTCATACACCAGGCATCCTGAAAGGGGCCGGGGGCGCATGGATAGGGGGGCGGCACCTGTGCGCTCTCAATGCATTGGCCGCCGCTAAACACAACATAACTTCGGGACCTCACACACTTATTGGTGGATGTGCAGTAGGGTCAGAATTCAATTCTCTCACGGTTGACATCAGAGCTTTTCTGTTCAAGCTTTCTTTACCTTAAGTCAAGTGTTAGGTATTCAATGCTTAGGCCTTTACCTTCTTACCTGACCACATTAGCTGTTAGTCTAAGTTTTTTCTCCTATTTAGGTAGTTCGTTCCACCTGTTTTTTTTTTATGGTATGATTGATGATCCTTTACATTGCTAATTGAGGCCTATCGTGTTTTTTTTTTTTTTAAGGTAGCAGTTTCCCTTTGGTGGTGACTACTTGTCCTGCTCTGAAGCACTAGGATGATCCTTGATGTCCCCCCTCCCTGGGTCATGGCAATTTTCCAATTTGGTTATACTTTGCCTTTGTTCAGATACTCTGTAATATCATTTCCACATCTGTTGAATCTCTTAGAGCAAATTTGCCCCTCAGTTGGACTGTTTTTTAGATGTCGCAAATGTCCAAGAATTACTCAATTCCTGTGTCCTTCAGTGGATGATAAAGAATATAGAACTTTGTACTTAACAAAAACGTTTGAGCTCCCATCCAGTTGCGTTTTTTGCCTTATTTAATGTTTGCTAACAAAACTAAGTTATGATGATTAGAGGCAAGGTTATACAGGGGCTGGCCAAACATACTTGTTAGTCAGTGTCCTAATCACCTGTAGTCAGTATAACCCAATTGTCCAAGAAATACTAAATTTATGTGTCCCTCACTGGACTCCAAGAAAAAGATTTACGTTAAGTACAAAAATCAATTTTTTTTCTAAACAGGTTCTTAAAAACTGCAAGAAACGGTTGCCAGATGTTCCAATTAGGACAAAAAGGAGGGTGGTATAATTCTACTTGGCAAATAAGTGGCAATTGAAAATATCCAAAATATTATTGCACAGATTTACAGTATCTCACGAAAGTGAGTACACCCCTCACATTTTTGTAAATATTTTATTATATCTTTTCATGTGACAACACTGAAGAAATGACACTTTGCTTGTAAAGTATAGCGTGAACAACTTGTATGACAGTGTAAATGTGCTGTCCCCTCAAAATAACTCACACAGCCATTAATATCTGAACTGCTGGCAACAAAAGTGAGTACATCCCTAAGTGAAAATGTCCAAATTGGGCCCAAAGCGTCAATATTTTTTGTGGCTACCATTATTTTCCAGCACTGCCTTAACCCTCTTGGGCATGGAGGTCACCAGAGCTTCACAGGTTGCCACTGGAGTCCTCTTCCACTCCTCCATGATGACATCATGCAGCTGGTGGATGTTAAAGACCTTGCGCTCCCCCACCTTCCGTTTGAGGATGCCCCACAGATGCTCAATAGGGTTTAGGTCTGGAGACATGCTTGGCTAGTCCATCACCTTTATCCTCAGCTTCTTTAGCAAGGCAGTGGTTGTCTTGGAGGTGTGTTTGGGGTCGTTATCACGTTGGAATACTGCCCTGCGGCCCAGTCTCCGAAGGGAGGGGATCATGCTCTGCATCAATATGTCACAGTACATGTTGGCATTCATGTTTCCCTCAATGAACTGTAGCTCCCCAGTGCCGGCAGCACTCATGCAGCCCCAGACCATGACATTCCAACCACTATGCTTGACTTGTAGGCAAGACACACTTGTCTTTGTACTCCTCACCTGGTTGCCACAGCACGCGCTTGACACCATCTGAACCAAATAAGTTTATCTTGGTCTCATCAGACCACTGGACATGGTTCCAGCAATCCATGTCCTTAGTCTGCTTGTCTTCAGCAAACTGTTTGCAGGCTTTCTTGTGGATCATCTTTAGAAGAGGCTTCCTTCTGGGAACGACAACCATGCAGACCAATTTGATGCAGTGTACGGTGTATGCTCTGAGCACTGACAGGCTGACCCCCCACCCCATCAACCTCTGGAGCAATATTGGCAGCACTCATACGTCTATTTCCCAAAGACAACCTCTGGATATAACGCTGAGCATGTGCACTCAACTTTTTTGGCGGACCATGGCGAGGCCTGTTCTGAGTGGAACCTGTCCTGCTAACCACTGTATGGTCTTGGCCACTGTGCTGCAGCTCAGTTTCAGGGTCTTGGCAATCTTCTTGTAGCCTAGGCCATCTTTATGTAGAGCAACAATTCTTTATTTCAGATCCTCAGCGAGTTCTTTGCCATGAGGTGCCATGTTCAACTTCCAGTGACCAGTAGGAGAGAGTGAGAGTGATCACACCAAATTTAACACACCTGCTCCCCATTCACACCTGAGACCTTGTAATACTGAGTCACATGACACCGGGGAGGGAAAATGGCTAATTGGGCCCAATTTGGACATTTTCACTTAGGGGTGTACTCACTTTTGTTGCCAGCAGTTTAGACATTAACCGCTTGCCAACCGGCCGCTGTCATTTTACAGCAGCAGGTCAGCTCTCCTGTGCAAACCTACATCATGGTACGTTGGCTGACACAGGAGCAGTTGCGGGCGCCCGCTGCGTGCGTGCCCATGGGTCGGGTGGACTCGATGTCCGCTGGTGACCCGCGATTGCCTTCTACAGAGGCAGAACAGGGATCTGCCAATGTAAACAAGGCATATCCCCGTTCTGTCAGGGGACATGACACTGATCTACTGTTCCCAGTGATCAGGAACAGTCAGATCTGTCCCTGCCAGCACAGCCCCTCCCCCACAGTTAGAATACGCTGAGGGTACACAGTTATCCTCTTGATCGCCCCCTAGAGTTTAACCCCTTCCCTGCCAGTGACATTTATACAGTAATCAGTGGCTATTTTTAGCACTGATTGCTGTATAAATGCCATTGGTCTCAAAAAAAGTGTCAAAAGTGTCTGATCTGTCAGCAGCAATGTCGCAGTCGAGATAAAAATCGCAGATTATAAAATAATAAAAATGTCATAAATCTATTCCCATCGTTTGTAGACGCGATAACTTTTGTGCAACTCAATCAATATACGCCTATTGCGATTTTTTTTTACCAAAAATATGTAGAATATATATCAGCCTAAACTGATGAATAAATTTGTTTGTTTATATATATTTTTTGAATATGTTTTTCCGGTCAAAAGTGGCCCTACTATGTGTATGTATGAATGTGAGTTAGGGACCTTAGATTGTAAGCGCCTTGAGGCCAGGGACTGATGTGAATGTAAAAAAAAATATGTATATGTAAAGCTAGAAAATCAAGTGGTTCCTACACAATCCTTCTATATTAAAAACCACAGTCTGCGCCTCTCTTGAGCAAAGGTAACACAATGATAAAGCTGCCACTTACGTAATGTAATGAACTAAAAGAAAAATGCAATGGCTGGTATCAAAGCATTAGCGGCGCTGAAATACAATAAAAGTCCAAACTTTCAACAAATGAATGTCCAGTAAAGGGATAGAGGGTGCTCGTGAGGGAAACCCATTCTAATATTCCTTTGATCAATTCACATTAAAGGCAGACTTCGTAGTGTTGCTTGCATATACTCTGTCCTCTAATATCCACCTTGTGTTTGCATGCAGGTGCTCAACTAGTGTATAGATGAACCCTTACCAAACTCTGTGGCTAGGCACTCTTCATGCACTAGCTAACCATGCGATTAGTGCTACCTTGCACTGTGTTGACAGGGAAGCCTTCCCGTGGTTGTCCAAACAGTATGGGTCATAGAGGGAATAAGCAAAGAAAGCTCGCATAGCGTAATATAGTAACAAACATTTATTGTTCCAATCAAAGTTCCCAAATAAAGAGATCCATATCACTTAATCAACTTAAAAATCCCCTCTACTGGTTATTCTACTCTTACCAGAAAGAAGGGTCGTATGGGCAAAAAATGTCCTTGGATACAGGCGCCGACCATCCGCGGTCCCTTGAAGCCAGATCCGGACGAACGCGCCCCCTGTACCCGGAGCTCTCCGACCAGCAGAGAGGCAGGGGATGTGCGGCGTGTGTTTGGTGAATGGTGCCGTGCAGTCCAATCACGACGCGTTTCGTCAGTATAGACTTCTGCAGGTGATTGACTGCACGGACTGACGGCATAATTTTTATACCTGCCCCCATCCCATAGTCACGGCAATAAGGTAGAGTGTCTAATGGCTTACCCGGACCATGGAGGATCGGCGTCGGCATGTACAAACGGATATATTCTTATACATCACGCTACTCCTCAATCATTGTACTTTAGGATATAAAACAAACTAACAACACATAAAACCATGTTCTTAAAACAATTTTCTTATAAAATAATATGAATTTAACCGGGCACCAGCATTGCGCTATGTGTGTTTTTCCCTATTTTTCAAAGACAGCGTGTCCGCAATGGGCACAGTACACTCGTTGATGGGCATACACAGTCATCCAGCGAATGTAACATATGCCCTCATCCTGTCAGCATCCACTGGTCTGGCTGTATGGAGCCCTGAAATAGTTCCTCTGTATTAGACCATTTCCTCCATAATGCCTACTTCTTTAGCCTCCACTACCCCGTTTAATTAGGGGTTCCTCATCAATCTATTGATCATCAATGGGAAGCCAGGAAACCCACTGATATTGAAGTGTATCTCCATACTTGTCTAATTCAGACTGGGGTGCCATTATCTACATCCCCACAGTGTAGGTTATCATCCCATGGGCCACAATTACTTCCCATGGGTTATGTAGAAGATAATATTTCATATCGTATGTCCACTACATTATATGTTTCATTAATTATCTAAAGGTCATCTTAATACTTCATTACATGGGGATAGTTAATACTTCATCTGATGGTAGTAATTTGTAAATAGTTACTTCAGGTTATATTAGTAGTCACTTATAAAAGCATTGATATCAAGTTCGATGTTTAAGCCGTGGGGGTGAAGACTCCCCATGAGGTATATCCAGTATGTTTCCCTCCGGGAGAGGTCCCTAATGCGGTTGGAACCTCTCCACAGAGGGTATACTGTTTCGATACCACAGAATCGGGCCACTGAGGGATCCCTATTATGTTTCTCTCTGAAGTGGAGTGAAACATTGTGGTCCTTAAATCCCTTTTTAATGTTTGCAAGGTGTTCCCCAATGTGGATCCCTAGTTTCCTTTTTGTGCGGCCTATATAGCAAAGGCCGCATGGGCACCAAAGGAGATACACTACGTGAGTAGTGTTACATGTTATAAAATCCCTTATTTTAAAGGTCCTACCATCTGAGTTGTTAAATTCTGAACATGAGTTATTGTGTCCCTTAGTACACCTACAGGCTTTGCAATACCGGCATGGAAAAAAACTGTTTCTACAACTGGGAAATCTCTGTGGACCTGGGGCGTCCAATGTTTTCCTCACAATATGGTCGCCAAAGGATGGTGCTCTTCTATAGATGAAACCCAGCCTATCCCTCAAATGGGGGCCCAGGTGTCTGTCCATCTGTAGGATGTGCCAGTGCCTTGTAAATATTTTTTCCACCTCCCTGTATTGGGTGTGGAAATCTGATAAGAAATTAAATTGATACGATTTATCAGTGGTTATCTGTTCCTTGTCTTTCAACAGGTCCTCCCGTGAGATATTTGACACCTCATCTATGACCTTATTCAATCTATCTGGATGGTATCCTTTTTGTTCAAACTTGGATCTCAGGACTACTGATTGTGTCTTATAATCAGTCAAATCACTACAGTTTCTTCTAATTCTTAGAAACTGTCCTTTCGGTATTTTTCTAATCCATGATGGGTGGTGACCGCTTTTGATTGATAGATAGCTGTTGCGATCCGTCGGTTTGAAGTAGACATTCGTTTTAAGATAAGTTTCGTGATGGTAACATCCAGATAGTGTATTGTTGTATCACTAATGGTAACTTCTAATTTAATGTTCTTATTGTTCTGATTAAGTGTTGTCATGAAGTCACTAGCTTCCTCTCTGGATCTTTTCCAGATTAGTATCAAATCGTCTATGTAGCGACGATAGAACATAATCTGGGGTCTAGGGGAAGCATAAATTACTTTATCCTCCCATTCCGCCATAAACAGGTTGGCGATGCTGGGGGCAAACTTGGCCCCCATAGCAACGCCAACCTGCTGGGTATAAAAGGTGTTGTTATACCAAAAGTAATTGTGTGATACACAAAAATCCAAAACTTTCCCCAAAAACTTTTTCTGCGCATATGTGATGTGCCCAGTTAAATTTATATTATTTTATAAAATAATTGTTTTAAGAACATTATTTTATGTGTTGTTAGTTTGTTTTATATCCTAAAGTACAATGATTGAGGAGTAGCGTGATGTATAAGAATATATCCGTTTGTACATGCCGACGCCGATTCTCCATGGGCCGGGTAAGCCAATAGACACTCTACCTTATTGCCGTGACTATGGGATGGGGGCGGGTATAAAAATGATGCCATCAGTCCGTGCAGCCAATCACCAGCAGAAGTCTATACTGACGAAACGCGTCGTGATTGGACTGCACGGCACCATTCACCAAACACACGCCGCACATCCCCTGCCTCTCGGCTGGTCGGAGAGCTCCGGGGACAGGAGGCGCGTTCGTCCGGATCTGGCTTCAAGGGACCGCGGATGGTCGGTAGAGGGGATTTTTAAGTTGATTAAGTGATATGGATCTCTTTATTTGGGAACTTTGATTGGAACAATAAATGTTTGTTACTATATTACGCTATGCGAGCTTTCTTTGCTTATTCCATCTAAGACCCATACTGTTTGGACAACCAGGGGAAGGCTTCCCTGTTAACACAGTGCAAGGTAGCACTAATCGCGTGGTTAGCTAGTGCCTAGCCACAGAGTTTGGTAAGGGTTCATCTATACACTAGTTGAGCACCTGCATGCAAACACAAGGTGGATATTAGAGGACAGAGTATATGCAAGCAACACTACGAAGTCTGCCTTTAATGTGAATTGATCAAAGGAATATTAGAGTAGGTTTCCCTCACGAGCACCCTCTATCCCTTTACTGGACATTCATTTGTTGAAAGTTTGGACTTTTATTGTATTTCAGCGCCGCTAATGCTTTGATACCAGCCATTGCATTTTTCTTTTAGTGTATATGTAAAGCGCTGAGTAAATTGATGGCGCTATATAAGTACCTGAAATAAAAAATAAGATAGCAAATAGTAAAAAAATATATATTTTTTTCAAAATTGTCGCTCTGTTTATAGCGCAAAAAAAGATAAAAATAAAATGCAGAGGTGATCATATACCAAAAGAAAGCTCTATTTTTGGGAAAAAAGGATGCCAATTTTGTTTGGGTACGGCTGCGCAATTGTCAGTTAAAGTGACGCAGTGCCGTATCACAAAAAATAGGATTTTCTCTGAGTTCATTGACAGACGCAGCCTCTAATTCTTGACATGTGGGGTTTATGCAGCTTTCACTAGTAGTGGACTAGGCAGAACAAAGTTCAACTCAAAGCAGACACAGCCCCTCCCAGGGGGCAGTCCTCACTTAGCATAACCCCTCCAGCCCTGCTTCAGAAACTCAGTTCGTAGCAAGCAGTACACACTCAAACAAAGAGGGGTGGGTGCTGCATCTGTCAATGAACTCAGAGAAAAGGATTTTACGGTAAGTCAAAAAATCCTATTTTCTCAATCGTTCATTGACAGACGCAGCCTCTCATTCTTGACATGTGGGGATGTCCCAAAGCAGTGTCACAACGAGGGGTGGGCAACAAAAACAACAGTACCCAACAAAAGAGTTCTCTGGGAGGTGCCAGACGCGCCTCACACCACAGCCTGCAAAACTTTGCGGCCGAAAGCAGCATCAGAAAAAGCTGCAACATCAACTCTGTAAAACTTGGAAAAAGTGTGCACTGAGGTCCAAGAGGCCGCCTTGCACAACTGAGAAACCGACGGCTGGTGTCGGAAAGCCCAGGAAGTACTAATCGCCCTGGTAGAGTGAGCCGTGACTGGAAAGGGGGGCTCCTGGCCTCGAACAACATACGCACGGGTCACCGTCTGACATATCCGACGAGGCTGCCATCCCCTTGCGCGGGCCATCCACCACGACAAAAAGTGCATCGGACCTCCGAAACAAGGCCACGGTTTCCAGATACACCCGCAACGCCCTAACCACATCCAGGGAGTGCAAGGCAACCTCCTTAGGATGAGACGGGCGTGGACACAGCAAAGGGAGGACAATGTCCTCATTGATGTGAAACGAAAAGACCACCTTCGGTAAGAAGGAGGGAGAGGGGCGCAAAACTGCCTTGTCCCTGTGCATGACCAAGCACGGGGACCTATAGGACAGAGCCGCCAGCTCAGACAACCGCCTAGCGGATGTTATCGCCACCAGAAAGGCCACTTTCTGCGAGAGCAGTTGCAGGGAAATTTCCCTGATATTTTCGAAAGGCAGCTTCTGGAGCACAGAAAGGAGCAGATTAAGGTCCCAAGGCACCAAAGGGGGAGACATGACGAACCCCCTGGACAAAGGGACAAATCAGGGAATGCGTCGCCAAGGGAGGCTGAAAAAGAATAGCCCCTTAAGTGTGCTCAATGCCAACTTGTGATCTAGGCCTTGCTGAAGGAAGGCCAGCACCCGAGCCCCTGAGAAAGAACCGGGGTTCCTACCCCCCGCCTCGCACCAAGCAATGTAAGCCTTCCATGTGCGGTGATAGATCTTCCGTGAAATGGCCTTACGTGCCCTGAGCATAGTGGGAATGACGGACTCAGAGAGTCCCCTATCCTTTAACACCTGAGACTCAAGAGCCAGGCCATTAAAGCCAGTGAGGGTAAAGCAGGGTGCAAGATGGGCCCCTGTGAGAGCGAAGCGGGAGCTGCCAGGGAACGTTGACCACCATCCGCACCACGTCGGCGTAGCAAGGACGCCGAGGCCAATCTGGCGCTACCAGAATGGTTGGGATCCCTTCCGCCTCTACCCTGCGCAGCAGGCGTGGGAGTAACGGGAGTGGAGGGAAGGCATAGAGCAGCCGGTACCGAGACCACGGAGCCACGAGGGCATCCGCCGCGTCTGCCAGTGGATCCCTTGTTCTGCTCATGAAGGCCTGCACCTTCCGGTTGAGCCGGGACGCCAGGAGATCCATGTCTGGTGTGCCCCATTTCTGACAAATCTGGCGGAACACCTCCGGATGCAGGGACCACTCTCCCTGATCCAGCTTCTGGTGACTGAGATAGTCCGCCTGCCAGTTCTCTACGCCCGGGATGTGAACGGCGGAGATTGCCGGCACGTGAGGCTCTGCCCACCGCAGAATGTGAGCCACTTCTGCTGCCGCACTTCTCGTTCCGCCTTGATGGTTCACATAAGCCACCGCCGTGGCGTTGTCTGACTGGACCCGAACAGGACGCCCGTGCAGAGCCTGATCGCCCGCAGTTCCAACACGTTGATCGGGAAATGGGACTCTTCCTGAGACCAGCGGCCCTGGGTCGACAACCTCCCCAGGACCCCTCCCCAGCCATATAGGCTGGCATCTGTCATGATCACCGTCCAGTCCATGGGAAGAAACAACTTCCCCCGCTCCAAGGTCAGGGCCCGTAGCCACCAGGTGAGGGAGCTTCGAGTCCGGTGATCCAAACTGATCACCCGATCCAGGGAGAGAGGAGCCTTGTCCCACCGCAGCAGGATTGCCCACTGCAGGAGCCGGGTGCTACTCTGGGCATAAGGCACCACCTCGAAGGAGGAGACAATCAGCCCCAACACCCACATGCAAAACCTGAGAGAGGACCTCCACTGAGACAGCAGGGACCGCACCGCCCTCTGGAGGGTTAATACCTTGGCGGCAGGGAGAAACACCTTCGCCCGCTCCGTATCCAGGACCAAGCCCAAGTATTCCAACTGGCGCGACGGAGCCAGCACCGACTTCGGAAGGTTGATCACCCAGCCAAAGTCCTGCAGGAAACCAAGGGTGATGGCCAGACTGTCCGAAAAGGCGGAGGCCGACTCTGCCCGCAGGAGCAGATCGTCGAGATATGCCCCTACTGCTATGCCCCTCTACCTCAGCAGAGCCAGCACCGGGGCCAAGAGCTTGGTGAAGACCTGAGGGACTGAGGCCAGACCGAATGGGAGGGCCACAAACTGGTAGTGGAGATCCCCCACGGCAAAGCGCAGGAAGAGCTGGTGGTGTACGCATATGGGCACGTGTAAATACGCATCTTTGATGTCCAGGGAGGCCAGTACGTCTCCTTGCAGAAGAGCCGCCACCACAGAGCAGACAGATTCCATTCTGAATTTCCACGCCCTCACAAAGTTGAGGGCTTTCAGGTCCAGGACAGGTCTGACCCCATCTTTTTTCGGAACCACAAATAGATTGGAATAAAAACCGTGGAAACCGTCTGTAGCGGGAACCGGGACAATCACCCCCTGATGTAGCAGGACGTGCACGGTCTCGAACAGGGCCTGCAGCCGTTCCGGGGGAAGCCTCAGATTGGAGACGAAGAACCTGTCCGGGGGTTGGGTACGGAACTCTATCTTGTACCCGGACGAAACCACCTTGCGCACCCAGAGATCCCAGATGCGCGAGGTCCACCGGTCCGCAAACCGTAAGAGCCGTCCCCCCCACCCGAATCGCGGGTGGGGGCGACCCATCATGCGGAGGAGGACTTCTCCGCCTTTTTGGACTTACGCTGCCAGGGACGCTTCTGGACCCTTGTTCGAGGTACGTGGTGCACGAAAAAACTATTTTGCGCAGAGAAGGAAGGGCCCGCCCTGCGCCGGGGCTCCTTGCCCCTTCTGGGCTCCGGAAGAAAAGTACTCTTCCCCCCAGTGGTCTCCGAGTTCACCATCCAACAGCTCTAGGGAGGTCCCCGACACCGCAGAACCCCCCCTCCGGCTCCGAGTCCTCACCAGAGGACGGAGGAGGAGGTGGCCATTTGCTCGCCACCCCCCGGTCATGGATCGGTTCTGCCCGGGAGAAGTATCCCTCCAGGAGGGCCATCAGTGTGCAGCGGGACCACCAGTCCCAGCGCTGCCTGGTCCCCGCTGGAGACCCCTGGCTGGGAAGCCCCAGCTCCAGCCCCAATAGCCCGCACCCCGGATGACACCACTGGATATGAGTGAACCACACCGCCCCTCAGTCACCACGCTTTGGGGCACCAGAGGATCCCAGGAGGACTCACCCACCGCCCCAGGAGCTGTGCTGCTGTAGCTGCCTGTCCCTCTGCTCGTGATCCCCACGCGTCAGGAGCACTCTTCCAGCCTGTATTTGCTCCAGGAGATGCAGGGCCACCCATCAGTATACAGTGGACCACACCAAAATGGCCGCCGTAGGCACTAAAGGTCGGCCACCGCAAAATGGTGGCCGTTGCATACATGTGGCCGGCTACAAGAAAATGGAGGCCGAGCAAAACACACGGCTGGCTACAGGAAAATGGTGGCCGTGTACAACACACGGCCGGCTACAGGAAAATGGCGCAGTGCGACCATGCGGCTGGATACAGGTGGGTGGCGGCCCTACCACACAGGGGGACCCTTACGCAGGCAGGGAGAACTACAGCCCGAGTGGGCTGGGGGGGCAAACCAAACGAACGGTAGACCACGAACGATCGGACACTAAACCCAGGGAAGAGAAGGAGGGGGGTGGCAGGAATAGTACTCACCACTCTGGACGGGCGCAGCGGGTAGCCACCTGAAGCAGTCCTGCCACCTCGGCGAAACAGGGGAGCTGCCAGCCATGCAGCACCTGTGACACGGACACGGGGTGCCCGGTCCTAAGTGCGCTGGTGGGACATTTAATCCGCCGGCCGCCTCACATGGAACGAGGCCTGACGGGTACAGCTAAGGGTTGGCTCGCATCCATTGGCCGCGCTGGGGAGACTCCCTGGATCTAGGATATCCAGCCTGTCACCCAGCTGGCTGCTTGATTGTAATCTTCATAAGAATTCTTGAAAAAGAAAAAAATGAGAAAAAGAAAGGGGAACCGCAGATCCCAGCAGGGAGCCAGGTCCTACTCCTTGCACTAGGCATAAAAAACTGAGTTGCTGAAGCAGGGCTGGAGGGGTTATGCCAAGTGAGGACTGCCCCCTGGGAGGGGCTGTCTGCTTTGAGTTGAACTTCGTTCTGCCTAGTCCACTCCTAGTGAAAGCTGCATAAACCCCACGTCAAGAATGAGAGGCTGCATCTGTCAATGAACGATTGAGGAAGTGCTCTGGTCATTAAGGGGGCAAATCCTTCCAGGGCTGAAGTGGTTAATTTCTATGTGTTGAGTTATTTCGAGGGGACAGCAAATTTACACTGTTATACAAGCTGTACACTCACTACTTTACATTGGAGCAAAGTATAATTTTTACAGTGTTGTCACATGAAAAGATATAATGAAATATTTACAAAAATGTGAGAGGTGTACTCACTTCTGTGAGATACTGTACCCTCCATTAAGGGCGCACAGGTGCCGCCCCTGTATCCCCTCCACCCCCTTATGCTAATGGATAGATTCATGCATAGCATGAATCGATCCATGGCCATCACCACTACCATTCATGCGGCCGGCCCCTTCAGGATTTCGGCCGCATGAATTACAGAAATGTCAGTGTTTTTTGAAGCACCTGATTAGAGTCATAGGCTCTAACAGGCTTCAAAATAGAGTGGCTCGTGGCGCAGAGCATGGCGCCACTATCCCACTGACGTGTTACAAAAGCAAATGAATTTTTGCTTTTCTAACACTGAATCGCCTCTCAGCCAATCTGGAAGCGCCGGTATGTTACCGGTTTCCAGATTGGCTAAATGGTCAGGCGATCCTATTAGACTCCTTTCTCAGAGGAGGAGGGGGTTTAGCCCCTGCTTGCTGCCTGCCCAGTCTGCTTCCTAGATGGGGCAAGTACGGAACTTTAATGTCCTGAATACCCTGTGGGGATCTGTGCCAGTGCCGCGAGCCCCACGGTGGGGGTGGGGCTGTATACTCTGCTGATGCTGTATACCCCTACCTGGGGATGCTGCTGTATACCCCTATCTATGATGCTATATACTCTTACCTGCTGATGCTGTATATACCTCTATCTGTGATGCTGTATAAGCCTAACTGCTGATGCTGTATATATCCCTATCTGCTGATGCTGCTGAATACCCCTATCTGTGATGCTGTATACTCCTATCTGATGATGCTGTATATACCATATCTGGTGATGCTGTGCTCACTTCTGTCTGGTGATGCTGTATATACCTTATCTGGTGATGCTGTATACCCCTATCTGGGGATGCTGGGCTGTATACTCCTGACATAAGAGGTAGGGCTTATAAGAAATGGGAGGAGTGAAAAGGAAGGGTGGGGTCTGGCGCCCCTCCATCCTAAAATTTCACCAGCCGCCATATAGTTAGACAAGTCCATCTAGTCCAACCAAGAGAAGAGAAACAAATTAAAAAGCTCCATAAACACAGTCCATCCAGAGGAAGGAAAAACCCAATAAAGCATGATCCAATTTGCTCCAGTTGGGGGGGGGGTCCTTCAGGATTCCCTAGAAGGCACTTGATTATTCCCTGGATCAACTATTCCTGGTGTTATTACTTATAAATCTTAATATCAGTTACATTTTTAGCATTTAGGAATGCTTCCATGTCTCTTTTTTTAAAACAATCCACAGAGTTGGCCAGAACTCGTTTTTGAGGGAGTCTATTCCACATTTTCCCAGCTCTTACTGTGAAGAGGACTTTTCTTATGTGGAGGTTAAATCTCTTTTTCTCCAGATGTAGAGAGCTCTCTTGTCTTCTGTAATGACCTGAAAGTGAATAACTACACAGCGTTCACTATATGGACCACTATTTATACATGGAGGTCATATCCCTGCATAACCACTTCAAGCCCGGAAGGATTTACCCCTTCTTGACCAGAGCACTTTTTGCGATATGGCACTGCGTTGATTTAACTGACAATTGCACGGTCGTGCGACGTTGTACCCAAATAAAATTGACGTCCTTTTTCCCACAAATAGAGCTTTCTTTTGGTGGTATTTGATCACCTCTGCAGTTTTTATTTTTTGCGCTATAAACAAAAAAAGAGCGACAATTTTGAAAACAAAAGTTTTTGGTTTCTTTTTGCGATAATAAATATCCAAATAAAAAATATAAAAAAACAAAATGTATTCATCAGTTTAGGCTGATATGTATTTTTCTACATATTTGTGGTAAAAAAAAAAATCGCAATAGGCGTATATTGATTGGGTTGTGCAAAAGTTATCGCGTCTACAAACTATGGGAATAGATTTATGGCATTTTTATTATTTTTACTACTAATGGCGGCGATCTGTGATTTTTAGCGGGAATGCGGCATTGCCGCGGACAGATCGGACACTTTTTTGCGACCAATGACATTTATACAGCGATCAGAGCTTTAATTAACCACTGTATGAATGTCATTGGCAGGGGAGGGGTTAAACTCTAGGGGGCAATCAAGGGGTTAACGGTGTTCCCGCACTGTGTTCTAACTGTGGGGGTTGGGCTGGCCGGGGTATGACAGATCTAACTGTTCCCGATTAGGCCTCCTTTACACTGCTGCTGGTAAACGGATGTTTAGAGGCATTTTTTTTCAGCTGCCCCTGAACTTTACTCTATGTTATCTAATCAGTACATTTACACAGGGTCATTTCCAGGCAGTTAAGTTTAGAGGCTTTTTTTGGAACGCAAAAAATGGGTTCAGATGCCATTTCAGAGGCATTTGAAACGCCAAATAGCTTGTAAACGCAGCTAAACACGGAAACTCGCGTCTAGGACCGTTTCGTTTACAGGCGTTACCATTAAAAAAATGCTCCTAGATGCGAATGCGGCTAAACGCGGCATGCAAAACGGTTGTTTTAGACGCCGGCTTCTAGCTGTGAAAAAAAAAATGTTCAGGGGAGGTTGAAACAGCGTCCTGTGTAAATGGAGCCTAACAGGGATCTGTGACATGTCCCCTGACAGAACGGGGAACCGCTGTTTACATTGGCAGATCCCCGTTCTAGTTCTGTAGTAGGTGATCGCGGTTTGCCGGCGGACATCGAGCCTGCCCGACCTGTGGGCATGCTCACGGGGCACGCGTGCACCCGCAAATCACGCGACCAATGTGCGATGACAGCGCTTTGCGCAGCGAGCCAACCTGCCGCAGTACTACTGCGGTGGCTGGTCGGCAAGGGGTTAACCTCCCTGGCGGTATGATTATGTCAGGAATTTTGTACCAAAAGCGGTACAATTTTTTTGCATGGAAATTTGGTGTAATGTATTGTAGGCCTGCAATTCTTAGTAATTACTTACTTAAACCTGACCAAACAAGACTCTAGTAGACATCCCAGATGTGCTAAAGTTTGAAACACAAAATCAAGAATTATAATCTAATAAATAATATAATTTTATTCAATAATGTAATGAAAAATAATGAAATTTGTCAAACAAAGAAAATTCAATAAACATCCTGAGTGTGGTAAATTTTGAAACATGGCACTGCACAAAGTCCGACGTCACCGTCAGGGCAATGGAATCTGGTTTCTTTTCAGACTTTTTTTTCCATTGCCATCTCTCTTTGGGCAGCAAACTACGCACATCCTGGTAGGTGCTGCCTTTTTTGCCGTTGGTGGGATGTAGTC
>BLSH010261255.1:177267-202631 GCA_018402905.1 Glandirana rugosa
GCCGCTATAAACAAAAGAAGAGCGACCATTTTGCAAAAAAAAAAAAAATTTCTTACTTTTTGCTAAAATTCAAATCCAAAAAAAAATATAAAAAAACATTTTTTTTCACCGGTTTTGGCCGATTTATATTCTTCCTCATATTTGTGATAAAAAAAACCCCACAATTGGCGTTTATTGATTGGTTTACGCAAAAGTGGCCGCGTTTACGGATGATGAGAATTAATTTCTGGGGTTTTTATTTATTTTTTATTAGTAATGGCGGCAATCTGCGATTTTTAGCAGTACTGCGATATTGCAGCGGACATGTCGGACATTTTTGACACTTTTTTGGGACCAATGACATTTATTTAGCGATCAGAAATTTAAATGTCCACTGATTACTGTGTAAATGTCATTGGCAGTGAAGGGGTTAATCTGCAGGGGGAGATCTAGGGGTTAACTGTGTTCCCTGGGTGTGTTCTTACTGTGGGGGGGGGTTGGGCTACCATGGCATGAGAGATCTAACTGATCCCAGTGACAGGGATCAGTAGATCTCCCATGCCTGCACTGTCAGAATGGGGAACCTCCGTGTTTACATCGGCAGTTCCCCGTTCTTTGCCTGTGGCCGCTGATCGCAACTCGCCGGCGGACATCGGGTCCGCCCGAGCCGCGGGCACACTCCTCCGTCTTTTTTACGGCTATTCGCGCACAGCAACCCGACTGCCGCCGTGAAAACACGGCACGCAGTCAGGAAGTGGTTAAACAGCACTGACCCCAAGACAGAACTCTGGGCATGCACCACCTTACACTATTTAACGAATGAGACCCATTCATGTAACCAGATTCCTATACATGTACATACAATTCCATCAACTCAAAATTGCCTTTTATAGATTAAATGTTTATGAGGTAAAGTATATATACAGTATTTAACAAAATGTAGAAAAACTACACCATGTGCATACTGTACATTGAACTTCCACCATCAAATTTCTCATAGGAATAATGGGTTGGTCTGAAGAATGGCCTCTTATAGATCCACCCTGGTTGTCATTTATGATACCTTGATAACAGACTGTCAGGGCACCAATAGCAGGAGGACTCTAGGACCCAGCATCCATCAGAGCAGGAGGACTCTAGGACCCAGCATCTGTCAGAGAAGAAGGGCTCTAGGACCCAGCATCTCAGCCAGCACATCACATGGGCCTTTATAAGGAAGCCAGACCTTGGCTGAAGTGCTGTTTGATCTGCAGCTTTCCCTGTGATTTTGTGTTACCTGCAATCTGCTATCTGGAATTGACCCGGCCTGTTCTGACTACCCTGCCTTCTCCCACTCTGATCCCAGCTTGCCTGACCTTGCTTATCGGATTCTTCTGCCTGCTTACCATTGCTGAATTATCTGCTTGTGACCTGACCCTTCTCTGCCTACTGTCTGATATACCTGATGTTCCTGTATTGACCCGGCTTGTCTCACCTGCTCCAGTCTGCTGTATCCAGTATCCAGGGTTGCCTCCCTGTACCAAGTGCCCAGCTGTCATCATCTGCAGCGCATCTGGTGAAGATCTGCACTCGCCTGCATCTGGAAACCTGTCAGCCTCTACGGCTTCCACCAGACACTCCAACCCCACTGTGCTCATTGACTGCTCTCTCCACTCCAGTGGTCAGTAAGCCAGAGTTGTATGAGAGGTCTCCTCCTACGGAAGTCAGGCTCTCCACCAAAGGTACATGACAAACCTTACAGACACATTTCTGAATAGAATCTCAAGCCTTTATTGTAAATTGGTAACACATTTGCTTTACACCAGGGCTGCCGTTGGAAATAAGGGGGCCCTGAGCAGCCTGATTCCCTCCCCCACTTCCTACAGGACAGGACACCCCCACTCCAGGGCTGCCAATGCCCCATAATCTGACAGTGGGGCAAATCCCACCTGAGTCACTTCTTGAACCTTTTACTATGAAAGACAGCAAGGAGCAGTGTGCCCACTATTACAGGGGTGGGGTAGGTAGGAGGAGTCAGGTTGTGATGCTGATGATTACAAAATAGGCAGGGTCACTGACAGGGAGGATTGCCCAATGTCATCACTCGTGTGATTGGCAGTCAAAGGTAAACCCCTGTGCTGGTGCTACATGTCACTGTTTAATGTCTCTGCAGCTCTAAGTACTACCGTTGTTCAGAGCTTCCGTTTTTTTTTCTGCTGCATGCAGGATGCTGTTGGGGTCCCAGCAGCCCCAAGCCCATCAGTGAGCAGGGAGCTCAGGACATGGCACGGCAGGGCTGCCTGTACACTCTTATTCGCTGTCCTGCTCAGTGTCAATCAGTTGGTAACGTTACAGTCATGAAGGGGTTTTTAAAAATATTGGCTTAGCTATAGCTGGGTCAAGTTTTACAAGGACAACGGCAATCAGTGCCCCCCTGCAGGAGACGGGTGGCGGTGATCAGTGCCCCCCACGGGAAACGGACGACAGCGATCAGTGGCCTTACCCTAGGAGGCTGATGCTGCTCCTCGCTCCAGCTTGCTGAGGGAAGAGCAGGTAGCCGTTGCTTCTCCTCCCGGCCAAACAGGAAGTGGGTCCTGAGACCCAACCGATGGGCCGGGAGTCCTAAGACTCCATGGCAAATCGGGTCTCAGGACCCGCTTCCTGATTGGCCAGGAGGAGAAGCAGGACGACATTAGTGAACATTAATTTGCCAAGGTCACACAACTGGGTGGGCTCAGGGCGCAGTGCTCTGTGCCCCAAGCCCATCCTATTTTAAAGCCAATTAAAGCCTAAGGCTCTAATCATGTGCTTCAAAAAAAAAATAAAAACCCCATTAAAATCCATGCGTCTGACGCCCTGCATGAAGATTAAGGTCTGGGTGCATGGATTAGGGGGCGGTGCCCCTGCACCCCTAATGGAGTGGCGGCCACTGCTACTTTTACTACTATCAAACTCATTTTTTTCATCTGTTAAAACTGAAGAGAAAACATTAGCAATCTCCAGTGTTCATCTTTTATGGGGCCTATTTTTTTTTTCATTATTGAGGCATTTAAAAAAAATTATATTGTTTTGCATTGCTGTAGCAATGTGTTTCTTGTATTCTATTTTAGCTGCCCTAGTTTCTCACTGTATTTCCTGTCTTAACTGGAATGCCGAAGGCCTCCCTTCTGCTTTGTATCTTGGTCCCTTTGTTCTTTTTAACCACTTCAGCCCCGGAAGGATTTCCAGCTTTAGGACCGGAGCACTATTTTCAATTAGGCACTGCGCCACTTTAACTGGTAATTACGCGGTCATGCAATGCTGTACCCAAATCAAATTTGCGTCCTTTTTTTCCCCACAAATAGAACTTTCTTTTGGTGGTATTTGCTCACCTCTGCACTTTTTATTTTTTGTGATATAAACAAAAAAAAGAACGAAAATTTTGAAAAAAAAAAAGAGATTTTCAACTTTATGTTATTACAAAAATACAATAAACTAAATTTTAGTTATAAATTTTTGCCAAAATGCATTGAGCCACATATGTCTCGGGTAAAAAAATGTAAATTAGCATATATTTGTTGGTTTGCGCAAAAGTTATAGCGTCTACAAACTAGGGTACATTTTCTGGAATTTACGCAGCTTTTATTTTATGACTGCCTATCTTATTTCTTCAGGTGCTATAATGGAGGGGCAGTACAACCCCCCCACCCCAAATGACCCCATTTTGGAAAGTAGACACCCCCAAGGAATTTGCTAAGAGGCATGTTGAGCACAGTGAATATTTTATTTTTTTGTCATAAGTGATTGAAAAATGCCAAAAAAAAAAAAATTACACAAAGTTGTTACTGAAATTATATATTGCTCACACATGCCATGGGTGTATGTGGAATTACACCCCAAAATTCTGCTGCTTCTCCTGAGTACAGGGATAACCCATGTGTGAGACTTTTTGGGAGCCTATCCACGTACGGGACCCCGAAAACCAATCACCGTCTTCAGGATTCCTAAGGGCAAAAATGTATGCCTTCACCCCACACTACCTATCACAGTTGCGGAGGCCATGAAATGCCAAGATAGCAAAAAAAAAAACCCAAATGACCATGACCCATGGAAAGTAGACACCCCAAAGAATTTGCCAAGAGGCATGTTGAGTCCATGGAATATTTTATATTTTGCCACACATTTCGGGGAATTAACAATTTTTTTTTTTTCACAAAGTTGTCACTAAATGATATGTTGCTTGAACATGCCATGGGTATATGTGAAATTACACCCCAAAATACATTCTGCTGCTTCTGAACACGGGCATACACCATATGTGAGACTTTTTGGCGGTCTAGCCGCGTATGGGACCCCAAAAACCAATCACCGCCTTCAGGCTTTCTAAGTGTGTAAAAAGGTGATTTTACTCCTCACTCCCTATCACAGTTTCGGAGGACATGGATTGCCCAAATAGCACATAACCCCCCAAATTACCCCATTTTGGAAAGTAGACACTCCAAGCTATTTGCTGAGAGGCACGTTGAGTTGCAGATCTCACTTTTTGTCACAAAGTTTTGAAATTTGAAAAAAAAAAAAAAATCTGTTTATTTAATTTCCCAAAACAAATGAGAGCTGCAAAATACTCACCATGCCTCTTCGTAAATACCTTGGGGTGTCTACTTTACATAATGGGGTTATTTGGGGTGGTTTTGCGCTACCTTGACATTTTAAGGCATCCGAAACCCTGATAGGTAGTGAGGAGTAAAATCACGATTTTATGCCCTTAGAGAGCATGAAGGTGATGATTGGTTTTTAGGGTTCTGTACGTGGCTAGGCTCCCAAAAAGTCTCACACATGGGGTATCCCCATACTCAGGAGAAGCAGCAGAATGTATTTTGGGATGTAATTCCACATATACCCATGGCATGTTCGAGCAATATATAATTTAGTGACAACTTTGTGTAAAAAAATAAAAATTGTAATTTCCCCGAAACTTGTAGCAAAATATAAAATATTACATGGACTCAATTTGCCTCTCAGCAGATAACTTGGAGTGTTTACTTTCCAAAATGGGGTCATTTGGGTGTTTTTTTTTTGCTATCTGGGCATTTCATGGCCTCCGCAACCTGGATAGTGAGGAGTGAAGGCATAAATGTTCGCCCTTAGAAATCCTGAAGGCGGTGATTGGTTTTCGGGGTCCTGTACGCGGATAGGCTCCCAAAAAGTCTCACACATGGGGTATCCCCGTACTCAGGAGAAGCACAGAATGTATTTTGGGGTGTAATTCCACATATACCCATGGCATGTGTGAGCAATATATAATTTCAGTGACTACTTTGTGTAATTTTTTTGTCATTTTTCAATCTCTTATGACAAAAAAATAAAATATTCCATGGACTCAACACGCCTCTCAGAAAATAGCTTGGGGTGTCTAATTTCCAAAATGGGGTCAGTTGGGGGGGGGGGGGGGGTTGAACTGTCCTGGCATTTTATGTTCAACATCAACCACTCTTATAACCACTTGAACCACCAAGTCTTTTTCTGACACTTTTTGTTTACATGGAAAAATACTTTTTTTTTGCTAGAAAATTACTTTGAACCCCCAAACATTATATAGTTTTTAAAGCAGAGGCCCTACAGATTAAAATAGTGGGTGTTACAATTTTTTTTTCACAAAGTGTTTGCGCAGCGATTTTTCAAACGCAATTTTTTGGGGAAAAAAAACACTTTTTTGAATTTTAATGCACAAAAACACACTATTTTGCCCAAATGTTTGGTGAAATATAAAAGATGATCTCATGCCGAGTGCATAGACCCTAAACATGACATGCTTTAAAAATGACGCACACCCGCGAAGCGGCGACAAACTATATACATTTTTAAAAGCCTTTAAAAGCCTTTACAGGTTACCACTTTAGATCTGCAGATGACGTCTACTGCTAGAATTACTGCCCTCGATCTGACGTTTGCGGTGATACCTCACATGCATGGTGAAATTGCTGTTTACATACAACACGAGACTGACGATTGCGTTCACCTTTGTGCGCGTGCACTGGGGGCAGAGGTGCATTATTTTTTTAAATTAATTTTGCTTTTTATTTTTACACTGTCCCTTTCATCTTTTTTTTATCATTTTTATCACAGGGATTTTAAATATCCCCTACGATAAAAATAGGTATTGTCGCATATTTTTTTTTTTCTAAATTTGGGGTCTACTAGACTCTAGATCTTTCCCCAGCCCTTAAAGCATCTGACCACACCAATCGGTATGATAAGATGCTTTCCAAATGGCGATGTTTATATCCGGAGAAACTTAAGTCACAAATTGCTCATAGCCTCCGGTTTCTTAGGCAATAGAGATGATTGGAGCCATTCTAGTCTTCGATCAGCTCTATGGTCAGCTGGCGGAACCACCAGCTGCATTCTCGCATTCCCTGGTGGGACAGGAGAGCCTGAGAAGACCAGCAACATACTAGTATGTCACTGGTCCTTGTTGGGCATATATTGTAATGTTCTTTTTTTTCATGCAGCCTGTGGGTTAAATGGAAAAAAAAGAATCAATCGGTGGGTATGCCCACCATTAGAAACCCTCCCTTCAACCACCCACTTCTAATGGTGGGTACAGCCCCTTTTTAAAAAATATATACCAGAGCATAGGGGCAATCCACCCAATTTCCACCCCTGCCCCTATGCTCTGGTATATATGCTCTTTTTTTAAGTGTGGTGTTGAAATCACCGCCTATAGCGCTGGATTCGCTGCTTTATGAATGGTGGGAGCAAACGCTTTTGTCGTCACCATTAATAAATCAGTGCTGAAGCTGAATGGCGTACCTGAAAAGGAATAAACAATAAAACACAGTAACATAAAAAAATTAAATACTTGCAAGGTAGAAAAATTATAAAACACATTAACAATAAAACATTACAGGTAAGCAGTAACATAAAAAAATTACATACCTGCAAAGAAAACATAACAGTAACAAATCATTACAGGTATGTATAAAAAAATATTAACAATAAAGAGAGAACAATAGAGAGATTCGAGAGAAAACAAGAGAGGGAGAAAAAAAGAAACGTATAACTGTTTTTGGCTTTTTTTTTTTTTTTAATTTTTTATGTTTTAAATTTTTCTTTATTTTTTTTTGGTAGCCTTTTTTTTTGTAACTAAAAACTGTAACTGGTTGCAGGTTTGGGTCTCTCAAAATGCACTGGCATCTTTGGAGACCCTATGTAAGTGTGCCTATCACTGTGTCTGCTGTACCCTACGCTAATAATCCAGTGTGTGGTAGCGTTCAAAACATTCCTCGATGCATAGACCAGGCTGGTCAGGACAGGTGGGACAATAAGTGTGGATGTCATGCCTGTATCCGTGTCGTCTACAGACACGACATCTCTTTTGGGGTGTTCTTTGGCCTGGGGTACCACAGAGGACTCGTGGAAAGGGCTTCTCATGCAGCCGGCTAACTGCATTCAAATTGTGAAGTTGGGGTGCAGCACCATCTGGAAACAGAAGGTCTGTGACGATCTCTTCCTGGAATTTGAGGAAGGATTCCATCTGTCCTGACGCTCTGTATAAGACATGAGCATTCAGCAAAGCCAATTGAAAAAGTTATACAGACACTTTTTTGTACCAGCTTCTGGCCTTACGGGCAATTAGGTACGGCGCCAATAACTGGTTGTTAAGGTCCACCCCTCCTATATTTAGGTTATAATAATGGACACAGAGGGGTTTCTTCAAAACACGTGTCACCGTAGGAATTTGGATGGTCGTATCTGCATGAAGGGAGGTCAGAACGAAAACATTCCGATTATCCCTCCACTTCATCACGAGCAAATTATTACACTTCAAGCAGGCTCTCTCTCCCTGTCTAAGACGGGAATCTACAAGCCGTTGGGGGAAGCCCTGGCAATTAGGTCGCATGGTGCCACATTCCCCAATTTGGTGATCATACAAGTGACGAAAAAGTGGCATGCTCATGTAATAATTGTCCACGTACAGAAAGTGGTACCCCTTTCCGAATAAGAGTGACACCCCTGCCCCACACAATCTTGTCAGTGCTCACTATGTAGTCTGGGCATCCTTCCGGCTCCATGTGACTGTCTTTGCCCTCATAAACCATAAAGCTACATGTATAGCCTGTGGCCCTGTCACAGAGCTTATACATCTTGACCCCGTATCTGGCACGCTTGCTGGGGACGTACTGTTTGAAAGCAAGACAGCCAGAAAATTTAACCAGGGACTTGTCCACGCACACAACTTGGTTGGGAATAAAAAGTGCGACGAACTGGGTGTTGAAGTGGTTTATGAGGGGCCGAATTTTGTAGAGCCGGTCATATTCAGGGTCAACCTGTGGACAACAGAATTCATTCTCACTGTAGTGCATGAACCGCAGAATCTGCTTGTATCGTGTCCTGGCCATGCAAGAAGAACATGGGCATGTGATGAATTGGGTCAGTGGACCAATATCACCGCAACTCCATTTTTTTGTTATGCCCATGAGGAAGGAAAGGCCCAGAAAGTGTTTTCCAGTCTCTGGCAAGCGTCAAATGGGGATTAGTAGCGATGAATTGACCAGCATATAAATTGCTTTGGTCCACTATAGCTCTATAAAGATCTTCCGTGAAATACAGCGAATGAAAATCGATGGCGGTAAAATCAACTGTGTTCACCGTGATTCTGGGTTGGCCAGTGAATGGGGGAAGTACGGGCGTTGAATCAGTGGGGGGTTGCCAATCAGGGTTTAGCGAATTCAGCGGGAAGGGCACTATGGGTTCTGCGGGCCTGTGTTCGTCTTCTTTGTGGCTGCGGGACATTACTTGTGCTAGTCACACCAGCTTGAACTGCACTTACGGGATTTGCCACGTCACCACGTGTTTCTGCAGTGCCGGTTTGTCTATGACCAGGATGTACTAGGCTGCTGGTGCTTGCCAGTTCACCAGAACGAATAGCAGAGCTAGTACTGGCTCTCTGCTCCATGCGAGAGCCCTGCAGTTCTGGTATGGGATCTGATACGCCTGACCTTAGCAGGGACCGCTCCATCGTCAGAGCTATCTGACAGGGTGCCACTGCTGTCTATCGGTTCGTATGCTGAGCCTGAATCTGACAGTCGAGCTTCCCCATCGCTCTCGTCTGACATACTCAGCAACACGTAGGCCTCTTTGCTAGTGTACGTGCGACTGGACATTTTGCACTTTCTAAATTTGATACGTACACTAGCGTGACTCACAGGCAAAAAAGTGCACCTGGTTGTCAGAGCCTGTTTCAAACACTACTAAATTCACTGTCAGATTTTGCAGGGATCTGGCGTGATCTCTGCGAACTCTGCAGATATGTGTTCTGTTTGGTAAGTGCCAGAGATCTATTGATCCTGCACTTGGGTGGGCTGGGCAGCTAAACGCAGGTGCTAGCAGGTATGTGGGCTGATCCCTCTAACACTACATTTTTTAGAACACTAATGTACTGGGGACGCCAATATAGATCTGATCAGATTGCAGATATTGATCTGATCAGATATTACAATAGTATCTAACACCTATCTAATGTGTGTGTGTGTGCGCGCGTGTCAGAGTACCTAACTGGCCCTGCCTGCTGTTTACGCTGACCCTAACACACGCTAAAACCTAACTGGTGTCACTGCTGGACAATCAGGGGTTAAAACCTTTATTAGAGTATATATATATATATATATATATATATATATATATATATATATACTGAAAAGGGCTTCATGGAGGAAGATGAGCTAATTTCCTCTGCCTCTGTTTACATTACAGAGACAGAGGTGCACTACCATTGGCCAGGACTGATCAGAAGGCCCAGGCCAAATATTATTGGCCTGGCCCTGTAGACTGAGCGGTCCTCTATTGAATCCCATAGTAGTGCCCGCGCCGTGAGCCGGCGTTTCGCGATAGCGAACCAAGTTGCCCCCATCAAGCCACGGCAGGCGGTCGGCAACTGGTTAAAGGCCTGGTTTTTCGCTTTCTTTTTTTACAATAGAATTTAGCCACATTCTCCTATGCTTGTTATCCAATGAAATACAATGACTAACGCACTTGTTTAATCCATCGTTAAATACCCAATTGCCTTGGGCGCTTTTCAACAAAGCAAATACTTTGTTCCACTGAGTGTTGTGCAGTAAGGAAAAGATCAAAGCTTACGGAAGTTAGGTTTTGGCATTTAGAGTTATTGTCATACCAACATACCTTCCTGTAACTTATGATAAATTTGATTACACTATTGTCCAAGTTGTCTCTAACTTGCACAGCTGTATCGAGCTCCGTGTTGTCTGAAACTAATAGATCCAACAGAGCATTTTCCCTCCTTGGGGCTTCCACTCGCTGTTTAATAAATTACAAGCTTTTGTTAAGTGTGCAGTGCTAGTTGACCAGTCAATAACACTGCACTGCTTCCCAGCCATTTTAGCCTCTGAAAGGAGTGAACAATATCTCATTGTTTAGGTTTGGGGGGGCTATAACATACTATCATAAGTAATTTACTAGTTGTTGCACTCTCCAGCCAAAGTATTTCACAAATTCACGTTTAGGCCACTCTTCACAAATGTGAATTCCCTTCCACCTCTTCTGCCAATTACAGTATGTCCCTCCAAAATACAGTGTATTTCTCAATATTAGGAACCTAGTAGTGTGAGCTGACCAACCAGGCTTCCAATATTCCCAGGAAGTCAAAGTGCTCCTTGAATAACAAATTCTAATTCAGTTTTTTGCTAAGCTTCTTGAATTCACGTATCACGCACCTGGTGGTGGAGTCTGTCTTATGCAGGAAGCAACCACTCTTGCGGCCCTGGTTCGAAGGTCCCTGGTAGAGCAGACAGGGAGCACAGGAGCTCAGGGGGGCATGAGGGTTGGACAGGATCCCTGGTGGCGGTATGGAAGGTCCAGTGAAGCTTGTGCAGGTAGCGGGTGGTCGTACAGGCCGGTACACAGGGATTAGGCAGAAGAGTTGTCGTGGGCAAGCTGGGGGTCGGTTCAGGCAGAAATCAACAAGGTCAAGGTCAAGCCGGGTCACAGGAACAGATAATCAGATCCCTCAGGAACACTCACACGCTGCAGAACGGACAGGACTGGCTGCTGGGCGCTTAAATGGGGCTGTTTGGTGCCGTTTCTGGTGTGTCACGCACAAGCCCCAAAACTCCAGAATAAGTCTTTTCCCCAACATTGCCCCCTCCAAGGGGCACCCTCGGCTGCCCAGACGGGCACTTCTTCCTTGGCGATTCCTTTTAAAAGCTTTAATCAGTTCCTCAGCGTGAATATTTGTTTCTGGCTCCCAGGAGTTTTCCTCTGGGCCATAACCCCTCCACTTAACGAGATACTGGGTGGAACTGCCTCTTTTCCAGCAGTCCATGATGGCCTCCACATCGAGCTCCTCTACTCCATTTACCAACACTGGTTTAGGTGGATCTGTACTTCGTGCCGGAAAGGGATCTGGAGCCGCTGGTTTTAGCAAGGAAGTGTGGAAGACTAGATGGATGCATAACGAAGAAGGACGTTCGAGTTCAAATGCCACCCTATTAATTTTCCTCTTTACAGCAAAAGGTCCAATGAACTTCCGACCAAAATTTTTAGAAGGGCAGGCTAGTCTCAGGTTCCGCGTGGAAAGCCAGACTTGGTGGCCCGGCTGCAATTCTAGCTCCCCCCCGCCTTCTCTTGTCAAAGGCTTCCTTATTCAATTCCTGAGTCCTGGACAGGGTGTCCTGTAGGAGTCTATTATTGGTCTCAAAGAAGTCTGTTGCCCTTTGGGCTGCTGGTACTGTATTCTCCATGGACAGAGCAGGAAGAAACGTGGGGTGGAACCCATAGTTGGCCCAAAGTGGAGACTGTTTAGTGGCCGAATGGACAGTGTTGTTGTACGCAAATTCGGCCAACGGCAACAGTGAAACCCAGTTGACTTGTGAGAAGGAGAAGCATCGGATGCACTGCTCCAGCATTTGGCTTGTTCTCTCTGTTTGACCATTGGTCTGAGGGTGGTACACGGAGGAGTACGACAACTTGATCTCCAGGGATGAACACAGAGCTCTCCAGAACCTGGAGGTGAATTGGACTCCACGGTCCGAGACGATGTTGATGGGGACTCCATGGAGTCTGACTATTTCCTTAATAAAAGTCTCTGCTGTCTCAACAGCTGTAGGTGTGCCCTTCATGGGCAGGAAGTGCGCCATTTGTGTCATGCGGTCGGCGACCACAAATACAGTAGAGTACCCCTGGGATGGGGGTAACTCTACAATAAAGTCCATGGCAATTTGGGACCATGGCCGTTCGGATACCGGGAGTGGATTCAGAAGGCCCCAGGCTTTGGCCTTATCGGTCTTGTTGCGGGCACAGACAGAGCAAGTACAGACATTGCTCTTGCAATCTTCATCAGCTTTTGGCCACCAGAAGGTGCGGGAGAGCAGTTCCGCTGTCTTGCGTGCCTCAAAATGCCCAGCCAGTTTATGATGGTGGCACAGTCTTAGAACAGCCACTCGTTGATCCGCAGGTACAAAGATCCTGTTGCCATACCACCATAGGCCATTCTTCGCCTGCAACCTGGAATCAGAACAGCCAGAAGAGCCTGCCAGGGATCGCCTGACCCAGGATAGCAAGTCTTCCTGGGTGAGCAGAAAGTTTAGTGATGGAAGGATCGTGTCAGGTGGCGTGGAATCTCCGGGTTCGCTGAACATCCGGGAAAGAGCGTCCGGTTTGACATTTTCTGATCCTGACCTGTAGGTTAGATGGAATTGAAATCTGGAGAAAAAGAGGGCCTAGCGGGCTTGCCGTGGTTTCAATCTTTTTTCTGTTCTCAGGTACTCCAGATTTTTATGGTTGGTGTATATGAGGATGGGGTGCGTGGCCCCCTCAAGTAGGTACCACCATGCCTCCAGAGCTGATTTAATGGCCAAGAGTTCCCTGTCTCCCACGTCGTAATTTCTTTCCGGTGCAGACAACTTGTGGGAGAAGAAAGCCACCGGGTGGTGCAAAGCTTTGGAGCCTTGCCTTTACGAGAGGATAGCCCCCACTGCAATCTTAGATAAGTCCACTTCCAAGACGTAAGGCAGGGCTGGATTAGGATGCTTCAAGATAGGGGCTGAGGTGAACAACTCTTTTAAAGTCTGGAAAGCTGCCTCGGCTTCAGTGGACCAGTGAAACCAGATGTTTTGTTTTGTAAGTTGAGTGATCGGGGTGATGATGGCGGAGAACCCCTTGATGAATCGTCTGTAAACGTTTTCAAAGCCCACAAAACGTTGGACCCCTTTCTTATCAGATGGTGCCGGCCAGTCCAAGATGGTAGAGACCTTTTGTGGATCCATGTTGATGCCTGTTACGGAGATGACTAGCCCAAGGAAGGGAATGCTGGATTGTTCGAAGGAGCATTTCTCCGCTTTGGCATAGAGCCTGTGTTGTTGAAGACGACCCAGAACTAAGGAGACATGTCTACGATGCTCCTCAAGGGAGGAGGAGAAAATCAAAATGTCATCTAAGTAAATGATGACAAATAAGTCCAAATAGTCCCAGAATACATAATTTACAAAGTGCTGAAAGGTGGCAGGAGCGTTGCATAGCCCGAAGGGCATGACTAGGTACTTGTAGTGCCCAAAGTGAGTGTGAAAATCGGTTTTCCACTCGTCGCCTTCCCGGATACAGACCAAGTTGTATGCTCCACGGAGATCCAGTTTAGTGAAGACGACAGCAGAGCCCAGTCTCTGGAACAGTTTTGGAACCAAGGGTAGGGGATAGCGGTTCTTAACCGTGATCCGGTTGAGCTCCCTGTAGTCTATACAAGGTCGCAGAGACCGATCCTTCTTTTCAACAAAGATGCAAGCTCCCGCAGGGGACGTGGAGGGTCTGATGAAGCCTTTATCCAAGTTGTCATCCAGATAGGCCTTGAGGGGTGATGACTCTGGTTCGGAAAAGGGATAGATCCTCCCAAAGGGTACTTCCATTCCGGGTAGGTGCTCAATGGGGCAATCGTATGGCCTATGAGGTGGTAGTTGCTCCGCCCCCTTCTTACTGAAGACATCTAGAAAGTTGTGATAGACAGAGGGCACAACTAGCCGGACGTCAGAGTCAGGATCCGGGTTCAGGCTGAGCAGAGTGGTAGTAGCGTCATTGGGACGCTGGAAGTAGTGTTGGCGACAGTAGTTGGACCGAAAGTTGACAGTTCCGGTGGTCCAGTCAATACTGGGGCCATGGGCCGGAGCCAGGGCAGGCCCAAAATGACGGGAGACAATGGGGATGCTATGGAGTCCAGACGAAGCAAATCCTGATGGCTGTCAGCTGTGGGGGGAGAGAAGCGGTTTCGTGGGTGACGGTGCCGTATTTGATGGGGGATCCATCCGCCCGGTGGATGGTCATCTGGTGGATCTTGGGTTGGAGAGGTATGTGATGAGCAGCTGTGTAGGCTTCATCCACGAAGCAACTGCATGCTCCTGAGCCAACAATTGCTGGGACCTGGGTAGTCCCTCCGGGAAGCTGTAGAGAAAGGTTGATGACAAAATGAGGGATCTGACTTGGCATATTAGACATTCCTGCTGAGAAAACTGGTGGGCACTTACAGCGCTTGGCCGGGCAGAATCTCACTACGTGCCCCGGTTCCCCACAATACAGGCACAGATTCAGGGAGAACCTCCGTTGCCTCTCTTCAGGGGTCAGGGAAGGGCGCAGTAGCCCTATTTGCATGAGCTCTGATTGGTCCTCGGGAGAGGAGGAGGAGGCCGTTGGAGGGAAAGGAGCCGGACTTGGGCATCTTGGGACATGGGGCAGCATCCAGGTGGGACGTAAGGGTCCCAAGGCTCTTTCGGCGCGACGTTCCCAGAGACGCTGGTCAATTTGGATCGCCAGGTTGATGAGAGCTTCCAGGGTGTTGGACTCAGACAGGCCCAGGCGAAACTGGTAACAGAGTGCAGCATCGCTCCAGGCCGTGTCTGCACTCCACCTACGGAACTCTGCCACATAGTCCTCCATGGACCGAAGGCCCTGCTGGAGGGTGTGCAATGTGGCTTACGCTGTAGCGGCCTGGTGGGGATCCTTGTAGAGCTGAGCTATTGCTCGGAAGAAGGCAGCTAGGGTGGCGACCTCCGGGGCTCTCTGTTCCCAAAGTCGCTGGGCCCAGAACTGGGGCTCATCCTGCAGGAGGGAGATAACAAGTCCCACCTTCGTGGCCTCAAGTGAAAAGGTACGGGGCTGGAGACCAAAGTACAGCTCACATGCGTTCCTGAAGGCTCTGAACTTGCGTCGGTCCCCCGCAAACTTGTCCGGTAAGGGGACTTTAGGCTCAGATGGCAAGGCCACAATGATGCGACCTGCGGTCTGACCAGCTCCGGAGGCTGCAGGCGCAGCAAGCTCCTGAACCCGTTCTTCCAGCCGGGTATAGAATGACGCTTTGCTGGACCTGGTAATCTCAAACCATGCAGAGCTTATTACCAATATTCATATAAAAGAAGATCTGGGTAACAGTGACCATAACATGATTTTGTTTAATGTAAGCTGCAAGCAACAAACACACACTGGAAAGATAAAAACACTTAATTTTAAGAGAGCAAATTTTACAAAGATGAGGGCTGCTCTCCAGGACTGGGAGGGAATATTGGCATCGATGAACACAGAACAGAAATGGGAATTTTTCAAAAAAACTGTATGCAAATTCACTGCTAAGTATGTTCCCATGGGCAATAAGTTTAAAAGGCTAAAAAGAAAACCTATCTGGCTCACGGCCAAAGTTGAAAAAGTTATACATGCTAAGAAAAGAGCATTTAAAAAATATAAAAAATGAGGGAACACGATCATCTTTTAAATGTTACAAAGAATATAACAGAATATGTAAAAAGGAAATCAAGGATGCAAAAATTCACAACGAACGACAGATTGCAAAAGATATTAGGACAAACCCCAAAAAAATCTTCAAATGTATTAATAGTAAAAAGGTCAGGTCTGAGCATGTAGGTCCTTTACAAAATAATCTAGAGCTTGTGACTGGGGACAGAGAAGGCAAACTTATTAAATACTTTCTTCAGCTCTGTGTATACAAAGGAGCATGGGGGAGCTCATGTCCTTGATGGGGGTGGTAGTGACACAGCCCCAAATGATCCACAATGGCTCAAAAGTGAAATGGTCCAGAAGTATTTAGACAAAATAAAGGTAGATAAGGCACCTGGACCAGATGGCATCCATCCACGGATCCTAAAGGAATTGAGCTCTGTCATTTCAAAGCCACTGTATCTAATTTTTAGGGACTCCTTAATGACTGGAATAGTACCACTGGATTGGCGTAGGGCCAATGTGGTGCCCATATTTAAAAAGGGATCAAAGTCTTTACCAAGTAACTATATACCTGTTAGTTTAACTTCTATAGCTGGGAAGATAAAGGAGAGTTTAATAAAAGACCACATAGATGAGTTCTTGCTGGAAAATTTTTTTTAAGCAACAGACAGCATGGATTCATGAAAGACAGAAGTTGTCAAACCTGATTTCTTTTTATGAGGTGGTAAGTAAAACCTTGGACAGAGGGGTGGCTGTGGACGTGGTGTACTTGGATTTTGCAAAAGCGTTTGACACCGTTCCCCATACACGGTTAATGTGTAAGGTAAAGTCTACAGGCTAGGAAAGATCAGTTTGTAAATGGATAGAAAACTGGCTAAAAGACCGAATTCAGAGAGTAGTGGTTAATGATTCTTATTCTGAATGGTCTAAGGTTATCAGTGGGTGTACCCCAAGGTTCAGTGTTGGGAACCTTACTTTTCAATATATTTATAAATGATATAGGGTCTGGGATTAAAAGTACCATTTCAGTGTTTGCAGATGACACCAAGCTATGCAGTGGAATAACAACCTTGCAGGATGTCTCCAACTTACAAGCAGACCTCAATGCACTGTCTAATAGGGCGACTATGTGGCAAATGAGGTTTAATGTTGATAAATGTAAAGTTATGCACTTGGGGGCTAAGAATATGCATGCATCGTACCATACTAGGGGGAGTACAACTGGGGGAATCCATAGTGGAGAAGGATCTGGGGGTTTTGGTAGATCATAAGCTTAATAATGGCTTGCAAAGCCAAGCTGCTTTCCAAAGCAATCAAAATCCTTTCCTGTAGTAAGAGAGGTATGGACTCCAGAGATAGAGACATTATTTTGCCCCTGTACAAATCATTAGTAAGACCTCATCTGGAATATGCAGTTCAGTTTTGGGCACTAGTTCTCAAAAAGGATATCAGGGAACTGGGAAAGTACAGAGAAGGGCAACCAAACTAATAAGAGGCATGGATGAGCTCAGCTACGAGGAAAGATTAGAGGATCTGAATTTATTCTCTCCTGAGAAGAGGGGATTAAGAGGTGATATGATCAACATGTACAAATATATAAGTGGTCCATATAGTGAACTTGGTGTTGAGTTATTTACTTTAATGTCATCACAAAGGACAAGGGGCACTCTACAAATACGGAAAGGTTTCTTCACAGTAGGAGCTGTGAAAATGTGGAATAGACTCCCCCCAGAGGTGGTTTTGGCCAGCACGGTTGATTACTTAAAAAAAGGCCTGGATTCTTTCCTTAATGTAAATAATATAAATGGGTACTAACATTTTTAGATAAAGTTGATCCAGGGTGTATCCGATTGCCTCTTGGGGGATCAGGAAGGAATTTTTACCCCCGTTATAGCAAATTGGATCATGCTTTTCTGGAGTTTTTTGCCTTCCTCTGGATCAACTGTAGGTGAAGGATTGTATATGGGATTGTTTGGTTATATATAATTTTTTTTTTTTTTGGTTGAACTAGATGGACTTGTGTCTTTTTTTAACCTAACTATGTAACTATGTATAGCCTTCTTGTAGGCTCTGGACCGCCCGTGTAAGGCCGGCCAGATGGACACAAAGTTCATCCATGGCAGAAGGTGCTCCCTGCGCAGACTCAGACATGGCTGTCTGTTACTATCACGCACCTGGTGGTGGAGTCTGTCTTGTGGCCCTGGTTCAAGGGTCCCTGGTAGAGCAGACAGGGAGCACAGGAGCTCAGGGGGGCACGAGGGCTGGACAGGATACCTGGTGAGGTATGGAAGGTCCAGTGAAGCTCGTGCAGGTAGCGGGTGGTCGTACAGGCCGGGTCGGTAACGGGCTGGCAATACGGTACAAGGGTTCAGGCAGAAGAGTCATCAGGTTCAGGCAGGGTCATTAACGGGCTGGCAGCGGAAGTATACAGGGATTAGGCAGAAGAGTTGTCATGGGCAAGCTGGGGGTCGGTGCAGGCAGAAATCAACAAGATCAAGGTCAAGCCGGGTCACAGGAACAGATAATCAGGAAATCAGGTCGCTCAGGAACACTCACACGCTGTAGAATGGACAGCACTGGCTGCTGGGTGCTGTGGGCTTAAATGGGGGCCACAACAAGGGTGCAGGAGCATTAAAACTGGAAACATTTATTGAATCTAAAACAACATCACACTCACATGAAAGTAGCCTGTCTCCAGTCTAAGCAGCACCAAAGAGGCAAGGTATACAGAATGCTAGGGTTTCTTTAACAGAGCGGGGTTATTATTGCTAACCCCTGGTGTTGGCGTTGTAGACCTACTTGAAAAGCTGTCAAAAAGCAGCATGCTCTCTAGACTTGTGGCAGGTGTCTGTGTAATGCGTTTCGGGGTAACACCCCCTTTTATCAAGCCTAGGCTTAATAAAACGTTCAAGTTTTTAACACTTCACCTTTGTTTTCTACTCTGCTTCAACTGGATCTCAGTGGAGCAGCAGGATCAGTGTATAATGGGCTAAAAGACTGATGGACTCTTTGAATGTTACAATCAGTTTTAATTATGTGCACTACTGTTATTGTTTGTTTTTATTTATATCAATCCTTTTTGAGTTATAGCTTGATTCAACTACTCGTTTTGCATTTGACTTAGGTAATGTAATATTTCTATTCCGTTCCCTCCCACTAATCCAACCCCTTTCTCTTTTGTTCCCTGTAGCCACTAGCTCTCCACATGGCATATACTTTTCTGATCTGATCCTTCAGAGGTTGAGATCTACCTGGACAACATGGAGAAAATCGAGGATCCCGTGGGAGGGTTTGTTTAACGTCATCAACCTTAAAAAAAAAAATAAAAAACCTCCAATAAAAACACATAGTGTGTCACAGTAGTGTCTTCTGCCTTGCTCCAAAATCCTCCCCCCTCCACAGCAGTATCCTCTGCTCCGTATCACATCACCCCCCCAGTAATATACAATTCTCCCCACTGTAGTGTCCTCTGCCCTCTCCCCTACCCAACAGAAGTGTCCTGTGCCTCCATAAAGCAGTGTCCTCTGCCCAATGTAGTGCCCTCTGCCCCCTCCCCCCCCCCATAGCAGTGTCCACTGCCATCCTTCCCCATTGTAGTGTCCTATGCCACCCCCTCCCCACTGTAGTGCTCTCTGCCCCCCCATAGCACTGTCCTCTGCACCCCCACATAACAGAGTCCTCTGCAACCCCCTCCCCCTCACAGTAGTGACCTCTGCCCCCCTCCCTCCCACTGTAGTGCCCTCTGCATCCCCCACAGTAGTGTTCTATCCTCTGTCACCCCTGCATAGCACTATCCTCTGCTTCCTCACCCCTTAGTAGTGTCCTCTGACCCTCTATAGCGGTTTCCTCTGTCACCCCTAAAGAAGTGTTGACAACACACAGCTGTAGTTAGCTCTCTCCTACTTACAGCGGCTGTACATATCAGAGGAGTAAGAGGTAGTACAGTGCAGGATGGAGGGCGGGACCAGGAGCAGCTTTAGTTAACTTTTTATGTAAACAAGCTGATGATTGGTTGCTAGGACCACCTAGCAACTAATCACCTGCTGGTTAACTTGCAAAGTTATCTAAAGCAGCTGCCATGCTCCCACCCTCCATCCAGCAGTTTTGCCTCCCACTCCGCTAGTGAATGGAGAGTGGCCCCAGCCAAGACTGGGGGAGGCATCGGCACAGCCCTGATTGTGATCTACCTGTCGGCTTCCTGTGATCAACAGGTAGATTATGATCGACTGGTTGCAGACCCGGCCTTAAAGGACACCTATCACAAGACAAACACAAAGGCTGTCATTTCTGACCTCTCCTGAAAATGTTAATGGATTATCTTACCAAGGCTCTTGCTTTTATTAGTTCTCAGATCAAATGTGTAGAAACGGAAGTCTAAATTTTACTTGTCCAGCTTCTGTGACTTAAGCTGGCCATAGATGGATTATAATTTAGCTGGTTCAGCATGGACTGCCTGAATTTCCATTCATTTATGGCTGATTCTGTTCAAGAGCAGTTGATCCACTGATCGACTGCTCATAAATAGGCTACAGCTCTGATCAGTCTATTCTGACAGCAAAGGAGTCCAGCTGACTCCTCAGCTGTCAAAATACAATGACAAAACAGGGAGGGTGCAGGGAAGATTCCCATATCCACCTTGAATGAGTGGAAAGGGGAATTGGTTCAGTTATTTTCGCCGAAGTATTAAACAAGAGGATGAGCATAATACAGGCAACTGGAGTCCCTCGTATTTTTCCAATTATAGGTTTGCTTGAATAAGCCATGAATCACTGGAAAGTCTTAGACAGTTACACCTGATCATATGTTTGCATGTTCTATCTAAAAGTAAACTAAAATAAAAACTATTAACAGAAAATAGTAGTTGTAGGACCTCAATCATGAAACAAAACACAGGAACTGGTTAGTTTATTTTATTTCCAAAATAAGTATCTCTCTATAACACAATCATAGGTCAAGTTCAATTTTCACATCCATTTTGCTCTGGTATGGTGTCAGTAGTGGAATCACTTCCTCCTTCAGAAACTTCACAACCTGTCAAAACAAAAAGTCCGAAACAGGCAAGCATTATTGACTTGTTCATCTCCATGTGTGCCAAAAACTTTACTAAGAGATTTTTCTAAGCTCCCCAGGTTAGTACTGTGCTACATCGAAGGGCTGGGGGGTTCTAAGAGGTAAATTAGGTAACATCTTATGGGTGATATCTCATTTTTTACACAAAGTGGACCATTTCTAAGATATTTCTAACACACAGCAAAAATTACACCCCAAAATATTCTGCTACTCGTCCCCAGTATGGCGATACCACATGTGTGAGACTTTTACACAGCCTGGCCACATAGAGAGGTCCAACATGCAGGGAGCACCATCAGGCGTTCTTGGAGCAAAAATTACACATAAAATTTCCTAACAACCTATTACACTTTTGAAGGCCCTGAAGCACCAGGACAATGGAATTTCCCACAAAATGACCCCATTTTGGAAAGTAAACACCCCAACATATATTCTATGAGGCATTAGGAGTCTTTTGAATGGTTCACTTTTTCCAAAAAGTCTTCGGAAAATGTGGAAAGAAAATGAAAACATATTTTTTTGTACACAAAGTGGTCAATTTATAAGATATTTCTAACACACAGCATGTACATAATATTACACCCCAAAATACATTCTGCTACTTCCAAGTATGGCGATACCACATGTGTGAGATTTACACAGCCTGGCCATATAGAGAGGCCCAACTTTGAAGCAGTACCTTCAGGCATTCTAGGAGCATAAATTACACATCTAATGTCATTCCTACCAATCACACTTTTGAAGGTCCTGGAGAACCAGGACAGTGGAATTACACACAAAATGACCCCATTTTGGAAAGCAAACACCCCAACGTATATTCTACGAGGCATGGGCTGCAGATAGGTACTCGGGTACTCTGATGGGCTGGTGACGGGTACTCAGATGGGCTGGTGACAGGTACTCGGGTACACTGATGGGCTGGTGACAGGCACTCGGGTACTCTGATGGGCTGGTGACAGGCACTCGGGTACTCTGATGGGCTGGTGACAGGCACTCGGGTACTCTGATGGGCTGGTGACAGGCACTCAGATGGGCTGGTGACGGGTACTCGGATAATCTGAGGTGTTGTGACAGGTACTAGGGTACTCTGATGGGCTAGTGACAGGTACTCGGGTACTTTGATGGGCTGGAGACAGGTACTCAGGTTATCTGAGGGGTTGTGACAGGTAGTCGGGTATTTTGATGGGCTTGTGACAGGTACTCAGATGGGCTAGTGACAGGTCCTCTTTATAACTGGAGGGGCAATCAGTGTGTGTTGGTGTGCACTGTAAGTGGTAATGAACTGTTACCGCAATCTCTTCCTCACACACTCCTCACTCATTACCGTGGTTTGTTTACATTTTGTGACCGGCTGTGATTTGGCTCTTTACAGCGATTGGGGATGGGCTGTGTCAGGGTGACAAACCGCATCCCCGATCGCTGCTCTGCAAGCCCCGTGCACGAGGACAGTGCACATGACCGACTGTGATTGGACAGGTGGTAGAGAGACATTTTTATTGGCTCTATACACTAATCTGGAATGGGCTGTGTCCCAAGGGACACACCTCATCCCCGATCACCGCAGGAGCAGCCAGAAGGGGAGGACGTCGTATGATGCCTGCGCAGGATGGGAGAGTTTTCCTGCTGGCGTCATGTTACTATGGCCTGATATGGAAGTAGTTAATGCATTCTATGTATTAAGATGAAAAACCTTTTGTGCTGCATATCCCCTCAGACCCCTCCTTTTTCTTACCTGAGCACAATCCGATCCAGCGATGTTCAAAAGCGCAATTGTCCATGTGTACAAGGGTAACCAGGAGACGAATACGAGGTTCTTGTAAGTTTTTTCATCACCTGTAAGAGTTGCCAACTCATGCAATAAGCGTTTTTGACCTTTTTAATAAAGGGTCAACAACTTCTGGTGAGTGCGGTATGTAAACGGTGGGAGCAGAGCAAGATTACAGTGGTGGCACTGCATATTTTTAATTTATTTTTGGACTTTTATTTTCACTGAGCACATTCTTTGTAATTATTGCACTGATTATAATTGCACTGACTTTTCCATTCATATAATGTATTAATAACATTTGAAGTATGTGAGGATGCAACATTTAGTTAATTTGTGTCAATATATTAGAGCGCGGTCAATAACTGCAAATATTTTATCCTTGGAATATTTTGATTACATTACAATTTGAATTTATTTGGGTCTGATGACAAGCAGATTATTTCATTTTCATAATTTTTCATATTTCGTCATATGCTTGGACTGAACGGCCCAGGTTTGTGACAAGTTTATCCACTTGCTTCCCAGGCCAATCCCCCCCCCCCCCAGTTCTTACGGTGCACAGAATCACAGGCAGAAAAAAGCTATCTGAATGGTGCTTGTAGCTGAGGGCACCATTCAGATATACCCGCTCAAAGTTTGTGACGTAATATGACGTGACACCGGGGGGGGGGGGGGTGGTTATATAACTGCATTATTATCTGAAGTGTTTCCATAACAACTAAATTAACAGTTAAAATACTTAATATAGGATTTTAAGTAATGAAAGGAACAGGCATTTAATGTACCTCCTGGGAATCAGCTGAACACATTTTAGCAGTATAATATACCAAGAGTTAAAATAAACTTCAAAAAACAGCTGCCCGTAAAAAGTATTCACTCACTTGGAAGGTTTCATGTTTTTTTCATTTAATAATGAATCACAGTATATTTATTTTGTCATTTTAGCACCACTGGACTCCTATGCTAAAGTGGTTGTAAAGGCTTTTTTTTATTAATGGCTTGCCGACCGTGTAACGCCAATATACGGTGACAAAGTGGCAGCATAGTGCAGATCGGCGTCTATAAACAGCGATCAGCGCAGGCGCGACAGTGCGCTACCTGAGTGGGGCCGTGGGCTAGGTGGACTCGATGTCCGCCGGCGGCCCGAGATCACCTGTGAGAGAGGAAGAACGGGGAACCGCCCATGTAAATATGGCCATTCCCCGTTCTGACAGGAGGAATGGCACTGATCCCTGTAATCAGGAACAGTAGGATCTGTCATGCCCCTGCCAGCCCAGCGCCCATACAGTTAGCACACAATGAGGGAACACAGTTAACCCCTAGAGTGCCCGCTATAGGTTACCCCTTTCACTGCCAAACACATTTTTACAGTAATCAGTGGCTATTTTTAGCTCTGATCGCTGTAGAAATGTCAATGGTCCCAAAAAAGTGTAAAAAATGTCCGACGTGTCCGCTGCAATATCGCAGTCCTGATAAAAATCGCAGATCGCCGCCATTACTAGTAAAAAAAAATTAAAACATAGTGAAAACACCATAAATTAATTCTCATCGTTTGTAAACGCGAAAACTTTTGTGCAAACCTATCAATATACGCATATTGCAATTTTTTTTTTCTAAACTGATAAATACATTGGTTTTATATTTTTTTTGGATATGTATTATAGTAGAAAGTCGCTCTTTTTGTTTATAGCGGTGATCAGAAATGACGCAGAGGTGATCAAATGCCACCAAAAGAAAGCTCTATTTGTGGGAAAAAAGGACGTCACTTTCGTTTGGGTACAGCGACGCACGATCGCGCAATTGTCAGTTAAAGCGACGTAGTACCGAATCGCAAAAAGTGCTCTGGTCAGGAAGGGGGTAAATTCTTCCAGGGCTGAAGTGGTTAAAATAATAAACATGTTGTACTTACCTACTCTGTGCAATGTTATTGCACAGAATGGCCCCTTACCTCATCTGGGTTACCCCGCCGGTGCTCTTGGCGGCTCCTCTTCTGCAAGTGCCCCTTCAGCAAGCTCTGCTCACTCCCAAGCTGTGCTGTGTGCATCCACAGACACACAGCTCGATCCTGCTCCCCTCTCTCTTCTCGCAGGATTTGGTTGACAGAAGCAGGTGCCAATGGCTACTGCTGCTGCCTCTGTGTCCTTAGAATGCAGGAAGAGAGGAGGGCACATCGCCGGTTGATTACTGGAGTATGGGGGGGGTTTCGGGAGGTGTAAGTCTGCGCGCCGCCAGAATACAGTGACACAGCAGGGAGAATTCACCCATCCACATCAAATAAATGGAAATAAATGGATTTTTTGTATAACTTACCGTAAAATCCTTTTCTCTGAGTTCACTGACAGACGCAGCCTTCTTATGACACATGGGGTTATGCTCATCCTACTAGGAGTAGACTAGGCAAAAACAAACAAAAGCATAGGTTGGCCCCTCCCAGGGGGCCGTCCTCACCTCAGCATATAATCCCCCTGCTCTGTATAGCACATCAGTTCGTAACAAGCTGTACAAAACCAACGCAGAGGGGTGGGTGCTGCGTCTGTCAGTGAACTCAGAGAAAAGGATTTTACGGTAAGTTATACAAAAAATCAATCTTTCTCTTCCGTTCACTGACAGACGCAGCCTTCTTATGACACATGGGGACGTCCCAAAGCTGTGCCAATCAAGAGGGGTGGGCAAACCATAACAAATGTACCCAACAGAAAGACGCCCTCTAAGGCGGCGCTAACCGCGCCTAAACTGCCGCTTGTAATACCTTGCGGCCAAAAGCAGCATCCGAGGATGCTACAACATCAACTTTGTAAAACTTAGTAAACGTGTGCACTGAGGCCCAAGTAGCGGCCTTGCACACCTGGGACAC
>BLSH010261255.1:207691-241139 GCA_018402905.1 Glandirana rugosa
GGTTGACGTTGACGACCTTCTGTCTGACGACGAACCGACATGGACGAGTATCCTAAGCCGACGGTCCTCTCTTTTCCGTCTACATTTAAATGTAGATGGAAAGGAGAGGATCGCCGACCTAAGAAACTAACCCACGTCGGGTAACCACCAGACACACAAAGTCTCCGACGTCAGTCGAAGGAGCACCGACTCGGTATCTACCAACAAAAAAACAAAAAAAAAACAAAAAAAAACAATTTTGGAACAAGTGTAACTTACGGCACGATGCGTGGAGTTTCATACATTTATAATGTGTTTACTACACGAAACGCTCTTATGTTAAACTACAGACGTCGATGGACAGAGGACGGCCCCCTGGGAGGGGCCAACCTACACTTTTGTTTGTTTTTGCCTAGTCTACTCCTAGTAGGATGAGCATAACCCCATGTGTCATAAGAAGGCTGCGTCTGTCAGCGAACGGAAGAGAAAATGTCATATTCCTGTGCTGCCTCCTACCAATATAAAATGCACCCTGTGATACAGGTAGCTGCAGACATCAAATTGTATTCTCGCAAAGCACATCATTTGTGTAATATTTACATACTTTGAGGTGCGTAGCACGGCATTCAATGTGAACAAGGTTTTAACAAAAAAAAACAAAAAAAAAACAAAAAAACAACCATCTATGGCTCAGCCACGAGGAAGCTGACTGCAGCCTCTGAAACACACAGACCACCAATGGGCTGCACCCAATCAAAGAATCCAGCCGCTAGGAGAGGAAAGGTAGATGTAAATTTACATCTGCCTTTTCTCTCCTGGCAGCCGAATCCTATGAGCAGGTACAGCCAAGCAGCAGTCTGTCTTCCAGCAGTTGCAGTTGGCTTTCTCATGGATCCAAGCTTGTGACCTCCGCTGGGCTCATCCAAGTGCTGCTTTTTTTTTTTTTTAATTCTTTATTTAGGTATCAAGGACTAAGTAGAGCAATACAAAGCAGTACAAAGTAACGTCCCAACAAAGTCTACCTAAAAACAAGCATAGCTGATCTGACCGAGCCATAAAAAAATAATCATTCCAGGTGTTCTCAACCTTACCAAAAAATATGATGCTGCTTTGATATTTTAGTGGGTCTTGGGCTCCCTGCTACCAGCAAATGGAGGCTTTCTTGCAATAATTAGTCATCTATTATGAACTTCATGTGGACTATCTATGAACCTTGATGGACTTTTTAATTCTTTATTCATTACTGATTTTTTATCATCAATTGTTGCCATTATCATAAATTAGTTCTCCGGATGTTGTGAAGTTCCCCATGCTATCAGCAATTGGTGGTTCTTCTGCATGGATTTTTCATGAATTATAGGTTGAAAACTTATGAATGGAGTTAAATTTATTTACTTAACTGAATGATTATTTTTGTTTATTGACCAGTTCAGATCCGCGCTATAGCCGAAAGACGGATACAGCGTGGCTCTGAATTGCCTGGCGAACGTCCATGGACATCCGCCCTTGTGCACGCTCCCCGCGCACACTCACGGACTTGATGTCCGCCCGAGACCCGCCGATCACCTGTAACAGCTGCAGAACAGGGAACTGCCCATGTAAACACGGCGGTTCTGTTAAGGGGGGCATAACAGATCTACTGATCCCTGTCAGTGGGATCAGTTAGATCTGTTATGTCCCGACCAGCCCCACCCCCATACAGTTAGAACACATGCAGGGAACACAGTTAACCCCTTCACTGCCCCTTAGTGTTAACCCCTTCTCTGCCAATGTCATTTATACAGTAATCAGTGGACATTTAAATTTCTGATCGCTGTATAAATGTCATTGGTCCCAAAAATGTGTCAAAAATGTCCGTCATGTCCGCTGCAATATTGCAGTCCCGATAAAAATCGCAGATCGCCGCCATTACTAGTATAAAAAAAATAGTAAAAACGCCATAAATCAATTCCCATAGTTTGTAGATGCGATAACTTTTGCGCAAACCAATCAATATACGCCAGTTTTTTTTTTTACCAAAAATATGTAGAAGAATATATATTGGCCAAAACTGATGAATAATTTTCTTTTTATATATATTTTTTTGGATATTATAGCAAAAAAGTAAAAACCGCAGAGGTGATCAAATACCACCAAAAGAAAGCTCTATTTGTGGGAAAAAAAATGATAAAAATGTTGTTTGGGTACATCGTTGCATGACCGCGCAATTGTAATTCAAAATGCGACAGCACTAAAAGCCTAAAATTGGTCTGGGCAGGAGGGGGGATTAAGTGCCCAGTAAGCAAGTGGTTAATCCTTTATTTAGCTTTTTGTGGTAATTACTTTACTTTAGATTTTGTGAAGGTCTTTTTAAATGGTTTCTTTTCTCTTTTACATTTGTATTGATCACTTCCTGTTTTTTTTTCTTACAACTGAAAGAACATGGAAAAAAGGGATTTTATTAAAACTTACCATAAAATCCTTTTCTCCGAGTTCACTGACAGACGCAGCTCTTCATGACATGTGGGTTTATGCTTGTCCTACTAGGAGTTAACTAGGCAGGGAAAAGAGCAAGCTGGCCCCTCCCACGGGGGCCATCCCCCCTTCCCACATAAACCCTCCACCTAGCATAGCTCCTCAGTTCGTAACAAGCCGTACCGAAACAGAGCGCAGAGGGGTGGGGTGCTGCGTCTGTCAGTGAACTCGGATTAAAGGATTTTACAGTAAGTTTTAATAAAATCCCTTTTTCTCCTACGTTCACTGACAGACGCAGCTCTTCATGACATGTGGGGATGTCGCAAAGCTGTGTCAAAAAGAGGGGTGGGTAAACGATAACAACTGTACCCAACAGAACCTCTAAGGAGGTGCCAGACGCACCTACACTGCCGCCTGTAAAACTTTGCAGCCAAAAGCAGTATCCAAAGATGCTAACACATCAGTCTTATAAAACTTAGTGAAAGTGTGTACCGAGGCCCAAGTGGCCGCCTTGCACACCTGTGACACCGAGGCCTGGTGTCTGAAAGCCCAGGAAGTGCTAACAGCCCGGGTAGAATGAGCCGTGACCGGAAAAGGGGGAACTTTGCCCCGAATAGAATAAGCATGGGTCACGGTCTGTCTAATCCAACGGGAGACAGTAGCCGACGAGGCCGCCAAACCTTTGCACGGACCCTCTGTCAGTACAAAGAATCAGACTTCCGAAAGGAAGCAGTAGCACCTAAATACACTCGTAAGGCCCTTACTACGTCCAAGGAATGCAACTCAAATTCCTTAGGGTGCGATGGACGTGGGCACAATGAAGGAAGAACAATATCTTCCTTAATATGGAAGGAAGAAACCACCTTCGGAAGGAACGAGGGAGAAGGTTGCAAGACCGCCTTGTCCTTGTGCAGGACTAGATAGGGAGACTTGCACGACAGTGCCGCCAACTCAAACACCCGTCTGGCGGATGTGATGGCCACCAAAAAGGCCACCTTCTGCGACAGCAGTTGTAAGGAAATCTCCCTGATTTTTTCATATGGCGGTTTCTGAAGCACAGAAAGCACCAAATTCAAATCCCATGGAGCCATCGGAGACCTCACCCGAGGCGCCACATGTCGCACACCTTGTACAAAAGTACGAAACAACGAGTGCGAAGCCAAGGGTCTTTGAAAAAGAATCGCCAGAGCCGATATCTGGCCCTTGAGAGTACTCAAAGACAGTTTTTTGTTCAGGCCTTGCTGCAAAAAAGTCAGGACCCTGGACACCACATAAGAGCGAGGGTTATGACCCTCCGCCTCGCACCAAGCTATGTAAGCCTTCTAGGTGCGGTGATATATTTTGTGAGAAGTACACGTGCAAGCTTTTAGCAAGGTAGGGATCACGGAGTCAGCGACCCCCCCCCCCCGTCCCTCAGCACCTGGGACTCAATAGCTAGGCCGTCAAAGCCAGTGAGGGTAAAGCAGGGTGCAAGATGGGCCCCTGAGACATTAAGTCGTCTCGCAGTGGGAGCTGCCAGGGAACGTCCACCACCATTTGCACCACGTCGGCGTACCACGTGCGCCGAGGCCAATCCGGAGCCACCAGGATTATTGGTATTCCCTCCGCTACCACCCTGCGTATCAACCGCGGTAGAAGTTTTATTGGAGGGAAGGTATACAGAAGGCGATAACGGCCCCAGGGGGCCACCAGAGCGTCCGTGGCCACTGCCAACGGATCCCTCGTTCTGGACGCAAAGGTCCTCACTTTGTGATTGAAACGAGACACCATGAGATCCACGTCCGGCGTCTCCCATCTGCGGCAAATCTGGCTGAACACCTCTGGATGGAGAGACCACTCTCCCTGATCCAGCGTCTGGCGACTGAGAAAGTCCACCTGCCAGTTTTCCACGCCTGGAATGTAAATGACGGAGATTGCCGGAACGTGACGTTCCACCCAACGCAGGATCAGAGCTGCCTCTGTCGCAGCTGCTGAGCTCCTTGTTCCGCCCTGATGGTTCACATATGCCACTGCTGTGGCATTGTCCGACTGAATCCGAATCGGGCGACCTTGCAACCTCACTGTCCAGTGAGATAGACTTAACCTGATCGCTCTTAGCTCCAGCACATTGATAGGGAGGCGTGCTTCCTGCGCAGACCAACGGCCTTGGGCAGATAGCTGCCCCAGGATCCTGCCCCAGCCTGAAAGGCTGGCATCCGTGGTGATGATCACCCACTGAAGGGGCAGGAACGACTTCCCCTGAGTCAACGCCGAGTCCTGAAGCCACCAGGTCAGAGAGCCCCTGGTCTGGGATTTCAGGCGGATCAGAAGGTCCAAGGACCTTGGAGACCTATCCCACTGAGACAGAATTGCTCGCTGGAGAAGGCGAGTGTGGCTCTGGGCGTAAGGTATCGCCTTGAAAGTTGAGACAATGAGCCCCAGCACCCGCATACAGAATCGCAATGAAGACCGTCGGTGTGACAGGAGGATTCGCACCGCCGACTGCAGCAACAGCAACTTGGCCGGAGGAAGGAACACTTTCGCCTGCTCTGTGTCTAGAATCAGACCCAGATACTCCAGGCGACGGGACGGAGATACCGATGACTTTTGCAGGTTGATCAACCAGCCGAAGTCCTGCAGCGAGGCCATGGTGATTCTGACATTCTCCTCCAGAGCCGAGGCGGACTCTCAGGAGCAGGTAGTCGAGGTATGCTACCACTGCAATACCTCTCTGTCGCAGTAACGCCAGAACTGGGGCCACCAGTTTGGTGAAAACTTGAGGGGCTGAGGCCAGACCGAAAGGGAGTGCCACGAATTGATAATGGAGGTCCCCCACTGCAAAGCGGAGGAAACGCTGATGCCATGGACAAATGGGAACATGGAGATACGCATCTCTGATGTCCAGAGACGAAAGGAATTCCCCCTGATGGAGGGCGGCCACGACCGAGCGAATCGATTCCATCCGGAGTTTCCGCGCCTTTACATATCGGTTCGTTCAGGTACAGAACTGGCCAGACCCCCCCCATTTTGGAGACCACAAACAGGTCTGAGTAAAAACCTTGAAACCTCTACGCTGGGGGCACTGGCACGATCACCCATTGGTCTGAGAGTGCTTGGACAGCCCCGAAGAGGGCCTCCCGACGTCCCTGCGGGAGCCCTAAGTTCGATGGGAAGAACCTGTCTGGGGGTAGAGTGTTGAACTCTATCCTGTACCCGGTGGACACTACTTCCTGGACCCACCGGTCGGAAGTGCGAGCAATCCACCGGTTTGCGTACCCCAGAAGACGTCCCCCCACCCGAAGCCCGGGTGGAGGCAGCTTATCAGGCAGAGAAGGACTTGTCCTCCGCCTTTTCAGTTTTTCGCTGCCACTGCCGCTTACTGCTTCCTGCAGCGGCCTTACCGGATCGGGTCCCTTTTCCTGCTGCGCCAGAGGCGCGAAAAAACCTCTTCTGACCCGAGGTAGGAGGCCCCTGTCTACGGCGGAACTCACGCCTCCGGGGCTCCGGGAGGAAAGTACACTTTCCACCAGTGAAATCCTTTATGATCTCATCCAGTTGGGGGCCGAAGAGACAGCCACCCTGAAAAGGGAGATCCACAAGGGCTTTTTTGTACGCGTGATCCCCGGACCACGAGCGTAACCAAAGAACCCGTCTAAGAACGACTGCAAAAACAGCCATTCTGGTTAGCATAGGGAGTAGGTCCAGAGATGCGTCACAGAGGTACTTGATACCCTGATATAAAAAGTCAGCTCTCTGCGGCGCATCCATCAGGCGGCCACAGTCCAGGTCATTCTGGAGCTCCGCCATACGCTCAGATAGGTGTTGCGCCGCCATGGCAGACGCCAGTGCCGGTCTCAGAGCTGAGCATGCTACCAGAAAAAGTGCTTTTAACACCGCCTCTGTCCGCCTATCGGCCGGATCCTTAAAGGCAGGGGCCCCTTCCAGAGGAATGGTAGTCGCCTTATTCAGACGAGCTATCGGTGGGTCCACTGCAGGTGGCTCCCACTTCTTCAGAAAACTATCCTCAAAGGGATAGCGGATGGCAAAACGTTTCGACAGCGAAAAGGAATGCTGCGGACGCTGGCATTCACGATAGATCAGATGATCAAAAAACTGATCATAGGGGTAAGCCCTAGGGGGCCTGGCGGACCCGCACACATACATAGACGTCTGCGATTCGCCATCCTGGCTCAGTCGCAGAGTAGTGCGAATTCCAGTGATAATGGCGGATACTAGCGCCTTTTCGTGTGCAGCTGCTGCCCCCTGGTCCTCCTCTCCTTCCGAGGGTGCCAGCTCACCGTCAGACAGGTCTACTGGGGTCCCTGTGACTCCCGAAGCTATCTCTGGATCAGAGTCCTCCCCAGATGAACATGGGGCGGAGGACGCTTCCTAGGGACCCGGGGAAGATATTTACTAAAGACCGCCAGCAGCTGGTCCAATAATGCCCCTTGCGCAGATTGCGCAGTTGCTGACTCTTCCTCAGCAGGCACGGCAGGGTAATCTGCCATCGTTTTCCCCCGAAAATAGCCCTCAGTAAATGCAGAAAGAAACACTTGATTGAGGCACCCCCACAAAGCCGCACACAATCACCCCACAGAACGCCAGGTGTTACCCAGGAGGACTGCACCCGCCGCCACCAGCACCCACAGGAGTGCCCAGCTATACTTGCTGTTTCTGCCAGTGTCCTGTCAGAAGAGCTGCGCCGCCAGGAGCACACACCGTTCCACAGAGAGAGCAAAAAACGTTTGCAGCACATTTTTCACAGGCAGCAGGGACACCAATATGGCCGAGGTCATACATTAGAGGCCGAAACCACCTGCAGGGGATGTGTGCTACCGCAAAATGGCCGCTCTGAGCACTAGAGGGAAAGCTCCATAAGCTAAACATGTCCGCGGCCGCGGGAAAATGGCGGCGGATCGCCGCATGGCGGCGAAAATCTCCAAACGTGGAGCCAACAATCGGGTGCGGTGCGGGGGGAAGGGGGCCCTGGAGCCCACAACCAGTGGCTACCCAGAAGAAAGCCGGGACACCCGTCGGCCCCCCTCCACACCCAAAAACGGGGGGAGGGGGGAACTCTCACTCACCACTCCTGTCGGGCGTAGCGGGTAGCCACCCGTTTGCAGACCTTCCGCCCCTGTATGGATGGTATGCTGCCGGCCAAGAAAAGCGCCCGAACCGGACCAGTCCGGGACCTGGGCGCAGGTGGGGTAACAACCCCCAGGCCGCCTGCATGGAACGGGCACGATGCCGCGGGTCCCCATACCACGGGACTGGCTCACATCGGTCGGCCGGGACGATGAAAGTACAGAGTCCTGAACGACCCTCTATGCCCCGGCCGGCTTCTTGATAGCAGACTTCATGCTTGATAGCAGAGTAAAGGAAAAATAAAACAAAACGGTCACAATCCGAACCGCAAAAATCCCCTAAGGGAACCAGGTCAACTCCTTGCAAACTAGGCATTGAAACTGGGGAGCTATGCTAGGTGGAGGGTTTATGTGGGAAGGGGGGACGGCCCCTGTGGGAGGGGTCAGCTTGCTCATTTCCCTGCCTAGTTAACTCCTAGTAGGACAAGCATAAACCCACATGTCATGAAGAGCTGCGTCTGTCAGTGAACGTAGGAGAAAGTGTTCTTTTCTCTCAAGGTTTAAATTTTTTTTTTTTTTGTGTAAAGTAAACAGTCTGACTAAGAATCTTCAAGATACAAACCCCTCTCTTAGCTCCAAGCCGGCAAAAGTGTTTTAAATTTTGGGAAGTTTTAAAGAATTTTGAAACGTGGATGATCCCCTGCCCTGATCTGCTGTCCTCCTTGCCTAGCGACTGCTATGATCTCTGTTCCATTGATGTGAAGGTGGTTATCTGGTCCTGGATTCGATCAATACTGAATAGCCAGCGTACTTGATTGCATTAGAAGTCTGCTGTTGGTGCGGGGATCTGGAATCTCTTATTAACCACACGCTCATTACAGTTACCATCTGGTAAGCATATTTGATATTAGCACGGTGGTGTGATGCTCTGTGAACATTGAAGCTGGTGTGCGGGCTTCATCTCGTCTGCTTCCGACTACCATTGATAGCGCTGCACTTGGACTGTATTTTACATTTGTATTGATGCCGGCTTCCAATGGTTTTCTATACAGCCGCAACTGACTCAATTTTATTTAACAAGACATCATTTATTTTGCTTTTGGCGTTGTAACTCTTTTTTCTTTGTTAACTTCAGGACCAAATCTCTCATGCAGATTTCATATAAAATGATGTCCCACAATCGCAAACAATTAGGCAAGCATCACAACTCATTAAAAGATTATAAATGGACCATGGAGAGAGGAAAAGGTACAGGCTCATAGTTCAATACTGCCACACCAATTTTATTATAAAAGGCACCAATAAAAAATGACATGAGAAAAAATAAAATAAAATAAGTCAAACACTGTCCGTCAGCAAACATGAAAAGTGTGAGCCATTCAGACTCCACCCAACATGGTTTGCTGCTAAAGAATGTCCTCAGGGGCCAATGCACGCTGTCTGACACATTCAGATTCATGTTAAAGGCTACATGAAAAGATTGAGCAGGAAATGAGGTCACTTCCACAGGAAATGAACTCCTGTGGGTCTGAACTCCTGTGACACAGAATCAGCCAACAATGGGCTAAAGTTTGCTGTCAGCTGATGTCACAGAGCCAGTCCAGGCTTCTCAGGGATCCCAACAATGTCATGACCTTCCCAGATGCCTGACCGGCAGCTGGCTCAGCTTCTCAGTGTGCCACTGAAAGCCTGAGCCAGCCACTCCTTTTTTATTCATGGATTTGTTCACCAGTATTTTTTTTGAGACATTATATTTTGAGCTATGGTGTATTTTGTTTTTTTATTGCACTTTTGTTGGTTCATATATATATTTAAAGGTTAAGCACACCAGGTTTAAATGTCTATACACTCTTCTGTTTTGTATTCAGTCACAAGGTTCTGCTTCTGTATAATTTTGTAATTTTTCTTTTTGGTTATCACCTAACACAGATTTATGTATTTATTTAATTTTTTAACTTCTGGAGAGTTCCTGGACTTTAGCATCTGAAAGTGGAGAGTCAGAAGTTTTTTGGAGGAAGAAAAACTCTGGCTTGGGCTATATATAGGACAAGACACAAATATGTACATGTGCCCATTTCAATGCTGATCTTTGAAGGTTAAGAATTCAACCAAACCTTTTTAGGGTATGGAGCAGAATGGAGGTCTGCTTACTGTTGTGGAGATATGGGTAGGTTGGGTAACATAAAACAGGATGGAGTCAGAGAACAGATCTATCTTGTAGCCTCATAGTACCACATCTCTTACAAAGACATCCACAATGCTTTTTGACCAGGTGTCCTTTAGAAAAAAGATGATCACAATCAAAGGACATGAGTATGAGTTGCTTTTTTTTTTTTCCGGACTAACATTTCAGCAACAGATCTCTCTGTATGTTGACACACAGGAGTCTCATTCGACAGATAAGATGGATAATAACAGCTGTACTCTCAACACAGTAATGTATTGCTTAGGGCAAAAACGCAAGGAAACATTGTGTGTCAATAAGGCAGGAATGGTGCAGGGAGTGCAAATGTAACTCAAAATAAAAATGCAGCATGAAATTCCTTAGCATGCTAACCATTATTTCCAGGAAACAAACGGAATAGGGGAGCAATGGTGATGGTAAATATTACCAACAATACAACAGCTCAAAATTTAATATTTTAAGTATTTAAGGCAAAATTAAAAAGTAAAGAAAAAAAAAAACGTGTTATCCGCTTGCCGACTGGCTCACATAGGAGAATGGCGACAGAGTGGCTCCCCTGCTCTGGATCACGTATCTAATACGTGATCCAGCTCTTCCGGGTAGGGGGACGTGTGGCCGTTGCACCAGTTGTGCTGTGATTAATCACAGCACAAGCCGATTAGTGGGTCCCGCCCAATGACTGTCCGCCAGCACCCGCTGATCGGCAAAGAGGATGACAGGACAGAGCTCTGTCCTATCAGCAGGTTGTGCCAGTTGTTGTTTCCCTGCAAAGCAGGGAATAAAACCAGCACATCCCTTAATGAAAACAGCACACAGTGAATCACTGTTAACACACAGTGAAGTACTTAGGCACACATTTGACCCGTTGATCGCCCTAGATGTTAAACACTTACCAGCCAGTGTCATTAGTACAGTGGCAGTGTATATTTTTAGCACTGATCGCTGTATTAGTGTCACTGGTTCCCACACAGTGTCAAATTACCTGCCATACTATCACAGTCCCGCTATAAGTTGCTGATCGCCATTACTAGTATAAAATAAATGCTATAACTTTCACACAAACCAATCAATATATGCTTATTGAGATTTTTTTTACCAAAAATATGTAGCAGAATACATATTAGCCTAAATTTATGAAAAAATGTGATGTTCTTAATTATTTAATTGGATATGTTTTATAGCAGAAAGTAATAAATATTTTGTTTTTGTTTTTTAATTTTCTGTCTTTTTTAATCTCTAGTGCAAAAAAAAAACTCAGTGGTGATCAAATACCACAGAAAGAAAGCTCTATTTGTGTTAAAAAATAACAAGTGGTTATACTTACCAGCTCTGTGTAATGGTTTTGCACACAACAACCCAATCCTCTTCTCGGGTCCCCTGCTGAGTGCCCCATAGCAAACTGCATGGCCAATGGCTCCTGCTGCAGCATCTCAGTCAATAAGGAGGGGGGCACCAGAGAGTGCAGCCGCTCTTGTGCACATCGATGGATAGAGATGGGGCTTAACCACTTGCCGACCGTGTCATATAGAAACACGGCCGCAAGGTGGATCCATTGTTCTGGGAGGGTGTATTATAACGTCCTCCCAGAATTGCACGCACCCGGGAATATCCGTGACTGCATCATGGATCGTGGTAAATGGCTGCTCGCAGTGGCCATTTATCATGTGATCTCTCCATCAAATGACGGAGCGATCAGATGTAAACAAGCCGGCGGATATCCGGCTTGTCTCTCCCCTCTCCGCACCGATCGATGCAGTGTGAGAGGAGAGGGGGAGAGATCAGAAGCAGCGGTGCTGGGGGCAGAGGAACTGAAGTGCCCACAGCACTGCTATGTGCCAGTCTGCACCCCCATCCATGCTCACCCATCCAGCCTCATCCCTCACCCATGCATCTGTGCTCACTCATCCAGCCTCATCCGTGCTCACCCATGCATCTGTGTTCATCCATACATCCGTGCTCACCCATCCAGCCTCATCCGTGCTCACTCAAGCAACTGTGTTCACTCATGCATCCGTGCTCTGCTATCCATCTGTGCTCACCCATGCATGCAGGCTCATCCATGCATCCGTGCTCACTCATCCATCCGTGCTCACCCATCCACCCGTGCTCAGCCATGCATCCGTGCTCAGCTATTCATCTGTGCTCACCCATCCATGCATGCTCAGCCATATCCACCCGTGCTCATTTATGCCTCATTCATACCACATCAGTTCTCATCCGTGACACATCCATGCCACTGTAGTGCCCATCCATGCCGTTACAGTGCCTCACAATAGTGTAATAGGTAGTCAAATTAGATTTGAAATGTATGCCCCTAGAACACCTGTTGTTGCTCCCTGCATGTTCGGCCTCTGTATGGGGCCAGGCTGTGTAAAAGTGTCACACATGTGGTATCGCCGTACTCAGGAGGAGTAGCAGAATATATTTTGGGGTGTAATTTTTGCTATGTACATTCTGTGTGTTAGAAATATTGTATAAATGGGCAACTTTGTGAAAAAAAAATGTGTTTTCATTTTCTTTTCACATTTTCCAAAAACTTGTGGAAAAAATGACACGTTCAAAAGACTCATCATGCCTCATAGAATATACATTGGGGTGTTTGCTTTCCAAAATGGGGTCATTTTTTGGCTTCCATTGGTTTCCATTGTCCTGGTGCTCCAGGACCTTCAAAAGTGCAAGAGGTAGTCAAGAAATGAGATGTGTAATTTATGCTCCTAGAACGCCTGACGGTGCTCCCTGCATGTTGGGCCTCTGTATGTGGCCAGCCTGTGAAAATGTCCCACACATGTGGTATCACCATACTCAGGCGTAGTAGTAGAATGTGTTTTGGGGTGTAATTTGTGGTATGCATATGCTGGGTGTGAGAAATAACCTGTTAATATGACAATTTTGTGATTAAGAAAAAAAAAAACAAAAAAAAAATCTTCATTTTGCTAAGAATTGAGGGAAAAAATTACAACTTCAAAAAAATCGCCATGCCTCTTACTAAGTACTTTGGACTGTCTACCTCCCAAAAAGGGGGATCATTTGGGGGGTATTTGTACTTACCTGGCTTGTTAGCGTCTCAAGAAATGAGATAGGCCATCAGTAGTACATCAGGCGTGATCACTTTTCAGTGATTGGCACCATAGATTGTAGACTCTATTCTATTCTATACTTTCACAAAGACCAAATAATAAACACTAATTTGGGCTATTTTTACCAAAGATATGTAGCAGTATAAATTTGACAAAATTTATGAAGAAAAATGACTAATTTGGAAAATTTTAAAAAAGAAACAAAGAAAAATGCATTTTTTTTTTTTTTTTTTACAAAATTTTCGTTCTTTTTCCATTTATAGCGCAAAAAATAAAAACCCCAATGGTGATTAAATACCACCAATAGAAAGCTCTATTTGTGTGAAAAAATGACAAAAATTTCATATGGGTACAGTGCAGTATGACTGAGTAATTGTCATTTAAAATGTGAGAGCACTGAAAGCTGAAAATTGGTCTGGTTAGGAAGGGGGTTCAAGTGCCCAGTGGTCAAGTATTAGGGGGCTAAGGGGGGAGCTGCACACTGAAGTTTTTTTTTTTATCGTCATGCATAGAATGCATGACGATAAAAAAACCTTTAGAATCACTTTAAGAGTTCTCAAACTGGGTCACGCTAGAGGCTATGCCACTGTTCTAGACTTGAAAAGCACTCTACAGTTAATACAATACCCAAAGGTCTAGAAAGCACCATGAGCAGTACTCGAAGGGCACACTCAAGGCAGGTTACTCTTTCTTCGGTCCAGTGGGTACCAGCACACTCTTCAAGGCTGAGGATTTGTCGAGGATAGACTCAGATCAAATGATTGCTATGTCCCCTAATGAGCAATAAATAAATACCTGTAGATCTTGCAAAAATGCTGTATCATTGTAATTTCCTGTGAACTGAAAGCAACTTCTGAAAGCAAATTCCTTCACCCCCCATGTATAGAAGATGGAGAGGAAGAAATGTTTAACCACTTCAGCCCCAGAAGGATTTCCCAGTTTAGGACCAGAGCACTGTTTGCGATTCGGCACTGCGTCGCTTTAACTAACAATTGCACGGTCGTGCGACTTTGTACCCAAACTAAATTTGCGTCCTTTTTTCCACACAAATAGAGCTTTCTTTTGGTGGTATTTGATCCCCTCTGCGTTATTTCTGGTCACCGCTATAAACAAAAGAAGAGCGACAATTTTGCAAAAAAAACAAACAAACCGTTTTTCTTACTTTTTGCTATAATACAAATCCAAAAAAAATATATAAAAAAACAATTTTTTTCGCAATCGGTGTTTGATTGGTTTGCGCAAAAGTGGCCGCGTTTACGGATAATGAGAATTCATTTCTGGGGTTATTTTTTTTTTTACTAGTAATGGCGGCGATCTGCGATTTTTAGTGGTACTGCGATATTGGGGCGGACATGTCGGACCATTTTGACACTGTTTTGGGACCAATGACATTTATACAGCGATCAGAAATTTAAATATCCACCAATTACTGTATAAAGGTCACTGGCATTGAAGGGGTTAACCTGCAGGGTGTAGTGAAGGGGTTAACTGTGTTCCCTGGGTGTGTTCTAACTGTGGGGGGGGCTGGGCTACCATGGGTATAAGAGATCTAACTGATCCAAGTGACAGAGATCAGTAGATCTCCTATGCCCCCACTAACAGAGCGGGGAACTGCCATGTTTACATCGGCGGTTCCCCGTTCTCTTGCTGTGGCCGCTCATCACGGCTCGCCGGCGGACATCGGGTCCGTCCGAGCTGCGGGCACACTCCTCCAGTAAATAAGCGGCCACCCGCAGATCGCCGCTTATTTACGGCGATTCGCGGGACGCAGCCACACTGCCGCCGTGAATATACGGTAGGCAGTATGGAAGTAGGTAAAGTCTAGCCTGGGTAACCATTATGGTTACCTCCATAAATACAGTGGAGTGAGTGAAGCCACCCTTGGACAGACAGTGTGTTATTTACAGAATTACCAGGTGAAAATAAAGGGAAAAAAATGGGAAACCGGGATGTAAGACAAAATCATATTTTCTTGCCCGTACATTATCCACTTTCAGACCGGGTCTTTTATGGCACTTTATTTACTTGAAACAGTACAAATCAGTATTTTTTTGCTAGAAAATTACTTAGAACCCCCAAACATTATATATTTGTTTAAAGCATAGGCCCTAGAGAATAAGCTAGTGGGTTTTGCAATTTTTTGTCACATGGTATTTGCGCAGCGGTTTTATAAATGCAATTTTTTGGTAAACACACTTTTTTGAATTTTAATGCAAAAAATACAATACATAACCCATTTTTTTGTAAAATATAAAAGTTTTTGTGGCAAGTAAATAGACACCAAACACGTCATGCTTTAAAATTGTGCACGCCTGTGCAATGGCAATGAACAGCTTAAATTTTACTATACATAAGCAATGATTAAAAAAACTTTATAAGTTACCACTTTACATTTACAGAGGAGGTCTGGTGCTAAAAATTACTGCCCATGATCTACCATTCAGGGTGATACCTCACAAATCACCTCACAAATGTGTGGGGCAATCGCTGTTTGCATGCTTGCGGGACTGAGGCACGCCTTCACCTGAGAGAGGAAGGGGGCACTTTAATTTTTTTTTTTTAATTACGGTAACTTTTTTTTCCATTTTTAAACCGTTGCTTTAATTTTTTATTATTTTATTGCTGTCACAAGGAACGTAAACATCTATGTGATAGCAATAGGCACGTGACAGGAGCTCTTTATAAAGAGATCTGGGATCTAGAAGACCCCAAATCCCTCCTCTGCCTTTAAAAGCATTCAAAACACCAAGGTCAATGTTTTTGAATGCTTTAGATTTTTTAAAAATGGCGCTGTATTCATGTTATCGCCTCTGGGTCATTATAGTGGAAACCCGACCAAAGCTTTGTTCGGCTGTCGCGCCGGCTGGTTGCTCGGGTCTCCCTGTGGGACTGGAGAGCCCGAGCAAGGCGTGTAAGGCTTGTACAAGCAGTCCAGTATAACCACTGGAAGTCCAGAGACATATGGTTACCTCGCTGGTCAGGAAGTGGTTATGGGACACACAAAAGTAAGCTGCCCGCTGTTCAACCAGCGTAAAAAACCCCAATTCCCTCATTCCCATATTCTAGGCGGATAAGGGAATCCTCGCCACTGTATTCTGACTGCAGGGAAACTTTACTGCTGTTAGAATACACAGATCAGCGCTGATTGAAAGGAAATTTTGGCACACATGGATCAAAATTTGGCTGCTGATTTGGACGAATTTCAATCTATAGGCACCTTAAAGTGGATGTAAACCCGAAAAAAAATTTTTTACTGACACTTCTACCTTTTACAGGAGAGAATATCATGTCATCTGTGCCCAGTCATGCCACAAAGAGTTAATCCAGCTCTGAGTAATGCTCTTATCTTTTTTTAGTAAGGGAAAGACCGACTAAGGGAGAAAAAAATCCTTTCATCCCATGCTTTGTGAGTGACAGATCATTTTCTCCTGTACGGAGAATACAAAGCTTCACGCTTCCCCCTCCCATCTCCTCCAGCTCTCAGTATAGAGCTGGGTGGGGAATCTTGTGACATCACAACTCCATCCACCAAGCTTCTTCAAAGAGAGACATCCACTGATTCCAGTGTTTTGCAAGGCTGTTACTGCGGAAGGGGGTGACATTTGCAAGGTAGGAATACATGCAGGAGGCTTGCATGTACATATACATTAATACTGTGCCATTAGTTTATACTGGGTGGGTGGTGGGTTTATATCCACTTTAATGGGTTCACAAAAACACAATCAGGGGTAGCTCAAGGGATCCTACAGTGCTGTCTGAGGTACTTTATGACAGAAGCCAGCATCAGATAAGGCCTGAGAATCCACTTTGTAAAACAAAGTAGTATGGGAAAGCAAAAATAGGTAGTAAATGTTACCTTCATTGCATTTCTTTCTTTCCTCTGTCTTTTAGTTTTTGCAGAATAGTTACGATGTTAGAATAGTTTGTTGAAGAGTCAGGAAGCAGCCTCTAACTGTTCTTTTTCAGTTCAAAAGTTTCCAGGGGGTGGATATAGCTCCACAATCCAGCCCCTTCTTCAGTCCCTCCCTCTCTTGGACATGTGGGTGTGCTTGGTGAAGAGGAGCTTCTATCTAGAATCAGCATGATTTTCACATGCCTCTGTTTCCATGGCAGCAAGTCCCCAGCTAAAACCCGGAAGCAGAGGCAGCGTGACATAAGCAGTGTAATCTCATATTTCCCGTCTGTTATCTGAAAGACTTCAACACCTCTCCCCTGGGCTTTGATGTTCCTCTGTCCTCCGAATCCCCCCCCCCCCTTCCCCTCACTTCTCATGTCCAGCTATGAGTACAGGTAAGCTTTCTACACACAGCACTGTGTTATATCAGAAGAGGAGACATGGTAAGGATTATAGTAACCTGTTTCCTCTGTCTGTTCTCTGAAATGAACACAGTGCTATGTGTATAGAGCAAACCAGTGTACAGTACATAGGAGGTCTGCAGAGGAGAGGGACTGACATCTCCCTGTCATCTAAAGTGACCCCAGATATTTCCCCTGAGTCTCCTTTATTGTACAGTGATGTGGGATAAGGATGACATTAGTGGTAGTGGACTGATGCCATCCCCATCATCACCACCACTCGTCTCATACCCATCTTCACCACCACTCGTGTCATACCCATCTTCACCACCACTCGTGTCATCCCCATCTTCCCCACCACTCGTGTCATCCCCATCTTCCCCACCACTCGTGTCATCCCCATCCTCACCACAACTCGTGTCATCCCCATCCCCACTTGTGTCATCCCCATCCTCACCACCGCTCGTGTAATTCCATATCCTCACCACCACTCATGTCATCCCCATCCCCACTCGTGTAATCCCCATCCTCACCACCACTCGTGTAATCCCCATCCTCAACCACCACTCGTGTAATCCCATCTCCACTTGTGTCATTCCCATCCCCCCCCCCCCCCCACTTGTATCATCCCCATCCTCTCAAAGTGCTTTACAAGGAAAACACAAGAAGTACACAAGATAACAGGAAATACACAGGAAAAAACACAAGAAATACACAGGCTAACATAACATAAGGGATAAAGGGACAATTAAGTGAAAGCTTGTCTAAAGAAACAAGTTTTTAGATTTGATTTGAATGAGTTTAGAGAAGAAGAGGACTCTCTGACATTCTTAGGAATTAGTAAATTCCATAGCTTTGGAGTATAGCAGGAGAAGGCTCTGTCCTCCATTGAGTATAGGTGAGTAGGGGGGACACACAGTAGACCAGAATTTGAGGAGCAGAGGTTACGAGGGGGGTAAGTTGAAAAAAGTTCAGAGAGATAATGCGGTGCCAGGCCATGAAGAGCCTTGTAGGTGACAAGAGGATCTTAAAGTCTATGCGAAACCTGATGGGTAGCCAGTGCAAGGACTCCAGGATAGGGGTAATATGATCACTTGTACCAGACCTAGTCAGGATTCTGGCTGCAGAATTTTGAACATATTGGAGCTGATTTATGATGGATTTAGGTACACCAGCAAGTAGAGCATTGCAGTAGTCAAGTCAGGAGAACACAAATGTATGGATCAGTTTTTCAGCTACAGTGTATGATAGAATGAGACGCAGCCGTGCAATGTTTCTCAAGTGGAAAAAAGATGTTCTGACATTTTGTACATGTGTCTCACAGGTTAGACTAGCATCAAATATCACCCCTAGATTTTTCAATTTGGACTTAAGCTCAAGTACAGTGCCATCTATATAGAAGCTATTTGGACTGGCCTTACGTAATTGATGGGGGGTGGCAATAAGCATGACTTCAGTCTTGTCACAGTTTAATTGAAGGAAACTATGGGCCATCCAAGTTTTTATATCACAAATGCAGTTAGATAGGAGAGAAGCAGCCAGAGTAGAATCTGGTTTAGTGTGGATGTATATCTGAGTGTCATCAGCATAGAAGTGATACTTGAGCCCATGTGATCTAATTTATCTGGTAAACACTAATGTGAGGTTAGGAGAACCCCCCCCCCCAGTGTGAGACTAACACTTAAGTGGACATAAAAGCTAGCAGTGTCTCCCTGCCAGTACTCACTTTCTCTCCATGAGCATGAGGGCACAGTTGGAATGGGACTCTGAATATGTAATATTTACTCTGTTGGATTTTTATCATCTGGGACAAGTATTATGAAATCTGTCTGTCTGAAGTCAATAAAATGCAACTCTCTGGAAGGACCGGGTGCTGCGGAAAATTAATCATAATAATAACTAAATAATAACATTCGTTCAATCATTCACTCCATTATTATATCACTACATGTAGCTGCCGAAAACCAGATTGGAGGGGTTAAAATAGATTATTTAAAGTCAGGTGATTATGTAACTGAGATGTCAAAGCCCGCTCGAGGATCTTGGCAAGGAAGAGTAAGTTAGATATTGGGCGAAAAATGTTTAAATTGCCCAGGGCCATGTTGGGTTTTTTTGGTACCAGGGTGATAGAGGCAGTTTTGAGGATTGTTGGTACAAAACCAGTGCTAAGGGAGTCATTTATTATATTGAGGATAATGGGGCATAGCGAACTAAAACGAGATTTAAATAAGTGGGTGGGAAAAGGGTCAAGTATGCAGGTGGAGGATTTCACATTTGAGACCAATTTAGTTATACAGAGTCAAGTACAGAGAAGTGGGAGAGAGAGGAGCCAGTGAAGCTAGGTGGGTCAGGAAGTGATGTGGATAAATGAGGTAAGACATGTGGTGTCTTATCCTGTCAATTTTTGAGGAGAAATAATCTAGGAATGTGTTACAGAGCTGTGTTGAAGCAGGTAGTGTGGAGGGACTGTGGTGCTTTAATAATCTGTCGATGGTGCAGAAAAGTTGTCTAAGGTTGCTAAGATTTTTTTCTATAGCATGGGAGAAAAAGTCTGATCTAGCAGTCTCAAGTTTACCCTTATAGACACACGAATAGTCTTTCCATGCATGATAATGTGCCAATTTCTCTCCAGTCTCCGTGAGACTGATTTCATAGAGCGAAAGTGAGTACTATACCGGGAGAATGAGACGGTTCGAGTTTTTAATGGGGTATAGTTATCAAGGGAAGATGAAAGCGCTTGACTAAGGGTATTTATTTTGTCAACAAGGATGTCAAAAGGAGAGTCGCAGGATAGGGAGGAAATAACAGAATTAGAAAATTTGGGCTGGTCAATAGAAGTCCAGTTGCGATAATTTACAGATCGAGACATGGAGGTGTTAGAAATGGCTAATTCCAGACTAAAAATAATAGCTAGATGGTCAGACAAACCTGGGTCATGGGGAGAGCAGTCAGAGACAATAGGGCCATTTCCAAATATAAAGTCTAGGGTGTGTCCTTTGATATACATGGGGGTGCTGACAAATTGAGTTAGGTCAAAACATTCAAGAAGAGACAGGACATCTTTAGCTAAACTTGAAGACTCTGAATCAATTTGTATATTAAAGTCCCCAAGTATAACAATACTTTTAAAACGGAGGCATAAAAATAACAGCAGATCCGCAAAGTCACCTAAAAAAAATCGACAAGGCTTTGGTGGACGATAAACTGTAGCAATAACAGATGAGTGGGGAACACAGACTTTGAGACCAAGACATTCAAACGAGGAGAAAGAGGGTACATTTACAGGGGATAAAGTGTACAGCAGGCTGTAAATAACAATTATACCTCCGCCTTTACCCGAGAGATATGGGAGGTCAAAACAAACCATACCTCGAAGGGGTTAGTTGGTTGAAAAGGATGCCATCATTTTGTTTGTGCCAGGTTTCAGTTAAGCACAGAAAGTCTAACTTATTACGTACTAAAGTCTGAAATAAGTAGTGCCTTGTTGTTAGCAGAACGTGTGTTCAGGAGCGCTGATCTGGCCTTCCTTGGAGGGTCAAAGGGAGTCAAAGTGGGGTCAGTGCATGATAGTGAAAGTAGGCTTTTGAGGTCTGCACCAGTGCAGGGTGGTCTTGCAGCCTTACGCTGATAAGCAGGGATTGAGACAGCACTGGTACTTGAAGGAAGGAGAAGACGCTCAGTGCCATGATGCATATATCGCTTTGGTCGTAAAATCACAATATTCCCGACAGAGATCATATGCGCCTTTGGACAAGAAATAATTTTGTTTTAGTTGCTGGAGTTGCAGTGCAGTGTACCTGAGCAGCATGACTGAGAGATCTGGGTAAAGTGGTGGAGAAAATGTCCAGTTTTTTACAGTGCAGCACAAGGAAAATAGGATTTTTTGACTTACTGTAAAATCCTTTTCTCTGAGTTCATTGACGGACGCAGCCTCTTATTCTTGACATGTGGGTTTATGCACCTTTCACTAGGAGTGGACTAGGCAGAACGTAGTTCAGCTAAAAGCAGACACAGCCCCTCCCAGGGGGCAGTCCTCACTTGGCATAACCCATCCTGCCCTTCTCAGTTTGTAACAAGCAGTACAAACTCAACAAAAGAGGGATGGGTGCTGCGTCCGTCAATGAACTCAGAGAAAAGGATTTTACGGTAAGTCAAAAAAAAATCCTATTTTCTCATTCGTTCATTGACGGACGCAGCCTCTTATTCTTGACATGTGGGGATGTCCCAAAGCAGTGTCACAACGAGGGGTGGGCAACAACAACAACAGTACCCAACAGAAGAGTTCTCCGAGAGGTGCCAGATGCGCCTCACACCACCGCCTGCAAAACACTGCGGCCAAAAGCAGCATCCGCGGACGATGCAACATCAACTCTGTAAAATTTTGAAAAAGTGTGCACTGAGGCCCAAGTGGCCGCCTTGCACACCTGAGAAACCGACGCCTGATGTCGGAAAGCCCAGGAAGTACTAATCGCCCTGGTAAAGTGAGCGGTGACCGGAAAGGGGGGCTCCTGGCTCCGAACAGCATATGCACGGGTCACCGCCTGTCGTATCCAACGGGAAATAGTGGCTGACGAGGCCGCCATCCCCTTGCGTGGACCATCCACCACGACAAACAGCGCATCCGACCTCCGAAAAGAGGCCGTGGCCGCCAGATACACATCCAGGGAATGCAGAGCAACCTCCTTAGGATGAGACGGGCGCGGACACATCGAAGGAAAGACAATGTCCTCATTGATGTGAAAAGAAGAAACCACCTTCAGTAAGAAGGACGCAAAACCGCCTTGTCCCTATGTAGGACCAAGTACGGAGACCTACAGGACAAAGCCGCCAGCTCAGACACCCGCCTAGCGGATGTAATAGCCACCAGGAAAGCCAGTTTCTGCAAAGGCAGCTGCAGGGAATTTTCCCTGATATTTTCGAAAGGCGGCTTCTGAAGCACTGAGAGGACCAGATTAAGGTCCCAAGGCGCCAAAGGTGACCGTCCCTGGGGAGGGACATGATGAACCCCCTGGACAAAGGTACGAATCAATGAGTGCGTTGCCAAAGTACGCTGAAAAAGAATCGCCAGGGCAGAAATCTGTCCCTTAAGCGTGCTCAAAGCCAACTTGTGCTCTAGGCCTTGCTAAAGGAAGGCCAGCACCCGAGCCACTGAGAAAGAACGGGGGTTCCATCCCCCTGCCTCGCACCAGGCAATGTAAGCCTTCCAGGTGTGGTGATAAATCTTAAGCAAAGTACCTTACGCGCCTTGAGCATAGTGGGGATCACTGAATCAGAGAGTCCCCTATCCTTTAACACCTGGGATTCAATAGCCAGGCCGTTAAAGGCAGCGAGGATAAAGCAGGGTGCAAGATGGGGCCCTGGGAAGCAGATCCTCACGAAGCGGGAGACGCCAGGGAGCATTCACCACCACCGCACCATGTCGGTGTACCCAGGCCTCCGGGACAAATCCGGCGCCACGAGAATGGCCAGTATTTCCTCCGCTTCTATCCTGCGCATAGGCGCGGGAGCAGCATGAGAAGGAAAAGAGCATAGGTGAACCGAAGACGGGTCCACAGAGCTGCAAGGGCACCCGCTGCGTCAGCCAACGGGCCCCCGAGCTCACGAAGGCCTGTACCTTCTGAGTCCGCAGCGGTGCCAGCCGAACCACAACTGGCGTACCCTACCGCAGACAGATCTGCCGGAACACAGCCGGATTCAGGGAACGTCCCCACCTGAACTAACCTCACACGACCAGGGCACTCACTAGCCAACTCTCGACGCATGAAATGTAAACGGCGTAGATCACCAGCACGTGAAAATCTGCCCACCGCAGAACGAAAGCCATCATCGAAGCAGGAGCTAAGCATCTCGTCCCGCCCTGCTGCTCCACATATGCCAAGGCCGTGGCAATATCCGACTGAGCTCAGCCAGGACAAAACTACAGCCTCCCCGACCAGCGGGAGAGGCAAAGCCAGATGGCCCAAAGATCAGGAAATGCATCTGGACATGAGACTCCTCCTGGAACCAGCGACCATAGGTTGCCAACACCCCCAGGACAATAGCCAGTCCAAAAACAGGGAAGAAAACAACTTCCCCAAATGCAGGGCCGGGGCCCGCAACCACCGTAGTGAGGATCTGGCCTGACGGTCCCACCTGATCAACCGAACCAGGGATGAGGGGGACTTGTCCCACTGCAGAGGAACACCTTTCGCTGCCGAGCAGAAGTGTGACACTGCGCAAACGGGACTGCCGCCAGGGGGGAAAGCCAGAGCCCCAGAAGCCTCTTGCAAGGGGCAGGGGGAACCACTTTAGGGACAGCGGGGACCGACCCGCCAACTAAAGCGTCCGTGCTTGGTCATAGGAAGGAAAAGACCTCCTCCACCTCGGATCAGACCCAGAGCCTCCAAACGGTGTGACTGAGCCGACACCGATTTCAGGAGAAGTAGCCCAGCCAGACTCCCACGGCATGCGCCTGGCGATTGCCACCTCGGCCCTCAGGGCTGGAGCCGACTCCGCCCGCTAGGGCAGGTCGGCCAGATTCACCGTGATGCCCCTCAGCCTCACCGAGCCAGAACCGGGGCCACCAATCCGGCGAGGACCCGAGGCGCAAAAACCAGGTAAAACGGGGAGAGCCATAACCGTGTAGTGAAACTTCAATACCGGCAAGGCGCAAGAAACGCCGGCGTAGGGCACACAGGGTGAGATGCAGATGCGCCACTGCCCTGTCGAGATAAACCAGGAAGAGACCCTGGTGCGCCACCATCATGGTGGCCAGACGTACATGTACTAGACAGTGGAGGGGCACCGAGCCATACCGCCCGGGCCCCGTTCTCCGACCATAAGCTGGACGTAGTAAATCATGGTACGCCCTGAGGACGGGACATGGGTATCCACCCCTTGATGAAGCCGGTTCCTAGCCAGGCCAGCGGTCTGCTCGGGAGGACGGGAAAGAAATCCCATTTTGTACCCAGACAAAATCACCCAGCGGACCAAAATTCAGAAAAGTCATCGACCGCAGGCATCTCCCCACCCAAACCGTGGGTAGGGGGCAACCCTTCACACTGAGAAGGACTTGTCTCCTGGCCTGTCGCACCTATGCTGCCAGGGATACTTCCGCCCTCCTGCGGGATCCCAGACGGGCAGGGAGCCCCAGCCCAATGGCAGACGGAATGGAGGAAAAGAGACCTCTACTGGGCCGCCAAGGAGTGACCCGTGCAACGGGGCTCCCTACCTCCTGGCTCCAAGAGCCGCCTAGTTGAGAAGGGAAGACTGCCAGGGCCTGCCTCACCCAGGACCCTAGCGAAGCAGACATCTAAGCCCTGAAGGAGCCGGCCAGCGCGCCCCCGCCATGCAGGAGGAAACCCCGCATAAGCAGCTTCACGGTGCAAAAGCTTAGCCCGTTCCAAGAGTGTTTACAACACCCGAGTGAAACCAATACCGGGCGAAAGCTGACCCTACCAGAACCACCCAGATTTGGCAGCAGACTCGGCGCTCCTGTCAGCCGGGCCTAAGGACAGTGTGCCACTAAAGGACGGTAATCGGCGTCTGCATAGTTTTCAACATACAGTGCAAACTTGCAACAGGTGGCACCTGGGAATTACACCCACGGTGTCAACTGTGGAAGGTAGATGGCCAACCACTACCTGCCCAGCTGAGCCCCCGAGATCGTGGTCACCACGATCAGGTGGAACATAGTGGGTACCACCATGGGCCGCCATACAGAAAAAAAGGGGGGCTGAGACCACTCCCAGTCCCCGCAGCTGCACTCCAAGTAGGAAACCTGGGGAACCCACAGCCACAGGGCTGGGCTGAGCGACCCGACAGGGATGGCCCCCCCCTGCGAGGGACCACCCCAAACCAGAACTCGTGGCCCTCGACAATGGGAGAAGGGGGCCACTGTCGGGCGGACCGGTGACGGCCCGCCTGAGACGCGGGCCAGGCTACCCCCTACAAGAAGTAACCTGACCGAGAGAACAGGACAACTGCCACCGGTCATCCGCTGACGATCAAGGCGCTGTCTGGTGCCTTCCTGTGCGCCGCAGTAGCCGCGGCACACCCCTCCATACTATTCGGGGAACACTGGGACACACCATCGACATCCCAAGGGGGGCCCCCGTCAGGGTCCGACTCATCCCAGAGGTAGGAGGGGGGTATGGAGCGCCATACGCCAAAGTCCCTGCCCAGGGAAACCCAGGATCGCCTCACAGTCCCTAATCTCCACGGAGAGGTCAAGTGGGACGGCACCTGCATTGGCTGCCAATGTAACCCACCCTGGTAACATGGCCCGCAAACTGGGACCTGTAGCACCATGGGACCAGACACCCCCCACCAAGACTGCGCAGGACTCCCACAGGAAGGTGACCCCGGGGGGACTTACCACCTGCCCGCTCTGCTGCCCACCGCTGCATATGCTGCCTTTTCCCTGCGCACACCAAACCTTCCCCATATGTCATGAAGGGACAGGGCTGTGACCAGTAACAACTACTGTGCGAGGGGTAAACCAGAAGGCCAGGGAACCACCCCCACACACATATAGGCTGTACTGAAATGCATGGGCCACCGCAAGATGGCCGCCATGCACACTAGAGGCCAAAACACGCGGATGGCCACAACAAAATGGCGGTCGCGATTAGCAATAGAGGCCGAACATGCTACGGGAAAATGGCGGCCGGACCACCGCAAAATGGCGCTGGCCGCGGCTACCGACCATGCGGCCGGCCCTGCCGAAGGTAAGGGGCGCCATTAAGGGCCCCCATGTCCCAGGGGACCCCCGGAGGGGGTGGGAGGGGAAAAGAGCAGCGGCCATGAAGCACATGGGGGTGGGGGGAGGTGGGAGTCTGCCAGCCTAACACCCCAGGGGGAACCCGCCTGCCCTCCCCGCACCCCAGGGGGGAGCGGGGGACGTACTTACCCATCCAGACGGGTGTAGTGGGTTGCCACCCAAGACAGAGCTGCCACCCCGCCGATTCGGGGGGGTTCTGCCAGCCATGCAACACCTGTGACGCGAGCCCGAGGACCCGGTCCTAAGTGCGCTGGCGGGACGTTTAACCCGCCAGCCGCCCTGCACGGAACGAGGCCCATCACGGCCGACCCCCGTGCAGCTAAAGGTCGGCTCGGGTCCGTTGGCCGCGCTGGGGAGACTACCTGGATCTAGGATATCCAGCCTGTCACCCAGCCGGCTACTTGATTGCATTCTTCCTCAGAAATCTTGAGAAAAAATAAAAAAGAACAGGGAACTGCAGATCCCAACAGGGAGCCAGGTCCTACTCCTTGCACTAGGCAGAAACTGAGTTGCTGAGCAGGGCAGGAGGGGTTATGCCAAGTGAGCACTGCCCCCTGGGAGGGGCTGTGTCTGCTTTTAGCTGAACTACGTTCTGCCTAGTCCGCTCCTAGTGAAAGGTGCATAAACCCACATGTCAAGAATAAGAGGCTGCGTCCGTCAATGAACGAATGAGAAATAGGTCCAGTAATCCAAGGAAGGTTTGTAGGTGGGTCAGCAGCAAGAGGTCCAGTGCATGGCAGTGAAAGAGGCACAGTGATCCAGGAAGATTTAGAGGTGGGTCAGCAGCAAGAGGCAGGTTTTTAAGCAGCGGTCCAGTGCAGGGCAATCAAAGAGATCAAATTGGGGCAGGTTGTGGTCCAGTGCAGGGTGATGAAAAAGATCTGGGAAATTTCGAAGGTCTGTTAGCAGCAAGCAGTCACTTATAGACTAACAATCCCAGAGAACCGAGAGATCAGAGAAATCAATCCAGGGAATCTAAAAACCTGATAAATCACTCCTATAGTCAGAAAAAGGAGGAGGTTGAGAAAAAGAAAAAAAGAATAGAAAATGAAAAAATAGAAAAAAATAGTAAATAGTGGTGTGAGGAGTGGCAGACAAAATGTGCCAGCGTTCCCTCTACAGCTAGGAGAAGAGCAAGGATGGCTCCTTCCACCTCAGAAGCTAGAGCTATAATCTCCATCCCCACTTGTGTCATCCCCATCCTCACAACTCATGCAATCCCCATCCCCACTCATATCATTCCCATCCTCACCACCACTCGTGTCATCCCCATCCCCACTTGTGTTATTCCCATCCTCACCACCACTCATGTCATCCCCATTCTCACCACCACTCGTGTTATCCCCATCCCCACTCGTGTTATCCCCATCCCCACCACCACTCGTGTTCTTCCCTATCCCCACTCCCGCAATCCCCATCCCTACTTGTGTCAATCCCATCCTCACCAACACTCGTGTCATCCCCATCCTCACCACCACTTGGGTCATCCCCATCCTCACAACTCGTGTAATCCCCATCCTCACAACTCGTGTAATCCCCATCCACACCACCACTCATGTCATCCCCATCCCCACTAGGGTCATCCTCACCACCACTTGTGTCATCCCCACTTGTGTCATCCCCATCCCCACTCATGTCATTTCCATCACAACTTGTGTAATCCCCATCCCCACTTATGTCATCCCCATCCTCACCACCAGTCGTGTCATCCCCATCCCCACTTGTGTAATTCCCATCCTCACCACCACTCACGGAATCACATCTCCATCACCACTCGTGTCATCCCCATCCTCACCCCCACTCACGTAATCCACATCCCTACTCGTCATCCCTATGACCACTCGTGTCATCCCCCTCCTCACCACCGCTCGTATCATTCCCCATTCCCACTCGTGTCATCCCCATCCTCACCAACACTCTGTCATCCCCATCTCCACTTGTGTCATCCCCACCACCAGTCGTGTCACCCCCACCACCAGTCGTGTTTTCCCCATCCCCACTCGTGTCATCCATAGCCCCACCACCATTCGTGTCATCCCCACTACCACTCATGTTTTCCCCATCCCCACCACCACTTGTGTCATCCCCACCACTCGTGTCATCCCTATCCCCACCGCTCGTGTCATCCCTATCCCCACCACTCGTGTCATCCCTATCCCCACCACTCATGTCATCCCCATCCTCACCATTCGTGTCATCCCCATTCCCACCACTTGTGTCACCCTTATCCCCACCATGTAGGCAATGCTGACAAAAGTCAGTGTTGGATTTTACTTTAAAAATGTATTCTTTGTATTATAATTTTACCAGGAAAGTAGATTATATACAGAGCTGCCAGTGACTTCTACACTCGCTGAAGTCTGCTGCTTCCCTGAACGTATGCTTAGATTGTTCTATCTGCAACAGGGAGAGGGAGGGAGAGGGGAGGAGGAGGAGAGCAGCTCTGTGTGTTGTGTGAAGTCTCGGGAATGATCAGAGAGTCCAGAGCCCACGTCAATTACAAAGATGACAGGAATGTGGGTGGATCCACACTCCCATTGCCAGTGTGACGAGTCAAGAAAGTCTGTAGTCCCTCCCACAGGTAATTAACTCTATTTTAACAGCAACAATGCACTTCTCAGAGGGCAGGAAAGATTTGTAGATACTAGCAGCTCATAAGGATTAAGATTAAGCAAAAAAAAGGAAACCCATACTTTGCTTTTAACAAAACGTGTAAACATGAGACCAGGCGGTAGCCTTGCAAATCTGAGAAACAGATGGCTGATGCCAAAAAGCCCATGACCTATTGAAGTGCGCTTTGAATGGGAAAGGGGGAACCATGTCCCAAAGCCATAAGTTGGAATGATGAGCTGACAAATCCAACTAACAATGGGTGGAGTCGTAACTGTGTACTGACTACGAAAGATAGATGTGAGCTGTGCCCTTGCACAGCCTGCCTGTATCTTCAAGCAGGATTACACAATATGTAAACTGACCATGCTAGCATGGATTGGCTACCATGCTTACTGTAGTCCGTTTACTTGTAGGAGGAGCGGCACAGGCAGGATTAACCAGGTAAAATAGAACATTGGCAGGTGGAAATATAATAATGATATGAGATCACATTTACCTAAATTAAAGAGCCAATGCAATTTTTTTTTTAGGTTTCCAAATGCTTTAACCACTTCAATACCGGTACGGGGCACTTTCACCCCCTTCCTTCCCAGGCCAATTTTTAGCTTTCAATGCCATCGCACTTTGAATAACAATTGCCCGGTCATGCAACACTGTACCCAAACTGAATTTTGATAAATTTTTTTAAACAGATAGAGCTTTCTTTTCGTGGTATTTATTCACCACAGATTTTTTTATTTTTTGCTAAATAAATGAGAAAATGTAGAATATTTAAAAAAAAAACACAAACATTTTTCTTAGTTTTGGTTCTAAAATTTTGCAAATAAGTAATTTCACTGATGTGCACTGATCATCGGGGCACTGATGATCAGTGCCCCGATTACCGAAGCAAACAATGTACTCACTGTGCCCTGTCAGACTTACTGGTTATTGGCTCTTCTTTTCTCACACAGACAGCTTGTGAGAAAAGGAGAGCCGATAACCGGCAAGTCTGTTTACATGTGACCAGATGTGATTGGACACAGCTGATCACATGGTAAAGGGTTGCTGTGATTGGCCCTTTACCCCGATCTATGATCATCTGTGTCCAAAGGACACAGAGTGCGCCTGATGCGCGCCCTCAGGCATAGACGTTCCAGAACTGGAGGTCTGTGCTGTAGAGTATGTTTTTTTTTTATATCCTTCAACAAAGGAGTTTTGTGTATCAGCACAACATTCTGGTAGCTGCTATTCCTCTTTAACCTCATCAATCATTTTACAGGGCATGTACATCCAGGGCAGCATATAAACTGACTGTGTAGGTTTTCAACATGTGTTTTGCATTACAATTAGAGATGGGAAGGTCTGGGGAAAAAAAAACAGAAAAAATGGGAAAAAATTTTTTTTCCCCAAAGTGTTATTTCTTTTTGTGTTCTTTTACCATGATAAAGAATAAATCTACGACATGGTATTCAAAATATATAGGGAGGGTTATAACCGCTGTCAGATTTTTTTTTTTCGCCATCTCCGTCCCAATGCGGAGATTTCCATTCACTTCCTGTCCCATAGCCATGGGAAGTGAGAGGAAATACCTACAAATTAAAGGAATTGCTTGGGGACCCCAGGTCATCAGAGCTAGTGTCCCCATTGGAAGATTTCCCATCTATTACTTTTCTGGGGACAACCCAAAAATTGGGGTTTTCTTTTTACTTTCAATGATAAACAGGACAAATAGAGAGGGTGAATCTCCTTTACAGGGGCACAGACAGCAATAAAAACTGACACGGGCTCTAATCCCTCTCCACTCTGTCCAAAACTAAAGAAAAAAAACGTTGCCTTTAAAGCGGATCTTCACTGCATCTGAGCACCACAAACCAAAAACAATATTTAATTCATTTTTATTATTCAAAGCAAACTCCCCCATCCATCCATGTCTATATGCTTTATTTTGTTGAGAAATCACTTTGAATAACAACTCCCTAGCATTTCAGGGTCGTGGCCATCTTGAGTAAGGGAACATGATTTATATAGCATTTACTTTCTGGAATCCATCTGCCCTTAGCTCAAGAATGCATGCAGGAGAGCGTGCTTAGCTGAGAAAACCCCTCCTCCCCTCTCGGAGACTCCTGGGATGTATTACATAATTTGCCTAGGCAAGAAATCCAGAAGTAACTGAAGAAATGTAGAAAAAACAATATCAATAATAATAATAATAATATATGTTCCTATCTATTTACTAATGCTAAATTAATGTTCATTGGGAGAGTTAAGTTACACTTTAATGAAAGGTTTGAGACTTTACATAAAGTCTTAAATTATTGCAAATTCTCAGCTGAAGACAAGCAAATCCTGGAACTCAACTCAATTAAACACTGTACTTCTCAATGCAGTTCTCAAATGAGAAATATGCTTTTCTGCCATTAGGGGGCACTGCAGGGGAAAGGCTCCAGTTCAGTTTTGTGTGCTCCATCGTGTATCTCCTACAATTGGGTGATTGTTTGGATATAATAGATGATAGTTTCTGTCCTCTCAGGCCTTATTCGACAGATAAGAGGTAAATTTGTCTGACAAATTAGTTTATTTTTTAACCTTTAAATAATTCCAATTAATGTTCTCCATGACATCATGATATTTACCCATAAGCTGCTCAGTAAATTGCTTTTGCTTTTCCTCCTCTCAGTAAAATGGTGAGACCAACATCTAGAGTTTGGAAACATTTCCACGGTGCAATATCTGCTAAGAGCAAAGCTGCAATTTGCAAATATTGCGAGAAGAAAAATTATTTTCCAAATGCTACAAGGGTGATAAAACATGTCCTTTCATGCCAGAGGTGCCCTAAAGACATTAACCACTTGCCTACGGTCTAGTGTAGAAAGATGGCGGCAAGTTAGCCCCGTTGCACAGATCGGCGTCTATGAATGGCGATCTGCGCAGCCGCAGTTGTGGGCGGGCGTGCACCGCCGCGCTCTCGTGCCTGCGGGTCAGGCGGACTCGATGTCCACCGGCGACCCGTGATCGCCTGGTACAGCAGAAAATGTATAAACACGACGGTTCCCTGCTCTGTCAGGTGGCATGACAGAGATCTACTGATCCCTGTGATTGGGATCAATCAGATCTGTCATGCCCCTGGTAGCCCAGCCCCCACACAGTTAGAACATGCCTAGGGAACACAGTTAACCCCTTGATTGCCCCCCCTGCAGGTTAACCCCTTCCCTGACATTTATACAGTAATCAGCAGCTATTTTTAGATCTGATCACTGTATAAATGTCAATGGTCCCAAAAAAGTGTCAAAAATGTCCGATATGTCCGCCGCAATATCGCAGTCCCGATAAAAATTGCACATCGCCGCCATTACTAGTAAAAAAAAATATAGTAAAAGCGCCATAATTTAATTCTCATGGTTTTTAAACGTGGCAACTTTTGCACACACCAATCAATATACACCTATTGTGATTTTTTTCACCATAAATATGTAGAAGAATACATTTTGGCCTAAACTGATAAATACGTTTTTTTTTGTACTTTTTTGGACATGTTATGGCAATAAGTAAGAAATATTGTTTTTTTTTCAAAATTGTTGCTTTTTTTGTTTATAGCGCAAACAATGAAAATCGCTGAGGTGATCAAATACCACCAAAAGAAAGCTCTATTTGTGGGAAAAAAAGGACGTCAATTTTGTTTGGGTACAGCATCGCATGACCGCTTAATTGTCAGGTAAAGCGACGCAGTGCCAAATCACTGCTCTGGTCAGAAAGGGGGTAAATCCTTCCGGGCCTGAAATGGTTAAAAAATACTTTACAGAATGAAATGATGAAGACCATAATGAAAGTGCAAGTAGCCTTTCCCTACAGAGTTCTCATTCCAGAAATACGCTTTCTGCTGCTTCGGGATCAGCACAGTGTTTCTTTACCATCAGCATCTTCAAGTGAGGCAACTGCCTCAGAAAAATACACAATACCTTCATTCATAGGCATCTGAATATCAGAAGAAAATTGGTCAAGTGTGAAAGTAATATATTATTATTATTATTATTATACAGGATTTATATAGCGCCAACAATTTACGCAGTGCTTTACAACTTGAGGGTAGACAGTACAAATACAATACACTTAAATACAGTAGGAATCAGAGGGCCCTGCTCGTTAGAGCTTACAATCTAAAAAGGGAAGGTCAAGAGAAACACAAGGTAATAACTGTGGGGGATGTGCTAATAGAGAAGATAAATGTACAATTGTTAGGTGGGAGCCAGATAGGCTTCTCTGAAGAGATGAGTTTTCAGGGATCGTCTGAAGGTGGACAAACTAGGAGAGAGTCAGACAGATTGTGGTAGAGCATTCCAGAGGATGGGAGAGGCTCTGGAGAAGTCCTGGAGACGAGCGTGGGATGAGGTGACAAGGGAGCTGGAGAGCAGGAGGTCTTGGGAGGAGCGAAGAGATCGATTTGGTTGGTATTTTGAGACCAGGTTAGTGATGTAGCTGGGAGCCAGGTTGTGAATTGATTTATAAGTTATTGTTAGGATCTTGAATTTAATACGTTGGCTGAGTGGCAGCCAATGTAGAGATTGACATAGGGGTGTAGCAGATGCTGAGCGGTTTTTAAGGTGGATGAGCCTGGCCGCAGCATTCATAATGGACTGAAGTGGGGATAGACTATTTAGAGGTAAGCCAGTGAGGAGGGAGTTGCAGTAGTCGAGGCGAGAAATGACCAGGGAGTGGATTAGCCATTGATTTTGACAGAGAAATCTGGGGAAGTGGCACGTGGGGGAGGAAATATCATAAGCTCGGTTTTGGATAGGTTGAGTTTGAGGGAGTGATGTGACATCCAGGCTGATATGTCTTTCAGTAAGTTTGTGATGCGTGAGGAGACAGATGGAGAGATCTGGGGGGTTGAGAGATAGATTTGTGTGTCATCAGCATAGAGATGATACTGAAAGCCATGGGAGGCAATCAACTGACCCAGGGAGGAGGTGTAGATTGAGAAGAGGAGAGGTCCAAGAACAGAACCTTGGGGGACACCGACAGAGAAAGGAAGAGGAGAGGA
>BLSH010261255.1:242240-269262 GCA_018402905.1 Glandirana rugosa
GGAGAAATAGTGATTAAGGGAGTTGGAGGAACGGTAATGACTTTGAACCGAAGTACCTAGACTGTTATGTCGAGTACGAAGGGAGAGGGTACCACCGGAAGAGACCTGCGTGAGGGGATCTGGTTCACCTGCCTTCCCTCCACCTCACCCTTAGGAACGTGGTGCGTCGTGGATAGTCCATGAGGTGGGAGGAGGGAGAAACTGTGAGAGGAGAAAACTTCGTGTAACGTAGGCAGATAAAAGAGGATAAGGAGATTCTCAAAGACAGTAAATGGCCGGGGGACCCGGCCGTAGTTGAAAGGATCTACTGAAGAGACGGACCGATGGAGTGAAAGAGAGAAGACTTTAAGGGATGTTGAAGTCGCCAAGAATGATTGTGGGGATTTCAGAAGAGAGAAAGTGAGGTAGCCAGGCAGAGAAGTCATCTAGGAAAGTTGATGCCGGCCCAGGGGGCCGGTAAATGACAGAAACTCTTAGAGGAATAGGAGAAAATAGACGGATGCAATGTGCTTCAAAAGAGGAGAGTGTCAAAGAGGGAGGAGGGTGGAGTACCTGATAGGTGCTGCGTGGTGCAAGGATTCCCACTCCACCTCCCTTCCGTCCACTTGGTCTAGGGGAGTGCGTCCAGAGAAGGCCACCATGGGAGAGGGAAGCATGAGCTGTATTGTCAGATCCATGAAGCCAAGTTTCAGTAATGGCAAGGAGGTTGAGGGAATTAGTGATAAAGAGGTCGTGGAGGGCAATGAGTTTGTTGCAGACAGAGCGGGTAGAAGCATATATATGCAAATATGCTTCTAGTTAAGCATAGTCAATAACTGAAAATGCATATTGGCAGGAAGCTTTTAAATTATTATGAGGGAAAGAAAGGTGGTTACCGGTTCTCATGTACAGTGAGGGAAAAAGTATTTGATCCCCTGCTGATTTTGTATGTTTGCCCACTGAAATGATCCTTCTATAATTTTAATGGTAGGTTTATTTTAACAGTGAGAAACAGAATAACAAAAAAATACAGAAAAACGCATTTTAAAAAAAACAAAAAAAACCCCACGGATTTGCATTTTAATGAATGAAATAAGTATTTGACCCCTTCGCAAAACATGACTTAGTACTTGGTGGCAAAACCCTTTTTGGCAATCACAGAGGTCTTGTAGTTGGCCACCAGGTTTGCACACATCTTAGGAGGGGAATTTGTCCCACTCCCCTTTGCAGATCCTCTCCAAGTAATTAAGGTTTTGAGGCTGACGTTTGGTAACTCAAACCTTAAGCTCCTGCCGCATATTTTCTATGGGACTGGCTAGGCCACTTCAGGACCTTAATGTGCTTTTTCTTGAGCCACTCCTGTGTTGCCTTGGCCGTGTGTCTTGGGTCATTGTCATGCTGGAATACCCATCCATGACCCATTTTCTATGCCCTGGCTGAGGGAAGGAAGTTCTCACCCATGATTTGACGGTACATGGCCCCGTCCATTGTCCCTTTGATGCAGTGAAGTTGTCCTGTCCCCTTAGCAGAAAAACACCCCCAAAGCATAATGTGTTCACCTCCATGTTTGATGGTGTGGATGGTGCTCTTGAGGTCATAGGCAGCATTCCTCCTACTCCAAACACGGTGGGCTGAGTTGATGCCAAAGAGCTCAATTTTGTCCTCATCTGACCACAACATTTTCACCCAGTTCTCCTCTGAGTCATTCAGATGTTCATTAGCAAACTTTAGATGGGGCATTCTTGAGCAGGGGGACCTTGCGGGCACTGCATGATTTCAGTCCTTCACAGCGTACCGGTGTGTTATCAATGGGTTTTCTTGGTGACTATGGTCCCAGCTGCCTTGAGATCATTGACAAGATACTCCCGTGTAGTGCTGGGGTGATTCCTCACTGTCCTCATGATCATTGAAACTCCACGAGCTGAGATCTTGCATGGAGCCCCAGACCGAGGAAGATTTACAGTTTTCTTGTGTCTCTTCCATTTGCGAATAATTGCACCGACTGTTGTCACGCTCTCACCAAACTGCTTGGCGATGGTCTTGTAGCCCATTCCAGCCTTGTGTAGGTCTACAATCTTGCCCCTGACATCCTTGGACAGCTCTTTGGTTTTGGCCATGGTGGAGAGATTGGAATCTGATTGAATGATTGCTTCTGTGGACAGGTGTCTGTTACACAGGTAACAAGCTGCGATTAGGAGCACTTCCTTGTGTAGAGTTGTCAGGAACTGGTGTGACCAGAAATGTGTGGACTGTTACAGAGAATATCAGGCACAAGTACAGTGTAAGATAATATAATTTATTTAAAAATAACAACATAAATGTAAATGCACCCCCAATATACCAAACTGTGTAAAATAAACTAAAAAACCAAACAGTGACACACAATAAACAACTGCCCAAACCAGATGTATACGGCAAGCAGGGAATGCTAAGCAAAGTCGTAACAGAGCCAAGGTCATACACAGGAGATTAAGCAGAGGGAGCTGGGAGCTAGATAGGACAGGGAGAGGGTAACAGGAGATAGAAAGAGCAGGTGTGAAGGGATCAGGCTGCAGGGTCAGGAACTCCGGAACACAGGTCAGGGGCACTTGGAGACAGAACACCAAGGCAGGAATGAAGAGCATGGGCAGGGTTTAAATACACTTCCTGCAACCAGCATCAGGTGATGACTGATTGCATTAGATGATGTGAGCTTCTGGCTGCTGAGGGACTCCTGCTGGTGGATGCTGGAACTGCAGCGTATGGATCTGGGAGCCACAGTGCCACCAGCAGGTGAGGCCTTTGCTGAGAGTTCCCTCCCTCTTAGAGGCGACCTCTGAACGCTCCAAACAGCCATAGCTGAACCAGTCCATAAAAGACAGTCATCTGTTACACAAAACCAGAGTAAAAGTTCCTCGCAGGCTGAAGAAGTGCCTGGTTCCAATCGAGATACCCTATTGCCAAGATCCATCAATAGGCAAAATGCCCCACTGCTGGGGTCAAGCAACTGGCTGGGTGTCCTGCTGGCCAGATTCTCTGAGATGTACAGAATTCGATACTCCAAATCCCTTAAAACAGCAGGTACTCCAGTGTTGGGGTTCCACGGGTTATCTGCAAACTTAGCCCTGGGGTCATGTGTCAATACCGGAACCCAGACACCAAAGTGTCTCGTCATAACCATGTAGCTTGCCTGGTTTCCAGGACTTGCTCTGCACATCAAAAGCCACTTAGGTCTCTCTGAGGCACTGGTTACCCGACCCGGGTCTCCTAGTACACCCGGAGCTGTGGCAATCACATCCGGATCATGGCAAGTCACAGATCGTACTCTGCCATTCGCTGGGAGCTTACCCCAACCAGGGCCATGAAGGCAAATGCAGCTACCAGTTACCAAGGATATGTCCGGGCCACCAGGCTTTGGCGTCATAGGAGCAACGCACTGCCAGAGGGACTCAACTGAGGCACCCGTCAAACGAATCTCAGGCCAAGCAGGTAACTCATATAAGGCACGTGAGGACTCTGAGCCTTCAGACCCATTAGTTGGTGGACACTCAGCCTTTGCATGGCAATTCAACTGAGCAGCTAGCATAGAGTCAGTAGAACCCGACGGGATGGTAGGGAGAAGATAACTAGATCATCAATGGTAGACTTGTCATCGGACAGCAGACCATCAGAGGCCAGCAGGTTGTTGGGCACAGGCTGTGCAGAGGCAGGCTGGGAATCGGACACCAACCCCTTTGGCTGGGCAGCAGGAACCAGATCATCAGACTGGACAGCGGACACAGATCATCAGGCTGGACAGCGGACACAGATCATCAGGCTGGACAGCGGGCACTGGATCAGTAGGCTAGAAGCAGGCACCAGATCATCAGGCTGGGCAGAGGGCACCAGATCATCAGGCTGGACAGCGGGCACCAGATCAGCAGGCACTAGATCAGCAGGCTGGGCAGCAGGCGGAGGCACATCAGGCTGGGCAGCAGGCGGAGACACATCAGGCTGGGCAGCAGGCGGAGGCACATCAGGCTGGGCAGCAGTCGGAGGCACATCAGGATGGGTAGCAGGCGGAGGCAAATCAGGCTGGGAAGAAGGTGGAGGCACATCAGGCTGGGCAGCAGGCAGAGGCACATCAGGCTGGGCAGCAGGCGGAGGCACATCAGGCTGGGCAGCAGGCGGAGGCACATCAGGCTGGGCAGCAGGCGGAGGCACATCAGGCTGGGCAGCAGGCGGAGGCACATCAGGCTGGGCAGCAGTCGGAGGCACATCAGGCTAGGCAACAGGTTCAGGGCTGTCGGAAGAAAGCCTAACCCCAATCGTGGGGGTAGACTGGAGCAGATCAGCTGGTGTGGAGGCAGAATGGAGCAGATAGGCTGGCGTGGAGGCAGACTGGAGCAAATAGGCTAGCGTGAAGGCAGACTGGAGCAGACTGGCTGGCGTGGAGGCAGACTGGAGCAGTGTCAAGTACCTGGTGGATGAGTCTGACTTATGCAGTGGGTAACCTCCCTTACGATCCTGACTCGGGAACCCCTGGTAGAGTAGACAGGTGGCTCGGGAGTACAGGATGGCAAGAGGGTCGGACTGGGTCACTGGTGATGGTAGGAGTCCGTTGGTGCACTTGAAGACTGGTTGTACAGGCTGGGTCGTGAAACAGACTGGCGGTGCGGTACAAGAGGAGCAGGCGGATGGATGGTCGAGTTCAGGCAGGGCCGTTAACAGACGGGCAGGCAAAGTACAGAAGGGCTAGGCAAGAGAGTGGTCCTAGGCAGTCCGGTGCAGGCAGAAATCAGCAAAGTCAGGCAAGCCGGGTCACAGGAACAGGAAATCAGATACAGGTTGCTCAGGAATACACACTACATGCTGTAGATCAGACAGCACTTGCTGAAGGGTTGAAATAGAGCAGTTTGGCGCCGTTACCGGCGCGCGCGCGCATTAGCAGCCAGAAGGTCCCTTTTTTGAGCAGGAATTCCTCTAACATTGCCCCCCCCAAGGGGCAGCCTCCGGATGCCCAGCCGGGCCTTCAGTTCCGGGTGATTCCTCGAAAAGGACCTTACACGCTCCTTGGCATGGATGTGTTCTTCTGGTACCCACGAGTTCTCTTCTGGTCCATACCCCTTCCACTTAATTAAGAACTGTGTCACAACCCGTCTCACTCTGCAATTGAGGATTGCCTCGATCTCAAACTCCTCTTCACCATCTATAATGACTGGCTCCGGAGGGGTCGTTCTCCTTCCCGGGAATTGGTCCTGGGCTACCGGTTTTAACAGGGCTACATGAAATACTGGGTGCACCCGAAGAGAGGCAGGAAGGCTCAGCTTATACGCCACCCTGTTGATTTTTCTCTTGACCGGGAAGGGGCCAATGAATTTAGGACACAGTTTCTTAGAGGGGCAGGCGAGATACAAGTTCTTGGTGGCAAGCCAGACTTGATCACCGGGTTGCAGATCCAGTTCCCTTCGTCTTCCTCTGTCGAACGTTTTCTTATTGTATTCCTGTGACCGGGATAATGTCTCTTGCAAGAGTTTGGTGTTTTCCACCAAAAAGGTGGCCATGTCTTGAGCAGCAGGTACTGCGCTTTCGGGTACTAAGTCAGGCAGGAAGGAGGGGTGGTAGCCGAGATTCGCCCAAAACGGTGACTGGTTTGTGGCTGAGTGGACAGCGTTGTTGTAGGCGAACTCGGCTACCGGCAGCAGGGAGGACCAGTCACCCTTAGAGAACAAAGAATAGCACCTGAGATACTGCTCCAATGTCTGATTCGTTCTCTCTGTCTGGCCATTGGTCTGAGAGTGATAAGCGGAGGAGAGTGCCAGTTCAATCCCCAGTAATGAGCAGATGGCTCTCCAGACCCGAGAGGTGAATTGCACCCCCCCCCCGATCCAACACAATGTTAGCCGGGATTCTGTGGAGGTGGACGACCTCCCTGATAAATGCTTCTGCTGTTTGGATGGCCGTAGGCGTGCCCCTCATGGGAACGAAGTGGGCAATCTTGGTCAGACGATCCACTATTACAAGGATGGTGGAGAATCCAGCTGATGGAGGTAACTCCACGATAAAGTCCATGGACAAATGCGACCAGGGGCGCTCAGGAACAGGTAATGGTTTTAACAGCCCCCAGGCCTTGGTCCGGTCGACCTTGTTGCGGGCACAGGTGGGACAGGCTTTAACGTATTCCCGGCAGTCCCTGTCCACCCGAGGCCACCAGAAGGCGCGTACCAGGAGCTCCATAGTTTTGCGCCCCCCGAAATGGCCTGCCAACTTATGGTCGTGGCACAATTCCAGGACTGCCAGACGTTGTCCTTCCGGGACAAAGATTCTTGCACCTAGCCACCACAGTCCTTCGTGTTGGGTCAGCTTGGGGTCCTGAGGGCTGACGGACCCGGCAACAGACCGACTGATTTGCAAGAGGAGGTCCTCCTGCATCAATAAGAAACTCCAGGATGGGAGGATGGTATCTGGTAGAGTCGACTCCCCTGTCTTATGGAATATCCGGGATAAGGCATCCGGTTTCACATTTTTTTGACCCAGGCCTGTATGTAATATGGAGTTGAAACCGGGAAAAGAAGAGGGTCCAGCGGGCCTGGTGGGGCTTCAGTCTCTTAGCTGTCCGCAGGTATTCCAGGTTCTTGTGGTCAGTGAACACCAGAACTGGATGTGCAGCTCTCTCCAGCAGATATCGCCATTCCCACAGGGCGGATTTTATGGCGAGTAATTCTCTGTCTCCCACATCATAATTTCTTTCTGGGGGAGTTCATTTCTGGGAAAAGAAGTCGATGGGGTGAAGAGTGGCCTTAGGCCCTTGTCTCTGAGAGAGTACAGCTCCCACCACCGTTTCGGATGCATCCACTTCCAGAGTGTACGGCAGAGTGGGGTCAGGATGCTTGAGGACTGGTGCCAAAGTGAAGAGCTTCTTCAGCTGCTGAAAGGCCGCATGGGCTTCCGTGGTCCATAGGAAGCATGTACTCTGCTTAGTGAGTTGAGTGATGGGGGAGATAACGGCAGAGAACCCCTTAATAAACTTCCTATAAAAGTTGGCAAAGCCAACAAAGCGTTGCACCCCTTTCCTGTCGGTAGGTGATGGCCACTCCACAATAGCAGAGACCTTCTGGGGGTCCATGGTTATGCCAGAGGTGGAGAGGATGAAGCCCAGGAAGGAGATGATAGGGCATTCAAAAGCGCACTTCTCAGCCTTGGCATAAAGTCCATGCTGGCGTAGGCGGCTCAGTACGCTCTTGACGTGGTTGCGGTGCTCCTCCAGGGATGAGGAAAATATCAAAATGTCATCCAGGCAGACCACTACGAATATGTCTAGGAAGTCCCGGAAAATGTCGTTGACCAGATGTTGGAACGTGGCCGGAGCATTTCACAGGCCGAACGGCATGACCAGATATTCGTAGTGGCCAAATCGGGTTCGGAAGGCAGTCTTCCACTCATCCCCCTCTCGGATACAGAGGAGGTTGTAGGCCCCCCGGAGGTCTAGCCTGGAGAACACCTTGGCCGAACCGAGTCTCTGGAATAGTTCAGGGACCAGGGGCAAGGGATACCGGTTCTTAACCGTGATTTTATTGAGGTTGCGGTAGTCGATGCATGGTTGAAGGGACTTGTCCTTCTCGACAAAGAATATCCCTGCCCCGGCGGGAGACGTAGAAGGCCAGATAAACCCCTTTTGCAGATTGTCTTCCAAATATGCCTTGAAGGCTGAAAGTTCCAACTCAGACAGAGGTGCCAAAAGGCACCTCTGCCCTTGGAAGCAATTCTATCGGGCAGTCGTATGCTTGGTGGGGAGGCAACTCATCCGCCCCTCCTTACTAAAAACATCCAGGAACTCATGGTAAACTGGAGGGACAGCCAGGCGAGTTGCTGTATCAGCGTCTGGGTCCGGTCTGGACGTGGTGAGGGCCAGATCCACAGTTCACGGGAAACAATGGTGCAGGCAATAAGTGGAGGTAAACAGCACATTGCCAGTGACCCAGTTAATCTGTGGGCAGTGTGCCCGAAGCCAAGGGATCCCCCAGTATGACAGGGGAAAGCGGAGACGTGATAGCGTCCAGGCCTAAGAACTCCACATGGCATCTGGAGTGTGGGCTAGAATGGCAACAGTCTCGTGGGTCACCACACCGGAGCTGAGGAGGGACCCATCGGCCAGGTGAACAGTCGTTTTATGGGCCTTGGGCTGGAGAGGAACCTGGTGTTGGGCTGCAAAGGTCAGGTCCATGAAACTGCAGGCCCCTGAGTCTATAATTGCCCGGACTGGGACATCTCCTCCAGGCAGCTATAAGATGACGGTGAGCGCCACGTGGGCCATAGGACTGGACAGGGGCAGTACCTCTCCCATGACGGGGTAGGCACTCCTATGCCGCTTGGTGGGACAGGTTTGCACCCTGTGCCCGGCAGCACCACAATATAGGCACAGGTCATGCGACTTAGTCTCTCCTCTGAGGTGAGGCTTGGGCGCAGGTGGGTAGCCCGCCTTTCCGCTTTGCGCTCCCGTAGCCGACGGTCGATCTGAACGACCCGATCCATAAACGCATTCAGGGTAGGGGGAACCCCTACACAGGCAAGCTTGTCCTTGAGGGACTTGGACAGGCCCAACCGGAACTGGAAACTGAGGGCTGCGGGGTCCCAGGCGGTATTCAGCCACATAATCCTCCATCGGGCGGCAGCCCTGCTTGAGCGCATGGAGCATTGCTTCGGCTATGGTGGTCTGGTGCGGATCATACAGGCGTGCCATAGCCCGGAAGAAGCCTGCTATGCTGGTGGTATCCGGGGACTTCTCCTCAAGTAGTCGGTGAGCCCAGGCCTGGGGCCCATCCTGAAGGAGTGAGCTGGCCAGTCCCACCTTGGTGGCTTCTCGGGAGAAGGTGCTGGGTTGGAGGGCGAAATACAATTTGCATGTGCTCCGAAATGCCTGGAAATTTTTGCAATCCCCTGCGAACCGTTCAGGTAGGGGTATATCAGGTTCTGTAGGCAGAGTGATGAGGTTGTGACCAGGAAGCGGGTTGGCCCCCAATATGGGTGGTGCGGAGAGCTCCCGGAGTTGGCCTTCTAACTGCACGTAGCCATCTTGGAGAGCCTTCACCGCTTGAGTGAGGCCGGCTAGGTGCGTGCAAAGTTCATTCGTTGGGGAGGGCCCCTGCGCAGACTCAGGCATGGCTGTCTGATACTGTCACCTACCTGGTGGATGAGTCTGACTTATGCAGTGGGTAACCTCCCTTATGACCCTGACTCGGGAACCCCTGGTAGAGTAGACAGGTGGCTCGGGAGTACAGGATGGCAAGAGGGTCGGACTGGGTCACTGGTGATGATAGGAGTCCGTTGGTGCACTCGTGCACTTGAAGAACGGTCGTACAGGCTGGGTCGTGAAACAGGCTGGCGGTGCGGTACAAGAAGAGCAGGCGGATGGATGGTCCAGTTCAGGCAGGGTCGTTAACAGGCGGGCAGATAAAGTACAGAAGGGCTAGGCAAGAGAGTGGTCGTAGGCAGTCTGGGGGTCGGTGCAGGTAGAAATTATCAAAGTCAGGCAAGCCGGGTCACAGGAACAGGAAATCAGATACAGGTTGCTCAGGAATACACACTACACGCTGTAGATCAGACAGCACTTGCTGCAGGGTGTGCAGGGTTGAAATAGAGCTGTTTGTCGCCGTTTCCGGCGAACGCGCATTAGCGGTCAGAAGGTCCCTTTTTTAGCAGGAATTCCTCTAACAAGCAGATTGGCTGGCGTGGAGGCAGACTGGAGCAGATCGGCCGGCGTGGAGGCAGACTCGATGTCCGCCGGTGACCGGCGATCGTCCGTTAGGGAACCGCTAATGTACACACAGCAATTCCCCGTTCTGACAGGCAGCATGACACTGATCTACTGATTCCTGTATCTGGGATCAATTAGATCTGTTATACCCTTGGCAGCCCAACCCCCATACAATTAGAACACGACATGGGAACACAGTTAACCCCTTCATTGTCCCCTGTAGGTTAACCCCTTCCCTGTCAGTGACATTTATACAGTAATCAGTGTTTTTTTTTTGTTTTTGTTTTTAGATCTGAGCACTGTATAAGTGTCAATGGTCCCAATAAAGTGTCAAAAATGTCCACCGCAATATTGCAGTCCCGCTAAAAATCGCAGATCGCCGGCATTACTAGTAAAAAAAAAAAAAAAATAGTAAAACCACCATAAATTAATTCTCATGGTTTGTAAACGTGGCAGCCTTTGTGCAAACCAATCAAAAGACGCAGATTGCATTTTTTTTTTTACCACAAATATGTAGAAGAATATATATATCGGCCAAAACTGATGAATAAATTTGTTTTTTTTTATATTTTTTTGGACATGTATTATAGCAAAAAGTAAAAACATTTTTTTTTTTTTTAAATAGTTGCTCTATTTTTTGTTTATAGCGGTGATCAGAAGTGACGCAAAGGTGATCAAATACCACTAAAAGAAAGCTCTATTTGTGGAAAAAAAAGGATACCAATTTCGTTTAAGTACAACTTCGCACAACCGCGCAATTGTCAGTTAAAGCAACGGAGTGCCGAATCGCAAAAAGTGCTCTGGTCATTCAGGGGGAAATCCTTCCGGGGCTGAAGTGGTTAGTACACTCCAATAGCACCTGTTGGGAACATGCTGAATAGAGTTCAAAGAAATAAGCTGAGTCACTCTCCAATAACCATACCAGTGATTCTACCTGAGCCACACTGAAGTGGGGAGAAAAGTCAACACTGCCTTTATGAATTCTGGACAAAGCTAATTCCGCACAGACTTGAATCAATGGTTGAACATCACCAAATTAGCATCCTGTCCTAATCAACTAGGGAATGAGCAGGACGAATGCATTCTAACAGCTCGTCACTGGCCCACTCAATATCTCTGCCACCTGACGTGACAAGTGTGAGGACGCCACTTCCCTCATCGGAGGTACTCTCCCATATGGTGAGTCTGCGGCAGATCCCGCAACATCTCATGCAATTGGGGACTTAATAGGGACACATCAGCCGCCCAAAATAAATCTTTTGCGGTTGGGGCTTGTTTGGTACACCCCAGCGCGCTGCACAACTGTCAGTCCCCATAGGAAATCTACTCCATTTGGAGTTTCCCCTCTGACGAGTCCACAGGCATATCAGACATTTTAATATTTTGATGTTGGATTACAAAGCGAAATATACACTGGCCTGGACCCACTGGTACGGTCTATCCTGGACCCCTCCATCATGTTACCACTGCGGCAGTGATACGGTATTATTCACAGTGTCAACTTACCAATGAAAATTGCACCAATTGCACATGACCTCTCGAGACACTCATACACCACTTAAACGCGTCGGGCTCCTCTTCCTTTTGTAGGACTGCGGAATGAAATAGTGCAATATTTTCATATGTATGTTGGTGCACTATATGTTGTTGTATCTTGATTTTACCAGACACCAGAGGTTTGGAGTAGGGGATATATACATACAAACCCCTCCACCTATGTATATGTTTTTATTTTTCTACCTATGTGTATCAATACATTTCTAATTTTATACAATATGTTCTGTGTCACTACCTCCAAAGTCCCGCAACCAGGGTTTTTTCTTATTACACTCCTTTAATATCTATCTGGTAGCAATATTCCTTTTCCTCTGTCACTAGCAAAGAAAAGTATGCAACCTCCTCAGGATGCATCTTGCCACAAACAGCAGAGCCAAGACGGCTTCCCTGTGCAGCCACTTCTGGTCAGTACTGCCTTGGTGTTATGTCAGGAATCGGTGTGACCACAAATGTGTGAACTGCCACAGAAAATATCAGGCACACGTACAGTGTAAGATAATATAATTTATTTAAAAATAAGTAAACAACATAAATGTAAACATACTTCCAATATACCAAACTGTGTAAAATAAACCAGAAAACCAAACAGTGACACACAATAAACAACTGCTCAAACCAGATATATACAGCAGGCAGGGAATGCTAAGCGAAGTTGTAAAAAAGCCAGGGTCATACACTGGAGATCAAACAGAGGGAGCTGGGAGCCAGATAGGACAGGAGAAAGAACAGGTGGGAAGGGATCAGGCTGCAGGGTCGGGATTAGGGTCCAGAAACAGGATCAGGAACTCAGGTCAGGGGCACCTTGAGACATTACACCAAGGCAAGAATGAAGGGCATGGACAGGGTTTAAATATGAATGCCAAATCATTAGGCACAGGCTAGAATCGAGAGGTTATCCTCAGTGGTCCAGCAGCTGCTAAGCAGCAAGCAGATTTATTATCCAATGCACATACGGTTAGAACCTAGAAACCTGAGGAGAAATAAGAGCTCAAAACAGCCCCTCACTTTTGTCACACCATACTCAGTTGAATATTATCAAAGCACTAACAACATAAAGCGTAACCTCCCCGTTCTGTATTCTGATAAAACCTTATATGTTTTATCCAATCGTGTTCGTTTCTCCAGTCGCCGTGCACCTACACTTGGGTCCCTTTTATCCCCCAGTCTTGTGTCAGATAATAAAAAGAAGAAAAAAACTTGGTTATCTTATCCGGGTTCTTATATATGTGGACTCAAGACTTGTAGATATTGCCACACACAGTGTCCAAGAGTTTTGTTTCTGCCAACACTAAGAAAGAGTTTAAAATACAGGAATATATGAACTGTGATACAGATCATGTTGTTTATCTAATCCAATGCACTGAATGTAGTTTGCAGTATGTTGGTTGTACGATTCGCCCTCTTCGCTCCCATATATCAGAACATTACTGTGATAGTATAAATGAAAACGCTGAAGTCATTTTCACCGTATGCAAACACTTTAGGAATGTGTATGAAGGCAATACAAGTACCTGTAGCTTTAATGGTATTGAGAGAGGGTTGCCAACTACATGTGGTGGGTATAGATACTGTAGATTATTAGAGCATGAGGTCTACTGGATTTTCAGATTACAGACCCGCATCCCTCTTGGCCTCAACCATAGATGGGATGTGGACTTGCTTTCCCAATACTCCACGTGTGTAAAGAATAAGGTAATAAGGCCAATGCGGCTGCTGGCATTTAAAATGTTCCCACACCAATAAATAAAATACTAGATAGTATCAGTGCTGCGCTGCGCAATCCTAAAATATTCATGTGGTACATACAAATGCGCACCAGAAGGTCTAGAACACAAATATAATAAAAGAATGAATAAACCCAAAATAAATGCATATGACCAATATTGAATAGATAAACTATGAATGTGTTTTGTGGTATCAAACAGAGGACAAACTTTTTGAAAAGTAAAAGCCAGGCTGACCATCTTACACATACATATGAAAAATTTAAATAGAAATTAATGAATAAACCCACAACAAGTGCATATAACCAATACTGAATAAACAATAAATGTGTTTTGTGGTATCAAACAAACAACAAACTTTGAAAAGTAAAAACCAGGCTGACCATCTAACACATACATATGAGAAATTTAAATAGAAACAGATATCTGGAGTTATATACTTTTTCAGTATACTTTTTCATTATATTTAATGCTGTTCCTTTTTTATTTTTGTGATACATGTTTTTATATACATTCATGTACAATTGTATGCTTATAGTGCTCTCCCTTTGTATGTTTAGATATTTGCCACCACTTTGTTTTTTTGGGTCATGTGACTTAGTCTACACTATTTAAGCTGTTTTGTGTCACTTATTTGTTAGCCATGATTAAGGCCCAATGACCGAAACTTGTTGGCCTTTTTGACTGTTGTTCACATGCAATAATAAAACAATGTTTTAGCCGACTTCCATGGCATCTCTTTCTTTGCATGGACTATATGGAAGTTTACAGAGACTTCATAGGCTGAGTGCTGTGTTCATGAGGCTCACCAGATATTGCACAGGAGGTGGCAGCTCGGATGCACCTGTTCCAGGGTTTAACCACTTCACCCCCGGAAGAATTTCCCAGTTTAGGACCAGAGCACTTTTTGCGATTGGGCACTGCGTCGCTTTAACTGACAATTGCACGGTCGTGCGATGTTGTGCCCAAACGAAATTTGCGTCCTTTTTTTCCCACAAATAGAGCTTTCTTTTGGTGGTATTTGATCACCTCTGCGTCATTTCTGATCACCGCTATAAACAAAAGAAGAGCGACCATTTTGCAAAAAAACCCAAATTTCTTACTTTTTGCTAAAATACAAATCCAAAAAAAAAATATAAAAAAACATTTTTTTCACCGGTTTTGGCCGATTTATATTCTTCCTCATATTTGTGATAAAAAAAAATTGCAATCGGCGTTTATTGATTGGTTTGCGCAAAAGTGGCCGTGTTTACGGATGGTGAGAATTAATTTCTTTTTTTTTACTAGTAATGGCGGCGATTTGCGATTTTTAGCGGTACTGCGATATTGGGGCGGACATGTCGGATATTTTTGACACTTTTTTGGGACCACTGACATTTATACAGCGATCAGAAATTTAAATGTCCACAGATTACTGTGTAAATGCCATTGGCAGTGAAGGGGTTAACCTGCAGGGTGTAGTGAAGGGGTTAACTATGTTCCCTGAGTGTGTTCTAGCTGTGGGGTGGGGGGGGGGGTTGGGCTACCATGGGCATGAGAGATCTAACTGATCCCAGTGACAGGGATCAGTAGATCACCCATGCCTGCACTGTCAGAATGGGGAACCGCCGTGTTTACATCGGCGGATCCCTGTTCTTTGCCTGTGGCCACTCATCGCGGCTCGCCGGCGGACATCGGGTCCGCCCGAGCCGCGGGCACACTCCTCCTCCTAGCGGCCATTCGCAGATCGCTGTCTTTTTACGGCGATTCACGCACAGCATCCACACTGCCGCCGTGAATACACAGCAGGTGGTGGGGAACTGGTTAAATACACATCCTGCAACCAGCATCAGGTGATGGCTGATTGCATTAGATGATGTGAGCTTCTGGCTGCTGAGACACCCGCTGGTGGATGCTGAAACTGCAGCCTATGGATCTGGGAGCCACAGTGGCACCAGCAAGTGAGCCTTTTCCTGACAAGAGTGCTCCTAAACACCCTGACCTTTTCTGATGCCGCCCCAACAAATTTAGACCCCCTTATGTCACTGATTTAAACTAAGCTTCAGGTGTGGAGTAGGCTTCCCTTGTCGGTAGCGGGTAGGATCAATATCATAAAAATTATTTTACTGCCCAAGTGCCTGTACGTGACATCCCATATGCCCATCATTGTCTCCAAATCATTCTTTAAAGCACTGGATGCACTTATAGTACCATTCCTCTGGGCCAACCATAGGCGTAAGATAAAAATGTCGGTTCTGCAGCGCTCCAAGATAGATGCAGGTAAGGCATTGCCTAATCTTTATCTTTATTATCTAGCTGGTCAGCTGCGCCACCTGGTGGACTGGCTGAAGCCGATCACAGCATCAGTGGTGGAAATATACCTAGCTTATATTCTGAAACTGGATCACCTTCTCATAGCATTAGAAGCCCCCTTAGCCGTGTTGGGGGGAGGGCTTCCCCCTATTGTGGTATTGGCCTGATCAGTCTGGAGGGAGGTCAAGAAACTTACAGGTTTTCAGGCAATTAATGAGACCCTGCCACTCTGGCACAATCCCATGTTCCCCCAGTTGAAACAGTTTGCAGATTACAAGTTCTGGGAAAACAGAGGGGTGGCCTTCATAGACAATTTGTATGACGATAACACACTGACTTCTTTTGAGACCCTGCAAAGAAAACATGAACTGCCACGTACTGCCTTTTATAGATTTTTACAGTTAAGACACCTAGTGCAGGCTCAGTTTGGAGCTCAAGGAACCAACTTCTCTACATACCCATTAATAGGAGTGTTGAAATCTCAGGGCCCTATCTCTGTTCTATACCAGCGATTATCTACCGTGGCAGGAGGGGCCCCTCTGGAGGCACGAGCTAAGTGGCAAGCTCTTATCCCTAATCTGGGAGACGAGGAGTGGGAAGAGGCTTGCTCAGCCCATTTACTGGTATCCCCCGCGATTAATAATAGACTGATACATCTTTACATGTTTCACCAATCCTATCTCACTCCTGTTAGGCTGCATGCCATACATCGGGTGCCCACGTCAGCGTGCACCAGATGTTTGGCTCCACGCGCTGATTTTGTTCATGTCCTGTGGCTCTGCTCAGAGATTACTAGGTATTGGCGGCAGGTGACGGACATTCTGTCTGCGGTGCTGGTCCCATGCGATCCACTGGTGTGCCTACTGGGGGTTCTAGATGAGGAGTTGTGGCCTAGACATACAAGAACTATGTTGCTGGAGATGCTCTTTATGGCAAGGAAGGTGGTAGCACTCAAGTGGATTCAGTCAACTCCTCCGTCCGTGGCGCAGTGGCTGTGGCTGGTAAATCAAATATTACCTTATGAGAAAATGATTTATGAGCACAGAGGCTGCCCAACTAAATACAATAAAGTGTGGGATCCCTGGTGCGGTTCAGCTTTGACCGCTTCCAGTAGATAATGGAGTTGTATACAGGACGGGGCCCTCTTTAGCATTATCTCATTAAGGACTCGTGATGTGGAGGGAGGACGCCTTTTTCCTTTTATGGGGACTGAGGTACTGGATAGATGATGTTTTGTAATGTACCTGTACTGTAACACTTTTTAACTGAACACTGTCAAATTACCCATGTATGTATGTTTCAATTTGCGCTCATGTTGGGTGTTTCATATCTATGTAACGTTGAATTTAATTTTTCAATAAAAAGAGTTAAAAAAAAAAAAAAGAAAAAAAAAAAAAGAGAGCTCGTTACTTGTATAGAAGACACCTGGGAGCCAGGAATCTTGATTGATAGGGGATCAAATACTTATTCCACTCATTAAAATGCAAATTTATAATTTTTTTGAAATGCGTTTTTCTGGATTTTTTTTATTGTTATTCTCTCTCTCACTGGTAATGGTAAACCTACCATTAAAATTATAGACTGATCATTTATTGTCAGTGGGCAAACACACAAAATCAGCAGGGGATCAAATACTTTTTTCCCATCACTGTATATGTGAAATGTTCTTAACATTTACAGTCCTCATTATTCCATTTGTATTAAAAAAAATAAAATAAAAGCAAGTTTAGTTTATTTACTGAAAAAGCTATACTTTTATTTAAAGTATTTTTTTTACTATACATTGTATTTCACGTTCACAGTGTTACTAAATGACTTTCAATTTGTAAAACTACTCCACACTGAATTTTCTTTCAATTTTTTTTTTTTAAATTTCCATTTTTTTCTGAAAAAAACTGGAAATTTTTTTTTCCCCATGGCTTCAAAATTTCAAGTACTTTTACATCTCTGCTTACACACTGTAACATTAGCAGAGTTTGTTTATGACTTGCACAAAATTAGTCACCTTATAACCTATTTTGACTAGTAGGTTGTTTTTGCTTAGAATTTCTCCTCTGCAATTCAAAAATTGGCCACTTTATGATTCTTGTTTTTATTGGCACATTTTGAATGGATCAGGGCACTTTAAAGTGTTTGTCAACCTGTGATAACCACTTTAACCTACAGGTAAGCCTATAATAAGGCTTACCTGTAGGTGCCCTGCATATCTCCCAAACCTGCAAGGTTCAGGAGATATGCAGTGTTCTGCATGTGCCGAAGTCATTTCGGCACATGAGCAGTGAAGAAACGGCCTCTGTGCTGTGATGGCGGCTCCCGTGCGCATGAGTCGGGGACAGCGCTGGCTTCGTTCGCAGGTAAGTGGCACATAATGGGCTACTATGCGATGCCCATTATGCTTCTAATTTACAAGGGGTATGTAAAGGAAGTAAACCCAATCTGGGTTTACTTCCTCTTTAAGTGCCACACTAATCTTAAATATTATATACTACCTGATCTATATTTATAAAGTGGGTAAAGCTATAGTCAGGCAGTGAGCACAGAGGTTTGAGTGTGTTTTTTTTTTCAATGTGTTGTACCACCTCTTACATCTGATTTGTATCCATTCATATGCACTGCTTTCATAACAATCCCATAGTAAAGATTTTATTGATGAATATAATTCCTATGAGCTTTTTTTCCCTCATCTATGACCATGCATGTGATGGAGTGAAGAGCTAAAGGTGCGCCAACATAGGATAACCCAGGGGGAAGGCTCCCCAATCAAGCCTTCATAGACCACACTAGCGATAGGTGGTCACTGGAGTAAGGGTGAGTGCACATCCATGTGGGGCACAGCCAGCACAGATCCAGCACTTTGTATTCATTTGAGCACGAGCACTTTCCCCACTGGATGGGGAAATTTTTTCCTGCATTTCAACTTGCTTATTTTCTGATTCCTCTCTTCATGAGAGCCCACCTATAGACTGTTAGAAATTTGTATACTTAAATTTGTTTGACCAAGCGCGGAGGATAATATTTACCTATCAGAGGAATAATGTACGGGGAAACTGAGCACAAATGTTTATTGTTCGCAGACGACATCCTAATAACGATTTCATCACCAGTTACAACTCTTCCCAACACTCCAACCCTTTTCAACTATATCGGGTCTCACGATTAATCAGGATGAGTCACGGGCAGTTAACCTAAACTTACTGGACGACATACGTCAGAATATAGAAAAATTCCACAAATTTAGTTGGGAAAAGGATGCTCTTCCATATTTAGGTATCCACTTCACATCTACGCTTCAAAATTTATACTCCCACAACTGTCCAGCACTTTATAAACGCCTAATAGCAGATTTGGCCAGATGGCAGCTTCATCCTCAGTCGTGGTTCGGGAGATTGCACTCCACAAAGATGAATGCCCTCCCAAGAATTTTGTATTTTTTTCACACTTTACCTATAATGCCAGTCAGATCTACATTGCTATCGCTTCAAACTAGGCTCCTACAGTTTATGTGGGGGGAGGAGGAAGACCCAGAGTGAATAAACGCACATTGTTCACGCCAAAACAAAAGGGGGGCCTGGGATTCCCTGACCTGCTAAAATACTTTAATGCTGCCCAATTGGCACAACTCACCAGATTTTATTCCCAGCACCCCCAATCGATCTGGATGCAAGTGGAATCCAGCCAATGCCGACAAAAACCAATTTCTTATCTTATGTGGCTACCTGCGAAAGACAGACCCCCAATTCTATGCCCATCATTATCGCTGTCTTTTGGCATCTGGGACAGATTGTCCCGCATAGGCAAATTCAAATCCATTCACAATCCACTGGCCCCTTTGCTATTCAACAAAGTTTTCACTCCAGGTCTTACCCCCCTAGCTTTGAATGGTGGACCAACAAGGGCCTGTTGAGAATTGCGGATATGTGTTACCACAGAGGCCCGTTGTCTCAACAGACGATGATTGATAAATACCAAATGCCACGCACTGAGCAGTACCGATATGTTCAAATACGCCATTTTTTGAGTACTTTGTCTCAGAAAAGTGATGTTGTATCTATGACACCTATGGAAAACCTGTGCCATCGATACGATAAATTACGAGGTTATATCTCGAGTATATATTCCATTCTAATGCACACCTCGGGAAAACTGAGTTATATGTTAAACTGGGAACGGCATATCCAGAGTACAATGGAGATTGATGAGTGGCAAGCAATCGCTTTAGCAGCATCTAAGTCTCTAATCAATACCTCCATTATAGAAGCTAACTATAAAGTGTTAAAGAGGTGGTATTTGGTTCCGGCCAGACTGGCCACATTTGTCCTGGGGGCCTCCTCACAGTGCTTCAGGGGGTGTGGACAGGAGGGAACGGTATATCACATATGGTGGCAATGCCCCAAAGTGCGAAAGTTTTGGATAAGGGTCTATAACTTTATTTACAGCCTTACCCAGCTCAATTTACCTAAATCCCCAGAACATGCGTTACTGGGGCGAAGGGTAGAATAGGCCTAAAGGTCACAGAGACGCCTCTTAACATTTATTTTTGTTGCAGCCAAGATCACACTAACTCGAAACTGGAGATCAGCAACCCTACCTTTAGAGCAGTTAAAACATAAGTTGTCTTGGCTCATGTTGAATGAACATTTGACAGCAATACTGCAAGATAAGGTGAAACTGTTTGAAAATGTGTGGGATACGTGGATCTGCTACTTGACAACGGATAAGTGAACTCTCCCCGGAGATCCTTGGTCAATAGACCACAGAGCACGGAGTCAGTAGCCCTCTTTTCCTCCCCACCCCCTCCTCTTTATTCTATTCTTCCTCTCTATCCTCACTCTCTATCCTGTGAGACCTCTTATACATATGATTCTGTTGGATATTGTATGTCTCTTGCAGATAACTTAAGTGGAGAAGCCATATAAGACTTTAGTTCACAAGCTAACACATTTTGAATTGTACAATGATATATGTGTACTGAGTCTGAGATGCATTAATCTATGTATCTGTTTGCTATGTGATCTTTAAAATCAATAAAAATATTGAAACAAAATATTTACAAAAATGTGAGGGGTATACTCACTTTTGTGAGATACTGTAGATGCATTACACACAGAGTGCTATATTTTAAGCATTTCTTTCAATTTTGATGATTATTGCTTACAGCTATCGAAAACCCAAAATTCAGTATCTCAGAAATTTAGATTACATAAGTACAATAAAAAAAGGATTTTTAATATAAAAATGCTGACTTACTGAAAAGTATGTCCATGTATAGTATAGTATGCATTCAATACTTGGTCAGGGCTCCTTTTGCATGAATTACTGCATGGAGGCGATCAGCCTGTGGCAAAGCTGAGGTGTTATGGAAGCCCTGTTTGCTTTGACAGCGGCCTTCAGCTCGTCTGCATTGTTAAGTCTGGTGTCTCATCTTCCTCTTGACAATATCCCACAGATTCTCTATGGTGTTTAGGTTACATAGTCAGGTTGAAAATAGACAAGGGCATCTAGATCAACCAATCGAATAAAACAAAAAAACATAACCATAAAATCCCATAAACACAAACCTTCATCCACAGTTGATCCAGAGGAAGGCGAAAAACCCCAGCAAAGCATGATCCAATTTGCTATAGCAAGGGAAAAAATTCCTTCCTGATCCCCCGAGAGGCAATTGGATTATCCCTGGATCAACTTTACCTATAAATGTTAGTACTCAGTTATATTATGTACATTAAGGAAAGAATCCAGGCCTTTTTTAAAGTTTTAATCTACTGAGCTCCAGAACCACCTATGGAGGGAGTCTATTCCACATTTTCACAGCTCTTACGGTGAAGAAACCTTTCCGTATTTGGAGATTAAATCTTTTTTCCTCTAGGTGTAAATAACTCAACACCAAGTTCACTATAGGGACCACCTATGTATTTGTACATGCTGATCATATCCCCCCATAATCTCCTCTGCTCAAGAGAAAATAAATTCAGTTCATCTAATCTTTCCTCATAGCTGAGCTCCTCTATGCCTCTTATCAGTTTGTTTGCCCTTCTCTGCCCTTTTTCCAGTTCCCCGATATCCTTTTTGAGAACTAGTGCCCAAAACTGAACTTCTCGATGAGGTCTTACTAATGATTTGCACAAGGGCAAAATGATATATCTTTCTCTCTGGAGTCTATACCTCTCTTAATACAAGAAAGGACTATGGATTCCCCCAGTTGAACTCCCCTAGTATGTATGATGCATGCATATTTTTAGCCCCCAAGTGCAGGCGAGTTTGCTGGCCAGTCAAGCACAGTGATACCATGACCATAAAAAACAGATATTGATACTTGGTATTGGTACTTTTGGCAATGTGGGCAGGTGCCAAGTCCTGCTGGAATGGGAAATCAGCATCTCCATAAAGCTGGTCAGCAGAGGGAAGCCTGAAGTGCTCTAGAATTTCCTGGTAGAGGGCTGCACTGGTTTTGGACACAGTGGACCAACACCAGCAGATGACATGGCTTCCGAAATCATCACGGACTGTGGAAAATTTAGCATTTTATTTGGAAAGCAAGGTCCCAGAGTCTGGAGAAAGAGTGGAGAGGCAAAGAATCCAAGCTGCATGAGGTCCAGTGTGAAGTTTCCACAGATGATTTGGGGAGCCATGCAATCTGATGGTGTTGGTCCACTGTGTTTTATCAAGTCCAAAGTCAGTGCAGCCCTCTACCAGGAAATATTAGAGCATTTCATGCTTCCCTCTGCTTACTAGCTTTATGGAGATACTGATTTCATTGTCCAGCAAGACTTGGCACCTGCCCCAACTGCAAATGATCATGGTATCACTGTGCTTAATTGGCCAGAAAACTCGCTTAACCACTTGCCGACTGGCAACCGCAGGTTGACGGCGACAAAGTGGCTCGATATCGCAAACCACCGTTGTGCGACGGAGGCTGCGAGATCGTGCACTGTGGGTGCGCCCGCGCGCTCACTGTGTTGGGGGGGGGGGCCAGGGAGCGGGTGCGGCGGACTCGATCGCCGCCAGCTACCCGCGATGCCGCCCTGCACTAAAAGAACGGAGGTCCGTGTAAGTAAACACGGACCTCCGTTCTGTGAGAGGGGGAAGGGCTGTGATCACAGCCTTCCTCTACATGGAAGCTGTGATCACTTCCCTTCCCCTGCTAGGGCAGCCCACACACAGTTAGAACACGCCCAGGGAACACAGTTAACTCTTAGAGCGCCCCCTGCAGGTTAACCCCTTCACTGCCAATGGCATTTACACAGTAATCAATGCATTTTTATAGCACTGATCGCTGTATAAATGCCAATGGTCCCAAAAAAGTGTCAAAATGGTCCGACATGTCTGCCCCAATATCGCAGTACCGCTAAAAATTGCAGATCGCCGCCATTACTAGTAAAAAATTAAAAAAAAATAAAAACCCCAGAAATTAATTCTCATCGTCCGTAAACGCGGCCACTTTTGCGCAAACCAATCAATAAACGCCGATTGCGATTTATTTTATCACAAATATGTGGAAGAATATAAATCGGCCAAAACCGATGAAAAAAAAATGTTTTTTTGTATTTTTTTTTGTATTTGTATTTTAGCAAAAAGTAAGAAATTTGGGGTATTTTTGCAAAATCGTCGATCTTCTTTTGTTTATAGCGGCGATCAGAAATGACGCAGCCATGATCAAATACCACCAAAAGAAAGCTCTATTTGTGGGAAAAAAAGGACGCAAATTTCGTTTTGGGTGCAACGTCGCACGACCGCGCAATTGTCAGTTAAAGCGACGCAGTGCCGAATCGCAAATTGCTCTGGTCCTAAAGTGTGAAATCCTTCTGGGGCTGAAGTGGTTAACCTAAACCCTATAGAGAATCTGTGGGGTATTTTCAAGAGAAAGATGAGAGATACCAGACCCAACAATGCAGATGAGCTAAAGGCCATTATCAAAGAAACGTGGGCTTTCATAACACCTCAGCAGTGCCACAGACTGATTGCCTCCATGCCACACTGCATTGATGCAGTAATTTATGCAAAAGGAGCCACGTATTGGGTGCATACTATACTATACTGTACATACTTTTCAGTGAGTCATTTCCGTATTAAAAATCTTTTTTTTTATTGTAATATTCTAATTTTCTGAGATACTAAATTTTGGGTCTTTACTAGCTATAAGCCATAATCATCAAAATTAACCACTTGAGCCCTGAAGGATTTCACCCTTTAGGACCAGAGCACTTTTTGCGGCTTGGCACTGCGTCGCTTTAACTGACAATTGCACGGTCGTGCGACGTTGTACCTGAACAAAATTTGCGTCCTTTTTTTCCCACAAATAGAGCTTTCTTTTGGTGGAATTTGATCATCGCTGCCTCATTTCTGATCTTTTGGTGGTATTTGAACAAAAAAAAAAGAGTGACAAAAATGTTTTTTCCTGACAGACTCCATGGCAGCATACGTATGGGTTAGTCCCGCCTCCTCTCCACTCCTATAGGACCCCACTCTCATAAATTTAGGCTCAGAGCGAGAGGCCGTGTTCCTTTTTTTCCCCTCCTACTGAAGACCAGAATGACTGAAGTCTTACCTTGGATAAAGTGTCCACGATCGAGGCCTGGTTGTTCGCCAAGTTGTGCCCCAGAAGATGTGTGGCGTCTCCAGCAATTCCCAGCTGTTATCGGGTCGGAGAAGGACGATAGCTGCAGTCCCATGTAAATCCCTGGCAGGCCTCAGCGGTGAGTGGGGTGAAGAGGGGTGATGGATGCGGTGCCATGTAAAATCTCCAGCAGCCCCAGCTATGAGCGGGGTGGAGAAGGGTGATGGATGAGGTCCCATGTAAATGCCTGGCAGTCCCCAGCTGTGAGTGGGGTGATGGATGCGGCACCATGTATACTCTCCAGCAGCCCCAGCTATGAGCGGGGAGGAGAAGGGCAATGGATGCGGTCCCATGTAAATCCCTAGCAGTCCCCAGCTGTGAGTGGGGTGAAGAGGGGTGATGGATGTGGCATCATGTGTAATCTCCTGCAACCCCCAGCCAGGAGCGGGGTGGAGAAGGGTGATGGATGCGGTGTCATGTAGAGCTCAAACCTGGCCATTGGCAGGCAAAGCAGCAGTACGGCCTAATAGCCTAGCTAAGAGGCGGTGGCTATAAACACCCTGAGATCATGCAGCAACAATGTCCTCTGTATCCAGGCGTAATCGTGGGGGATGCTGTGTGCGGTAATGTATACCTTTCTATTGCATACTCAATGGCAGCAGTTTGTGCGTTTATCTGTTTGTCTGTTTTCTTTTCCTGGCTTTAATGTCTTTGTGTTTAACCCTTTTCTTCCCTTGCTTGCCTGGGCACACTTTTGGCTTTTCCTTTCTACCCTATTTTGTACTCTTTAGGTCACAACATCAACTTTCTTCATCCAGATTTGGTCATCATTGTCAAGTCACTGTCAAGATCCAGTGCGACTTGTCATGCATTCCAAACTATGCGACTTATAGTTGCAGTAACTCTGGAAAGGTTCCTGCACTACCTCGCTGGGGACTGCCATCAGAGGAGATGTTCCCATTACCCCTCCAGACACCGCTCCCCACCGCCACGACAGCCACACTGGTCACAGAGCCTGCTGGGGATGTCGGGCAAAAGTCCCAGAGGGCAAGTCTCTGTGCGACCTCTGTTATGCCTAGGCGGTCGGGGAAAAAGACAGAAAACCAGCAGATGGAGACGCTGGTAAAGCGCGTGGTGCAGCAGTCCCTAAAGGAATGGGGCACATCCCACACACGGAGCAAAACCACCACTATGTCAGGCTCAGTGGCCAACGAAGCCCCGGAGGATACAGGCTCATTCCGGCCTTATGATGCCTTGCTTAGTTTCTCGGACAGAAAGACTAAGTTGGTTTGGGGGCCGCACTTAGTCGCACTCCAGAGTCGCGCTCTGAATCGTGCGACTTTGGGGTCGCAATAGAGGAAACGTAGCCTCAGAGAGAGTGTCATATTCTCCCCATTCCTAACGGGACTAGGGGACATCATTTTGGATGAGCCGGGTCGCGAGACATTCCTCCCTTCTGAGCAGGCAAAGCTTTATCCATCCAGGGATAAGGATGTGAAGTATCGAAAGGCTGCCCCTCTACTTGTTGAAGTTTGCTAAGGCAAGCAAGCCGGTCGCTCCTCCCTGGAAGATGCGGTGGTTGGGCTGGAAGTCGGCCCAGGCTCTAGTGGTCATGTTTATAGCACTGAAAATGTGGAAGAAGAATGCGGACGCAGTATTCAATACCTTTCAGATGAAGTGACCAGAAACCTGGTAGCTCAAGAGCCAGAGCTGGCGGTAGGTTCCAGGACGAGGCTTCATTTGACATCATACACATTGTGTATGCGCCATGGCTCTGGTCTGGACTTGCAGATCCTGCCCCGAGCAAGTGTGGTGGAAGATCCCCTTGGAGTGTCATTGTTTGCAATGAGCTGAATAGCACCATAACCCGGGCCACAGTTGGGTTTTGCCTCAGGACTGGTGCCTGCTAGGCCGGAAGATTAGGTGGTCCAGAAGACAATGTTCAGTGTGTGCGGGAGTCGCATGATTTTACAGACCAGGTCAGGATTTTGGGAAAAGCTGGTGGAGAGGCCAGGTGTCCCCTCAAATGTTGACTAAGTGAACCTGACCTCAAGTTTCCGAGGAGCCGAGTTGGGGTCCCGACTGTTGGAATTTTAAAAAGGTCATTTCAGGATACGCATGGGCCTTCGGATTTCCTCCTCAGCTCAGTTTTGTTTTCCCAGATTTACCTTACTCTGAGGTAAGAGGCAGACACTCTTGTATTATGTAAGGTCTCTGGTGTCGCAAAGTGCTGCTGTGCCAGCCCCAGAAGGTGGAAGATTTCTGGGCATGCACTTGTCCCTCTTCATGGTCATAAAGTACGGCTTGCAGAGGCTAGCTATAGACCTCACACACCTAAAACATTTCTCATCGAAAGGAGAAGTTTATGATTGGGATCCAGCCAGGTGACTGGCTCATTTCGTAGACCTAAACGTTAACTTGCATCGTTGCCTGAGTCTCGGTCAGTCTTCTTCCCAACGGCCCACCTTTCAGTATCCAAAATTATTGGCACTATGGTGTTTACGTAGCCAATGGTCAAGTGGACGCTCGGGAGAATGCGGCCCTTCCATAAGGAGTTTCCCCAGCAGTGGGAGCCAGGATGTAGAATGCAGGTCATCTACAAGGCCTCAGTCATGAGAGAGCCCTAGGTGGCTGCAACGGAGAAAGGTATTTATTGGCCATTCCATTGCCCCATCTCCTGCGTCACAATCGCGTTTGATACCAGCGATACAAAACGGGGGACTTACTGCCTATCAGGGATAATGCAGGACAGGTGGGGCTGTCAGTTTCACAGGAGTGTGCAAACATTCTGAAATTACTGGCAGCCTTCTGCTCCCTACAAGCCAGTATGCCTTGGGCTCAGAAGAATCTAACCGACATCTCATCGGTTTATGTCCCCGGAATCCTGAATGATTCTAACAGGCTTTCTTTCCAGAGTCCAACTGAAAACGCAACAATGGTCTCTCCATGTGGTAGTTTTCAGGCAGGTCCCTGGGGGTCAGTCCAAAATTAACCTGTCTGTCTCCCGGTGCACCAAGAAGTTGGGGAAGTTTTATGCTGAGGAGGTACAACAGTAAAGTTGCTTGGTACCGTAAACTACATATATACATTATAACTGTCTATACCAGTAGGTGGCACTGCAGTATTAGTGTGTATTCTGTGTTATAATATTATCACAGGATGTACCTTCTGTATCTAGTGTGCGCTTGTATAGTTCCTGTTCCT